>CM025615.2:4742111-4789765 GCA_014621495.2 Entosphenus tridentatus | reverse complement strand
CTACACTATACACTACGCTACACACTATACTATACACTACGCTACACACTACACTACGCTGCACACTGCATTATACACTACACTATGCTACACAGTACACTATCCACGACACTACACTATACACTATGGTAGACTATACACTACGCTACACACTACACTATACACTACGCTATACACTACACTATACACTACGCTACACGCTACACTATACACTACGCTACACACTACACTATACACTACGCTACACACTACACTACACTATACACTACGCTACACGCTACACTATACACTGCGCTACACACTACACTATACGCAGCAGCAGCAGCAGGACCTCGACATTGGCACTTAGATCCTGAACCGCATTGCTGCTGCTGCTTCTGCTGCTGCTGCTTCTGCTGCCGCCATCGCGCGCAATAATAGAATAATGAGCGCTATTTATGCACGAGGATCTTTCCAAATTGTTGCGTTTTAAAGTTCCACGTCGCGAAGTCTTCGGCGCGCGACAAAAGGTTTAAAGCAAACACTAATGGATCGTGGGGCAGAAGGGGGTGGTGGTGGTGGTGTTGGGGGGGGGGCTTTTGGGGTGGGACATTGTGAACAAAAGGAAAACAACTTGAAAGTGGGGAAATGTCATTTCGGGCTGCACCCGTGCCGCACACAGAGGATTATCCTTCTGATGTCCCAGCCCTGTGGACACTGCACACTGTGCGCGCACACACACACACGCACGCACGCGCGCGCGCGCACGTGAATATTCGCTTACTCGTTAACACAAAGGCAGGGACAAAGGTCCCCCGTATAGGCCTCGGCAGACCGTTCGGGCAAGTGCTGTTAGCGAGCCATCTCGGCACGGGCCACACGGCCGGGGCGGAGTGGCCAAACATCACGCCCGGCCGCCTTTGTTTTCTCATTTGAGGCTGAGTCGACGTAGGGGAAGCCCGCCCCGCCCCCCCACTCCGGACAGGTTCAGATGCTCTCCTGCGTGATTGTTGATCGTGAGCAGGAACGGAACTCGAGTCACCGAGGTTCGTAGCGCATGGCGGTAACCACTCTGCCACCGCTCTCCACATCACAACGACAAAGATCCCCCGTGTAGCCTGCAGCAGACTGTTGGGGCAAGAGCTGTGAGCGAGTAACAACTACGAAGGCCGGCACGGCACACGAGGGGGTGGGTGGCCAGCAAACGCGCCCGGCTGCCTTTGTCTCCCCAATGGCGATGTTTACGCATCGCACCAGGTACTCATTTGAGGCTGAGCCGACCTAGGGGAGGCCCAGCACCGCTTGAGGTAAACGTCACCGGTGTTGAGCGTGAGCGGGCAATCGAACTCGGGACGCCGGGTTCGGAGCGCAGCGTAGCGCTAACCGCTGCGCCACCGCTCCTCACACCACACACACACCGACTCTCAAATACAAAGACTCCCAAACCGCCTCTCCCACACCCCTTTGCGGCAAGCGCTGTTAGCGAGCACCCATTAAGGCCAGCACCGTGCACATTGTCACATAGTCACCTTAAGATGTTTTGTTGTTCATGTTTTTGTTGTTTGTTGCGGTTGCACCCGATTCAAGAGCCGAATGGCTCACAGGGCTATACCTAATAAATGAAACTGAGAACTGAAACTCTGTGTCCGTGTCTTCCTCAGAACTGCGCCGTTGATTGCACATCGCTCCACATTTCTTGCTCGGAGTCCGAGTTGGACCCAGGGAATTCTCCAGGAGCGGTGGCAGACGATTTTCGATGTTGAAACGCGGCCGGGGAATCGAATTCGGCTCGCCGCATTTTTGTGCGGCCTCTAGTGCGAAGCAACTCGCCACCACCGTGAGCGTCAAACGTGAACGGATGGGCGAGTTAATGAGTGAGAGCGAGAATGAGTGGATTTAGATAATGAGTGGCTGAGAGAATGGAGTGAATGATAGAATGGAGTGAATGAGAGAATGGAGTGAATGAGAGGTGTTTAGTTTGTCCTTCCCGTGCAACTGCAATGAACACGGTTGGCTACGGACGGTGCGATTGAAGTTGAACATAACGTACATATTTCGATGTAAAGCTTTCGTGACTGCAAGGATTCATCTTCTTGGTTCTGAGGACGGCTACTTGCGTTGTGGCCGAAACGTCGTGAGAATTATTTTATTATGTTTTATTTTTATTATTTTATTATTTCCATTCTACGTGACTTTACCGAAAGAACCAAGAAGATAACGTACATACATGCACACAAAGCGAGAATGAGTGAATCGCGGAATGAGAGCATTAGATGAGTGGATAAGAAAACGAGTGAATTCGAGGACGAGAGAACTTCGTGAGTGAGCCAGTGTATTGGTTGAACAAAGAACGAGCGAAAGGATCGATGTATGACAGAGTGAACGACAGGTCACTCGCCTTCCCACTCTTTCTCCGTCGCCACCCAACAAACTCCACCAAAAGAAAGACGCAAAACGAGAGAGAGCGAGAGAGAGAGACTCGGCCGTTTGTGGCAATAGGAAATATGCAAGCTGTGTGGTCTTATCTGTTCACGGGAAAGTCAAACTCGGCGAACTGGAGTGACATGTCAAACCAAACAGCACGTCTCCCTCTTAATCTCCTGGCCTATGTGTGGCAAGCCGGAGGGGGGCTGGGGGGTGGGTGGTGCTGCTGGGGGTGAGCTCACAGGGACCAGGGTTGAGAATCGTGGACTCGGGGTGTGTGTGTGTGTATTGGGCAGATGCGTGGCGAGAGAAAACATTCGCTTAGTTCGTTCGCTCGCTGTGTCTCCTCCTCCACCCCCCCACACACACACCAATAATTATATTTTACTTATTTATCAACACACTCAGTCGTACGACACTTTTTCAAGAGGGCCCTGCTGCTGCATTTGGGTTTATTTATCTTAAGACGTTCTGAGCCAATTGATGATGAGTTGCGTTTATCATTTTTATTATTCTACGAGCGGGGAGGAAACCGAAGCACCCAGAGAACACCCCACGCCTTGCACGAGGGGGCAACACTCAATCCCCGCTCAGATTAATAGCGATTAGTCCACTTGCCGTGCCGCCTTCTGCTGGCGAGCCAGGGTAGGATGGCACCTCCTCAACGCCCACGGAAAGGGAGTTTTACGACTTATATGTGTGCGGAGATCCACCAATCCTCGCTGTTGCCTCCACAGTTCCGTATCAGAGTCAGCGGACACGTGCAGCCACGTGCGTCGCCTTCGCCGCTTGATCATCTGGGCTGAGACGTTCATCATCGTCGTCGTCGTCGCGATTCGTGGGTGCAGACAGCCCCCGTAGGTGCTCACTGCACATTTCGTCGCTTTGTCTCCACTTTCCGCTCTGTCTCGTGGTGCCATTGTGCTCAAGTAGCGGACACATCTTTCTGGCAGCGATCTCTTCATGTCGTCCTGGTCGTCACGCCATTCTCCGTTAGGTCTTCCTTTAGCTCCTTCCATATTTCTGATCCAAAACACGTTACATTTCCCCGTTGTTATCCATCCGACGAAATGTGTCCAAACGGTGCCATTTTCCTTCTCATCGCTGCCTGCGTCATCGGGGGTCTCATTCCTCTTCCTCTCCTGCGTACAATCTTTGTTTTTTGGGCTCACTTGGTACGAAAGAGACGTTCTCTTGTTTCGTGCCCACCCAACAAAAAAAAAATCTTCCCGATCCCTTCTGTTTGCCTCGAAGGCTGCACGAAAAAAAACACACGTGCGGGGAGGGGCGGAGTTGCTGCATCCCACGAACATTCGACGGGCCGCGTGGTGCGATCATCCAGTCCTCGAACGCCGAGGTCAGGATCGCTGGCTCGGCACTCGCAAGAGGTCTTTGGTGGAACATTTTGTAGCAAACAAAAGTCCACGCTCGTATCCTCGGCGTTACGTCGGTGTGCGAGAGGACCGCGCAGCCTCGGGTTGGATATGTCGACATGTTTAGAGCATTCTAGATTTGAAGCTTTCGTGACTGCAATGATTCATACTCTTAGTTCTTTCGGTAAAATCATGTAGGTAAAAAATAAAAAATAAAATTTTAAAAAATAAAATACAAATCATTGTTTATTTTATTTTATTTTTTACTTACGTGACTTTACCGAAAGAACTAAGAGTATATATTTAGAGCAGGCAAGCGCCATCGTGAGGGCGGGACCTCGCTTACAAGGGCACAACTTTAGATTGTATAATCGTCATCATCATCATCAGCAGCCATACTAACATCCACTGCTGGCTGCAGGCCTTCTCAAGCCGTCACCATCCCCTCGTGTTCCTGTGACAGCATTAGCCCGTCTGTGGTGGGCGTTCTTGTCATCGGACGTGTACCCACCCCTCCTTCGGCTGTGAAATCGGTGAGGGACGCTCACCGATTTCACCAAACTTGCCGATTGGTTTCAAAGCCGTGTGTTCGTCTCTCTGTGTCCTATCGAGTGTCTTTCCAAGCAAGCAAGCAAGCGTGCGCGCATGAACTGCTTCTTGTGTTAAGTGCTTGTTGTCCTTCCCCCGGCACCTCCGATTAGCACGGTTGGCTACGTGCGGTGCGAAAGAAGTTCAACATGCATGCGTGCATAACACACAACGTAAGTGGAAATCTCCACTTGATTTGAATGGGAAGCTCTTTCTGCGCACACTTTTCATCGCCTGGTCCGGCATACTAATGTGAGTTTACTTTAAAATATGCGCACACACACACATATATATAAATCAGTGCAGAGAAATCCGCTAGGACATACGGATCGCGAACGTGGATATTGACAAATAACATCACGAATTCATACCCCCCGGGCAAACAATGCATGTCATGATGCAAGTGATGCCACAACTGGTGGTGTCACAAGCTCACGGGAGCCGTTCGTATTCATCCCAACGACTCCTGTCCATAATTACCGCATTCATCAAACTTGATTTGAAGCTTTCATGACTGCAGGAACTACTCTGGGTTTTGATGTTGTGTGTCTCTCTCTGTGTGTCTCTGTGTTGTCTCTCTCTCTCTCTGCTTGTGTCTGTCTGTCTGTCTCCATGTCTGTGTTTTGTCTCTCTCTCAAATTTAGTTCTACCTGATGACGACTGCTTGTGTTGCAATCGAAACGTCGTATTCTATTAAATGTATCTTCTTTCTACGTGACTTTACCGAAAGAACCAAAGAGTGGCGCATTAATATGCAGTAATAACAACGGCACGTCGATTGTACACGGCGCGTTTCTACAAGATGCTGCACATTGACAACATTCCATCGGCGTTGTGCCTGTCATCTTCACGATCTGTCGTGCAGGTTCGCCCGTGAGGTGTCTGCTGCGCGTATCGTCATTTGTTTCCGCGTTTCACTCCGTCTTGCGATGCCAAGACGCTCCAGGCAGTGGCCACAAATCTTCAACAACAACAACAACGCTTTTATTTTTGTTTATTAAATAAAGCACGTTGCGGTGTGCGCGGTCCGACCACATCATTCAAACGGTTACCGTTCACGACGCGACTGGGACACTTTTATTCGGAGGGGGGAGACACGAAGGGGTAGTGGGCCCGCGTCCCCCATGAACGGGGGGCAATGACAGAGGGGGTAAAGCGGGTTGCTTGAATGGAGGGAGGGGAGGGGGTTAGGAAAGAATAACCAAATGCCCCTAAAATATCAACACACACGCAGCCGGTGTGCGTTCGTATCTACCCTCCGAACAACACAGTTTAAATTCTGGGCCTGTAGGGATATTTATTTTAAAGCAGTGATTCGTTACCTGGGGTGCAACACGCCACCCCTGGTGTGTGCGTGATGCCCTTTCTGGGGGTGCGAGACACGGACATATTTTATTTTTAGAAGGTAAATCATCTTCAACACAAATAAATCACGGGCACGTAAGTACAACTTACTTTGTTTCATCAAACCCCTCATATATTTATGAACATTATGAAAACATGTCGATTGAGAACCCAAGGGGTGCAAGTGCTGCAGTAAAGGTTCAGAACCACCGTGACCTGACCACTGGGGTCGATTCGTTCACGACATCGCAGCCGGTGGCTGATTCAGGCATCACCCTCCCTGTCGAATTTCCTCTCCTCCATCAAGACCCCCCCCCCCAACCTCTTTCTCCCTGGCCCCATCCTTCCCTCCATCTCTAGCTACCCACCGTAATTCCCGTACCCACTAAACCCGTACCCCATCCCTTATTCACCGCATCACTTGTAGCTGCCCTCATTGTACCACTTGTAACCCTCGTAAAGCGCCTTGGATAAAGACGCTATATAAATGTAAAATAAAATAAGATCACGATACAGGGAAGGGTCGCCAACAAAAACTGAGGTCGTTGCATCTCAGGACAAATCGGAAACAAACACGAACATCATTCAGCGTACAACACTTTTTTGCGTTACGGGCTGATGGAGAGATAAACAATAAAACAAAATCCTCGACTCAGAATTCACACTGTGGGTGGCGCGCAAGTTACTTTACGGCTGTAGGACACCACGGGCGGGGTTTAATCCACCCGGGCAGTGCCGGATTATCCTGGTAGCAAAAGTAGCTACATATGTAGTAGCTACGGGCCCTGCACTTTCAAGGGCCCCGCGTTAAATGCTTTCAAGCTATCAATTCCGGTTAAGTGATTCTGCACTTGCTCTATTACTATAGTACTATACCGCCTTCAACTTTTACGAACGACTGGGTGTTTTGTCGTATTATCTGGCTGTATAGCAAATGAAAAAATACAATAACTTTACTATGCAAGTAAAAATTTTTTTATATTTAAGTGTTTTTTTATTTAGGGCCCCCTTTATAACATCAGCTACAGGCCCCGCACTAGCTTAATCCGGCACGGCACCCGGGCAACTGTTGGTCAGAGCTTTCCCGTGAATTGCGAAGCCCCGTTGAGGGATCCACCCGAATTGGCGATCCGCCACCCTCGGTGCATTGACCACCGCTGCCCAGATTCTAAAACGTTGCCCGACTGCTTTGCGATGCCGGAGACCTTCACCGAGTGTTGCGTTTTTCGTCGAAATCACGCGAGTATAACAAGGCACGCGCTCCGTGGTGAATTCACGAAAAGGCTTCTTCTCAAATGGGTGTCTCGCGTCAAGCTAGAGCTCGTCGTTGATTCTAGATTTGAAGCTTTCGTGACTGCAAGGATTCATATTCTTAGTTCTTTCGGTAAAGTCACGTAGGTAAAAAATGAAATTAATAAAAATAAAACAATAAAAATCACGACGTTTCGGAGGCAACACAAGTCTCCGTCATCAGGTGGGACCGTCACAGCCAGATTAGCTGCATTCGTGATTTTTATTGTTTTATTTTTATTAATTTCATTTTTTACCTACGTGACTTTACCGAAAGAACTAAGAATACTCGTCGTTGATGATTAACGGCGTATCCACGCGTCCAGATGTGCGTGAGAATACGTTCACAGACAACAGCGGAGCCGACCAACTGTCCGATCATGATAGAGGGGATGTATGTAGCGGCGTGTGAATCTGTACAAACTTATATATCCGTCAAGCTACTGGATTTACAGCATTGGAACCTCATTTGCCAGTAGCAAAATATGATAATTGTTTTTTTACCCTTTTATCTGGCAACAAAACTGACACCTTTTTTTTACAAGGAGTCATGTTTGCATTGACCACAATACCTGCAGTCAAAATGCAAACAAAAACATAACTCTGATAATGTATGCACTGTCCTTGAAGTTGATTGGTCCACACCCGAGACAGCTTTCTTTAGAGCGTTTGGCGTCACCTGGTCCAACACCATGTGAGGGGCTGACGGATTGTTTAAATGAATAAATAAATGCACTTGCATTGTTACGTGAAGAGAGCGATATGCCTATAATGCAGCTTTTTTTAGGGTTAGATCGCGTAAAAATATGAATGTGTCGTTAACCCCGCCACCACCCGACACAGCCAATTAGTAAGGTTTGTCACGAAAACAGAACGTGCAAATTCGTCACTAGTACAGCACACCGGTGTGTTGAAGAGCAAAGCCACAACATTTACAATCTAAGTACGACGTTTCGCCAGTAATTACAACTAGCTTCATCAGGCGACAGACATATTTATGTAGAAGTCCACCTGTTTCGTTCCTTAAATAGAGACGTAGATGTGATGACGCCACTTGTGCGCTCTTCTTTAGCGAAGTGTGGCGGGGGGGAAGGTTAATGAAAGCAGATCAATGGTCATGGGTATCCATTGACGTTTGGGTTATTTATATGAGACGAATATGTGGTGACATTGTCTGCGTAAGTTAGCCGTGCGGGTGGTGGTGGTGGTGGCTACGCACGCGTCTGCCTGTAATCCAGCACTGTGGAAGCAGCAGACAGGCTTGGTGGATCGATCACACAAATGTGTCGCGACTCCCTTCACCCCGCGCGGGCATCGGAGAGAAGGAGTCACGAATACCTCCGCTCGTTCCATCTGTACGGGCAAACAGCCTCCGTCTCCAACTCCCGCTGCCGAGGAGCTGGGTGGAGTTACTGAACCCCCTTCCTCCCCACCTCCCGGCTTTTTTCCCTCCCTCCCTCTGCCCATTTGCTCCTGCCGAAGAGACGCGCGGTGCTGAGTTGAACCCGCTGAGCGGGCGAGCCGCAGGTGGCAGCCACGTGCCACGTTTCGCGCTGCGCTCACATTTTTCGCGGCGCGCAAAGCGGAGTGGGGCGGTGGGCGGCGGTGCGGGGGGGGCGCAAACGCGAGCCGCCAAAAAAAGTCGCACAAAACAGGCAAAAGCGGCGCTCACGCGCAAATCATTGCCCACAGTGGGGAACGGCGGTGGGGAGGATGGGCGGCAAAGAGAGAACATGCGAAAACACCCCAACCCAATTCAAATTGCTTGACCCCATTTTTTCTCTCCTTTGTGGTGCGGGTGGGTGATGGGGCGAGAATTCCCCGTCTCAAACCGAATTGGGGTTGTTGTTGTTGTTTAGGGACCACATACCACGTTCCCAAGCCAATTGCAGGGTCCCGGCCCCTGCAATAATGTCTTCGCAATCATTGACACACAAAGTGCTTGCCACAGATGAAACCACCACAAAACCTTGTCAAGGAGGATAAATCCATCACCACGAACTCCGGCTCATCCTCGCAGTGGCATCTTTTTGGGGCTAAGCCATTGCACAAAGACGGTCACCCCATCGTCAGCAATGCTCTTCCTTCCGACATTAGGAAGCCATCGGATCTGTGCACTTTTAAATAATCTCGATTGAAAACGAATTTCTTTAGAACTGCCTTTTTGTGTTTAGTTTGGTGTCGTTCCCCACGCATCTCCGATTATCACGGTGGGCTACGTATGGTACAAAAGAAGTTCAACATACAGACATATGTTCAAGTGCCTATGACAATTGAGGCTGGGGTTGCGTGCAGCGGTGGCACGGTGGTTTTTCGCGATCACCGCACTTATGTTGGTGCGATCCAGTCAACTTGGAACATTGGCGTCAACACACGTGGATTCCAACCGCGTGCAAACGTTGGGGTCACCACGCACGTGGATTCCAACCGCGTGCGAACGTTGAGGTCAACACACACGTGGATTCCAACCGCGTGCAAACGTTGGGGTCAACACACACGTGGATTCCAACCGCGTGCAAACGTTGGCGTCAACACGCACGTGGATTCCAACCGCGTGCGAACGTTGAGGTCAACACACACGTGGATTCCAACCACGTGCGAACGTTGGGGTCAACACACACGTGGATTCCAACCGCGTGCGAACGTTGGGGTCAACACACACGTGGATTCCAACCGCGTGCAAACGTTGGCGTCAACACACACGTGGAATCCAACCACGTGCTAACGTTGGGGTCAACACACGTGGATTCCATCCGCGTGCGAACGTTGAGGTCAACACACACGTGGATTCCAACCGCGTGCAAACGTTGGGGTCAACACACACGTGGATTCCAACCGCGTGCAAACATTGAGGTCAACACACACGTGGATTCCAACCGCGTGCGAACGTTTAGGTCAACACACACGTGTAATCCAACCACGTGCTAACGTTGGGGTCAACACACACGTGGATTCCATCCGTGTGCAAACGTTGGGGTCAACACACACGTGGATTCCAACTGCGTGCGAACGTTGGGGTCAACACACGTGGATTCCAACCGCTTGCTAACGTTGGGCTCAGCTTTGGCACGTTCACCGGGAAGTGATATCCGAACCGATATATGAGGAACCCCCCCTCCCCTCTATCACCAACCCGCAGTAACGAGCGTGGTGAAGTATAGACACAGCGTGGGGTGGGGGAGGGGTTGGATGCATTTAATCGGTAGTGTCTTGACAAAAGGCTCCGTAACTTTATTGTTGTGTGTCATTACAAGAGTATCACTAAAATGTTGAGATCCCAGGTAAACTGTCAGTTCCAGTAAATGCACAACACCTTTAGCGCTTCGCAGTGTCGACACACAGCAGAGCAAACCGTTCAACCACCGTGGAAACTACTGGGGGGGGGGTTATCCTCGTAGGGTTTTTTCCGCCTTATTAAGGATCATTGTCAACTGTTGCTATACACAGCTCGCTAATGATCCCAGCCGGGGCATTGTAAAAATGCGACGTGGGCACATCGTCGCTTCCGATTGGCTGAGAAATCTCCGCGAATCACCCTGCCCCCTTTTTTTTGTGCTTGCCCTGAAACTTTTTCTCTTGCAATTTTTTGAATCGACGCAAAAAAATGTTCCGCTTATTCCACCCCCCCACCCCCACCGCAAGCTTCGTGGGCAAACATGAAAAAAAATGGAAACTATGACAAAGATCGCCGTTTCGAACTTCGACCCTCGATATTATTGACACACTGTGGCCAGAGAGAGAGAAGTACAGACAAACGGGTGCTCGAGTATGTTTTGCATCGCTGGAAATAGGTGCCCCCCTTGGCTAATGCGCACGTGTTTATGGCACTGGAATACGGATATGGAGAGCGTTTCCTTAATTTTCTCTGTTGCTGTCAGGAAACGATTGCTGGGGTCTCTCTGCAGCAAGACCAAAAGACCAATTCTATCACGACAACATTACGTTTCGACTGTTGCCAGCACCACAGCGGGGTTTTTTTTCTTCCGAATTACATTCCTCGGCTCTCACCAAAGATTCCACGAGATTCCTGATCCGTTCGTCTTGGGACTTCATCACGGTCACACAATGCACAAAAATGTGCTTTGGCTTCGTTTAGCTAAAAACAAGTTGAGTGATTAATTCATTGAAATGACCCAGAAAACCACGTTTTGTATATTAAATATGTATTGTTTATTTCACGGTCATTCCCCAATGTTGACATGAGACTGCTTCCCGGAACATAACTGCCCGTGAAATACAAAATACGCAGTATAAACATTATCATCATTATTAGTGTAAGCTACCGTATTTGTTTTGAATACAACCGATTTATTCAAAAGATACTGTAATCATTGCGATGAATTCTTGGACATCAACCATGCAATTCGATTGAGAGACACATTGTTTTGCTGCTACGGATGGACTGGCGCCTGTCATAGAAACGTGGAATTTCACCATTATCTCTGGGCAGCCAGCAGCGATGACCACCACCATACCCTCGTGTCAGTGTCACAGCTCAGAGAGAGAGAGAGAACACCCCCAAACAAATACAGTACACGGTTAGAATGTCTAATTGAAACTCAATTTGTAGCGGTTTTCAATTAACAGGGAAACTCATTTGTCAGGCGACTTTTGTCTGCGTCGTCTGGAATTTTTCGTGGGTCATTTAGTTACAAAAGCATTACCATCCGTGCCCTTCAAAGCGGATGTTAACGATGTTATGAAATCTTGTCAGTGTAGCAAAACCCAAATGTCCGACTTTGTAAATGCGGTATTCCCCAAACGTCTATTGTTAAATAATTGATGTACTTTAGCCACTGTAGTTTCCCTCATTATTGTTTTGGAGAAAAAAAGTATTATGTACAGTAAAAAAAACTATTTAATTTGACCGAGTTAATTAAAGATTACCAGAATGTTTTGTTGGAAATATATTTGAAGTTACACAACTACAGTAAAACAGGTTCCTATTTTATCCATTGAGGCGCACGAAATAGATTTTCACATTTTTTAAACGCTTATCGTGTGCGATTTTCCACTTTTTTTTTGTTTACTGGGGTATTTTTACGTGAAGGTCGGATTCAGCATCACACACGCGCCAAGGTGAAAGATATTTCGAGCTCACAGCAACATACAGACAATTCCCAGGGTAGCATGCAAACTCAAGAGAGGGTTTCAATATGCACAGCAACAGCCCGGTAAACATGCAACGTTGGACTGGCATGTTGTTAGAACTGTAGGACCATACGTTTGCTTAACGTTGGCTCAACGTTCCAGGCTTGCTTGTGAATAGTCTAATCCGGCCACCAGTTTGGAAGGCCAGCAACAGGTGAAGGCTCTATGAGGGCTACCTACTAATTATAAATATAAAACGTTTTAATTGAGCCTGAGGATACATTTTCACTAAGCCGTATTTGCACTTGTTCTTAAGCATATGCAAAAACACAAAGATAGCCATCAATCACTTCTGAGATTAGATTTTGGAGTTTGATCCGAGGTTACTTTTTTTGGAAACCGTTAATGATTACAACGCGTGAGATTAAACCACAAATTCAACATGTTTCACTTTTTGAACTTTGAACTTTGAATGCACCTTCCCGCAAACCTCTACGAATAGTCGCTCGGATTTTCACAGCCTTGTAATTGGTCCACGGTGGCGAGCTCCCTTTAAGTTTCTTCTTATTTTAGCCAATGGATAACTTGGAAATGGTGACACACTAAACGTGAAATGCTGTGGGGAGGGAAAAAATAGTTGTGCTTAATTGAGACTGGTGTGTTACTAGGTCACGAGTTTGTCTATTTATAAGTGTTCAATTATTAAAATGCTGACTGGATAGAGCAAAGGTGGATGCTGCATTTCCAGAAGAATTATCATAACGAGGAATTGAAGTCTTAAAAAAACTCAGGAAACTATATCCGTATATCTATCAATTCAAGACAACATGTCTGAAGTAGCGTATACAGTGTCTTGTACGAGGAATACCTGGATGAGACATGCCCTTACAAAATAATAGGGTTTGTTTTTAGAACCTTTGCAATTTATCTCAAGATTGATTTTGCGTCACTGACCCAGTCGTCTCACTTCCAGTGGCCTGCACTTTGTATTTTTGTAAAACAAAATCAACATTTAAAGAGGCACGTTTATCACCAAAACAACATACATTTTAAAGTTGTTGACAGTAATGACAAGAGGGCCTTCTACAGTTCTGATTTTGTTCAATTTTTAGCAAAGAGACTCACGGAGTTATACAATACTTTTACAAGGGTCCGACTCATAGGCAGAGTTTGACTTCTATATTTGGGGGGGAGGGGGGGGCAAGAATTCGCCTTGTCCCTCACATTAAGAATCGCGGGTGCATATATTTAATTATTTTAAAATATTAATTGTAAACTACTGAAAAATTAGTAATACAGATGTCTAGTTTTAGGGGACGTTACCCCACCCCCCGTGCCCCCAGACTCCGACAAGAGTCCTACTTGAAATAATGAGGTACAGTATATCGTGCTAAGTGTTGTTTTAAAGACACATGTTGGATAAAGGTGGGCTAACCTGGCTTGTGGTCGTTCTTATTTTGTTAACTTTAGTCAACCAGTCACGAAAGTAGCGTTTAAGAGCAAACAAAAACATTGGCATGAACCCATCAACCAACGGTAGTCTGTGACTATACAAGGCAAATCTCGAATCGATTTAAACCCCTCTTGAGCCTCATCAACAAACTGTGGACAATTAATTTTACTTTAGAAAAAATTGGTTTTCCCCAATGTTCTGACTCTGCTGTAGTTGCCGTGCAGCGAGACGAAGTCCTCCGTTATTACCCAGCGCAGCAGTGATAGGTCATGCAACCTTTCGTGTTCGAGAGTGGTCTGCAGAAGCGGGTATCACGAAACTACTGCTGAGTGCCCTTCCGGTAACCTTTTTTCCACACATTACTGGACAACACTCTCCCATCCTCTTTCTGACCGAGAGTAACGTGTGTCCACCATCTATATTACTATTAATCTCAGATGCCATTTAGATAAATTGTGCACAGAACACATTTTCAGTAATTTTGTGTGTGCAGTCATTGGTGAGCGGGCTGTATATAGATGTGTATGTTGGACTTTTCTCTTACCGTACGTAGTCAAACGTGCTCATTGGAGGTGCGGGGAGGGGGACAACAAACTAAACACAAAAGGAGTTCTAAAGAAATGCGTTTTCAATCGAGATTTAAACGTGCATAGCTCCAGTGGTGTCCTAACATTTCACCTCTGGGCCTGTCAGTCGGTCACAATTACCCAAATGTATTTGATGACAACCTCAGATAAGCAGACCGCAACGCAGCTATTCCAGAACTGGTGGTGGATGTTTGCATAATGTACGTGAGTCCTTTTAGCACACGATTGTGTATCGTTTTAAACGTATGGTTATCAGGCCTGAAGTATTTTTTTCTTCCGGTCATGATGATGGCTTTTACAATTTTGATCTTTAAGTCACAGAATGTTACCTTGGCTGGGGATGATTTCCAGAGCATGCCTTTGTTCGTACCGTGCAACACGCAGCGGTGTTGTGTTCCTGGTGGGATGGGGATGGTTTATAGTGCTGTATTTGTATGTGTTTGGGTGATTTACACACTCTTTGGTTGTTTCGGTAAAGTAACGAAGTAAAAAAATAAAATTAAAATAAATTTTAAAAACAACTGAATTAAATCACGACGTTTCGGAGGCAACACAAGCTTCCGTCTTTGGGTGATTTGTTCACCTTTCTTGTACTTTGCACCACTATCGTGTTTCTGTACCGTTTGTTGTTGTAACGTTCTTACCCGCCCCTCCTGGACGTCTGTGAAATAGAGCTTGATAGCTCATCGGATTCCTGCAGTATAAATAATTATTCTGATTTTGTAAATTGCAGGATCACACGGACACCGGTTAACCAGAGGAGTTTGAACCTCTCGCGACTTGTTTGATGATTGACATCGACAATTACTAAACACACAGCAACATCTTGGTTCAGGCGTATTCCTGGAGTGAGTTGCATTAAGTGTGTAGGATTGGTTGTTCTAAAATTGTATCGCTCTTTGCATTACAGCGCCATCTGCTGCGATTTCATGGTAAATGAGAGAGCAGAGCTCATTTAAGTTTATATTCGGACACGTTGAGTCGTAATAATGTGACAAAAATCTCACACATTCCACTGGTTTATTTTACAATGTAATTTTTTTGTTAATTCAAATACCAAATATTATCGATGTAGACTTGTTACAAATTAGACAATCACATTTTTTGACAGTGGTACACAAGCACACATTAAGGCGCCCCCCCTCCCAACCCAGCTTATATATATGCTCCAAGCACGTGTGCTGCCTCATTCAGACGCTGTCGCCTCGACAGACCTGGTTTCACCTGAAGACGGCTGCTTGCGTTGTGGCCGAAACGTCGTGAGAATTATTTTATTATGTTTTCTTATTTTTCTTATTTTATTACTTCCCTTCTACGTGACTTTACCGAAAAAACCAAGAAGATTACAAAACAAGTTGACAATTTTGTCAATGGCAATTCCCTAGAAGGAAATAAATTTGCAGGCGACGTTTCAGGCAATGGCCCTTCTTTTTGTGTGCAAAATTTGCAATGATGAGGAACACAACTTCTCAAAAACAAAACGTGCGAGTATCAGAATCTTTATTTAGCCTGCAGGAGAAATCCGATGAGCTATAAAGCTCTTTTATAAACTGATGACCAGTAGGGGTGGGTCAGAAAGTTACAGTATCAATGGACTGATAAAACAGGACGAGTGATCAGCACGAGACTAAAAGAACATAAGAGAAATGTTAAATACTCCCAAATACAACTGTCAGCAGTAGCAGAACACGCGTGCCAACAAGGACACTCAATTTATTCTGATAATGTTGAAGTTCTGTGCAAAACTAGCTACTACTGGCCAAGACTAATTAGATAATCTATCGAAATTGAAAGAAATAAAAATAACTTTAACCGTTCGGATAGCTACCGCCTTAGTGCTGCGTGGAAGCGAATCATCAAATAGTACATTATTTAAATGCATGCCTATACAGGGCAGCATACTTCAATAGGGATTACCGTTGATAGGGCTATTTTAATAAACACAATAGACAGGAAGGACATGATCTAAGGGCTCACATTAAGGGACATGCATAATGTACATTGCTTCATTAATCCCTCCCACCCCCACGTGGTGCAAGAGCGCAGAAGCGTGGTCACCACATCTACGCCTCGATATAAGGAACGAAACAGGTGGACTTCACAAATCTGGCTGTCGCCTGATGAAGCTGGTTGTAATTACTGGCGAAACGTCGTTCTCAGATTGTAAATGTTGTGGCTTGGCTCTCTAACACACCGGTGTGCTGTACTAGTGACGAAACGTGACAACCCTTACTAGTTGGCTGTGTTGGGTGGTGGCGGGTTTTAACGACACATTTATATATTTACACGATCTAATCCAAAATAACTCTATTATGAATACATATTCTGTTTAAATCTGACTTAAAGCTTTCCTGACTGCAGGAATTCATATTCTTTGGGTCTTTTGGTAAAGCCACGTGGATAGAATAAATAATAAAAATAATATCATTATATTACATGAAATAATAATACAAAATTGTTCTATCTTCGTGGCTTTACCGAAAGACACAAATAATACATTCTGTTTAATGCTATTATTTTAATTATTTGTTATATCTACGTCGTTAAGTCACGTAGAAAGAAAATTAATTTAATAATATAATACGACTTTTCGATTGCAACTCAAGCAACCATCATCAGGTACGAATGAATGAGAACACAAACATAACAAACTTAGAAATATATTGCAATATACAACACAGAGAGTCGGCTAATACAAGTCAACATGGTTGATCAACGTTCTTCCGAAGAATGCTACATTTGAGAGAGAGACAAAACACAGACACGGAGACACACAGACAGACACACAAGGGGCCGTCCTTAAATGACGTCACGCACTTAGGGGTGGGGGTCAGACATTTGTGACGATGTGTGACGAGAGTGGGGGATTTTAGAAATGTGACGTCACATCAAAATGCGCAGCTTTAAATAAATATAAACAACACGTTCTACTTAATTAAATAGACTTTTTAATAAATGTTTTCTCCTACAACATCAGAGTGCAGCGCCACATTAAATACGCACTACAATGACAATAGTTTAAAGCGATTTGAAGCGTATTTTTTTTGAGGGGAGGGGGGCAGAGCTTTGTGACGTCATATTTGAGGGCGTGTGACGACGGGGGGGGGGGGGTCAAAAATCGTCAAAAATCTCGTGACGTCATTTATGGACGGCCCCACGTAGAGAGAGACACAACATAGAAACATCCTATTCTATTATTATTTAATTACTTTTATTTCTACGTGACTTTACCGAAAGAACCAAAGAGTAATTCCTGCAGTTACGAAAGCTTAAAATCTAGTTTGTATATTTATATATTCTGTTTACTTTCACTTACTCTTTGGTTTTATTCGGTAAAGTCACGGAGGTAAAATTTTTTTAATTTAAAACGACTAAATTAAATCCCATTTTTTTAAAACAACTAAATTAAATCACATTTTATTTTTTGAAAACAACTAAATTAAATCACATTTTTTACCTACGTGACTTTACCGAATAAAACCAACGAGTATGATGGTTTCTTGCAGTCACGAAAACTTCAAATCGATAATTAATTTCACTTCCTCTTCTTTGGGGGGAAGTGGTGGGGGGGAGGGGGGGGGGCGGGGGGTTGGGTGGGGGGGGGGGGGGGGGGGGGCAGGTGACATCTCATGCGCATGCGCATACAATTTCCCGCCACGTGACCACCGACAGCCGCTTCCGACGTCCAATAGCGATTCCGTACGATGACAGAGGGGCGACGGCGGAGGGGGTGGGGGTCAAGGGGGAGGGGGGTGTTCCCTATTGGCCACCTGCGATGCCACGTGATCCCGAGCTCGCGCCCGATTGGACCATCGGTTAACGGTCGCCGAATTTGAATTGTGGGTGAGTTGATGGAGGCGAGGCGAGCGACTTTTCTCCGTCCCGACGATTGTCGGCTACTGTCGAACACCCCGAGTTGAATGCCTTCGGTAAATGTCACCTCTTAGAAATGTAACGTGCCCACCCCCCCCCACCCCCCTGCCGTGTGTTTGCGTGACCGCCGTCGTGTGCGCGACAACGTCGCCTGTAACCCAGCAAGGCTTTGGCCTATCGCCGCGGCTCGCCACCGCTCTGGAGACGATTGCCTTCATGTGGCGGGCGGGGGAGACGGGGTTTGCTGCGGCTGCTACCGCTGCTGTTGTTGTTATTGTTGTTGTTGCTTCGTTGAAGGAGCGCGGACGCGAGCGAGTGGACGTTTTGGCGCCTTTCCCTCGACTACAAACGAAACGCCGCGCGTGTAACTCGGTGGTTGTGGCGATGTTTTCGTAGTCGGTTATTCGTGTGTTTGTGTGTCTCTCTTAATAAATCACCCTGTTACGAGCCGATGCTACTGCGTCGGGTTTATCAGAATATTTAGACTGGAGGGGAAATCTGAAGAGCGATGAAACTCCCCACCCGTCACGTCCAGTGTGACATCCGTGAACCGTAGTGGCTTATCGCGGCCTGCTGTTGACTAGAACAAGCAGTGAACACATGGCACCTACCCGCGTTTTACAGATTTGTTGCAAGATGCGTAGTGTTATTAGTTCTCTTTAAGCAGGTTTTACGATAAGTCAAATCGGTTTCACGTCACCCCGAGTTTATCTTTGAGCTACATCCGTAGCTCTCACCACTATATAGTAAGCTTTGTAGTCACTGGTTAGTACTATAGTTTATATAACAGTAGTTTAAGAGGCGGGTTGCACATGCGGCTCTGTGTGATGTGTTAACCACTACTACCGGTATAAATGGGTACTATACTCGCTTACCGTCTATACGGAGCGGTGTTTGTTTATTCAGTGAATATCTTTGCATTAGTGCCATATTGGTTATGTCTGCTCTACAAGCCTGCTTAGCTTAGATTCCTCGCCATAACTCTTAATACTCGGCCTAAAAGAGTACCCGGTGAAGTGCGTGCGGTGCTGTCAATGCCAACACGTGCTCGCCTTGAGAGGGGCTCGGCAAAGATTGGGACGCCTGCAGATGGGTGGTCATGAGCATCGGAGAAATAGTCAACAAACCTGGGCTGTCCCCCACTCTGCACCTTTAACCCTCCCATCATACGAGGGAAAGGTGTTGGCTGTGATGGCGAAGTTAAAACTATGAAAGTTTTATTTATTTTACCAGGTAAGGCCCACTTAGCTATATATATCTCTTTTTCAGAAGCGACATGGCCACAAATGATACGCAGCGAAGTGGTTTATCACGTGGAAATGTATAGCAGCCAAATACTCAAAGTTCTAAGAATTCCCGAGGGGAAACCTCTAGAGTGCGTTGATACGTCTCATCCATCAGGAGCAATAGTCCCTGGTGAGAAGAGACAGCCTGATTGGAATATTATAATCCTCAACCACTTTGTGATCAGATCGTAGTCAAATAGTCGGGTGTGATACCTTGCCCCTTGCGACATCTCTACTGTTGCTGGCAGGGTGCGAAATGGGTTCAACATACATACCTTGCAGGTGAAAGATGTGCCTGGCACAGAACACTAGCAATTTGGTAACCCATTTTTTTAAATTCGTGAGGACATGAAAAAATATAAATCAACAAAGAAGGGCATATGCTGAATTAATATTTCAGGCATTCATATAGATGCTTATGCAGCTGCCCATGTGCACTGGCTTAATTTGGGTCTCATTCGGGTGGTTAAAATCAAAATTTGTATTACTTTATGGCCGCATAAAAAACCCAGTAACAACCGTACAATGATTTTCGCACATATCGATACGAATGGCAATATACGTGAAATGCTACCCGTTGAACTGAGAAACAGAGTTATGGTTAGCACATACAGGACTTGCAATCCACGTGTCACCGGTTAAATCCATTCTCCCAGCATGGTGGTTTGTGCACTTTAATTTCAGAAGATTTGGCTAAACCATTCATGTAAAACTAGGTTGAAACAGTTCCTCAAAAACAGTTTTTAATTTTAGAGTTTGGTCAAAGTGCTTCTACTAGAATGTTTCCCCCCGCCACCCCCATCATAATGAGGGTTATGAACCGTTAAAGCCACTTATTAAACCCACGTGACTTTTTTTACCACCTCGTCTAACAGCACCAGCAGATCGCAGCCCTGAAACCCCACGTGGACAGCAGCGGCGATGGACAGGGGGCGCCCACGGCCACTCATTCTTAGGCGGAAGCGTCCGCACGACGGGGAGCAATGCCCACCGTCCAAGGGGGCCCTGCTGCAGGGGGGCATGCGAGACGACGTTGCCACGGCTGGCTCCCAGGTATTGGTATATCCCTCAAAAGTCAGATCTTTAAAGACGATCGCTGCGTCGCGCGCTTTCAGATGCGCTTCTGCGGCCGGCTGAAATGCCCGTCCTTCCGATATTAGGAAGCCGCTGGAGCTATGCATTTTAAAATCTGAATTGAAAATAATTTCTTTTGAACTGCTTTTTGTTTGTTGTGATTCCGCCGCGTCTCCGATTATAACAGTTGGCGACGTACGGTGCGAAATAAGTTCAACATTCTTTTGCAGCTGTTACGGAGTTTGTCTTTAAATGCAACATATCATTTACATAATTGCATCCAAACTCGAGAGCATTAGATCCTGATTAAGTCATGGTCACCAGAAGCCAGAATACAGAACAACTTATGACATAGTAATATCCTAAGTTTGATTCGAGATTTGTCGTAACTGAGCAAGTATGAGAGTTTGGTCATTGGGTGTCAAAGTTATGAGAAATTTAATGAGTGGTCAGAACTACAAGTCGATCATAACCAATAATAATGAATAAACTTACATAATATTTTCCAAAATCAATGATTAATAACATTCATAATAATATAATCAATAAAATAAAGATACCTCAGTCCCAGACCAGTTGAAGCACACGGATTTAAGACGTAATCCCTAGCAACAACTTTTTTCGAAAGTGAGAGTTACACAGTAGCTCCGACACCCGTCTGCACTCTTGACGTCATTTAGGATTGTACCACAATCGTAGCCTGCCGAACTTAACAAAGTGTAAGAGGCATCTCTGTGTTCTGGCACAGGTGCCGATAGTGGCAAGAGTTGCAAGCGCACATTGCGGTAAGGCGGAGTTCGCACGGCGTCGGCAGCACAACCGCACGGAAGAAGATTGCAGCGGTGCCGGCTTGAATCCACCGCCGCGCAAGGCTATCCTCCTCGAACACCCTCCTGCGCCGCGCCACGCAGGGCGGACCTACTTTCCTGGAAAGGAAAACATGGCAGCTCCGACCGTATGCCCGATGAAGTCAGCCGACCATGCCGCGAGCTTTGTTGCAGTGCCGAAGTTGCCGACGCGTGCCTTTGGGGCAGCGGCTGTGGGAAATTGTGGTGCAGGCATCGAGAAAGGTACGTCATAATGCGGTTGTTATATTTTAGCGATCCGGATGTATGTATGTTGAATTTGCTTTGCGCCATACGTAGGCATCAGTGCCTATCGGAGGTGCAGATGAGAACTTGCTGAGATTCATATTAGTCTTGGAAGCGAATTTGGGTACCTGCTCGTGGGTCAGTCAGCAGCCGTAAATGCAAACAGATCGACTGTGATTTGAGGGGAAGGTGCAGTTTCATGAGTCTGAAAGGGCATACATTTGTTACCTGGCGCTGAGAGTGAAGCAATGCTAGTCTCACCGGTAGAGTTTATCAGTTCATTAGATTTTTTACCTTGGACATTTTTGAAAGATCGATTGAACATTGAACTGATGTTTTATTATACAATTGAACATAAAATGCACCACCAACAGTGTCTCCAACACGAGCTGGTTACAGTTTTGTTTTTTTCTAAGTTTAATTTCTCACACGAAAATGTAGTAAAACCACTTGAAGCCAGACTAATTGGTGAGAGATTATTTTTGGCGATGGAGAATGTCAGGCACGTTGCAGATAATGATATAATTACAGTATCACTAGATCACGCCAAAATGTAATCATGGTTAAAGATAATGATTATATGAACCTTATGTCGGGACCCTGGGGTCCCATAAGCCCCCGGCTCTCGCATAAACTGCGTTGCGACGTAATTTTATGTCTGTTGAAGGCGAACGATACGGCAATCTATTCCTCTCGATGAGCTCTACACGATGCGCTAATCTAAATTTTGTCTGCTGCGCATTCGTCCTCACTGGGCTTGGACGACATGACAACAGAATTATCCACGTCGGGTGGGTCGCGGCGTTTATGTGTGCGGTGGGACGGAGTCGCCAAAATTTTTTCATTAATTACGATTTTGACTTCTGTTTATTCGGGACCCCGGGGTCCCGCCATAAGGTTCATATTCAACTGTCACAACAGCAAGATTCAAACGTATACTGTGTTAGGTTTTTCTTTGATAACCTTCGTCGTTCAATGTCGAAGATGCCGTGATGAACAAAAGCCTAACCAGCATACAGTGGCTGGGTCGACTCGAGGGAGATCGTCTGCTGCCCGGTGTTGCCGAAATCCACCCCGCCGTGGACAGGACAATAAAGCAGGAGCAGAGTCTGAGCTCGTGCAGTAGAGCAAAGGTGGCTAACGACCAAAAGGGCAGGGGCGTGGAGAGCTGTGTTTTCACCGAGGCCACCGATGCTGCCACTGCCAACAGCAAAAAACAACAAGATAATAAAAAGGTGGGGTCATGATTTTTATATATATATATATAATTTTACAAGTGAAAGTTATTGTTTGAATACATATGCTGTTCATGTCATAACATCCATGAATTGACCATTGCTATATGTTTGATACCAATATCTATATCTATAAAAGGGAAATTTGTGAATATGTGTGTCCGTTAGAAATGTTTAGCATACGTCCCAACATGCAACAAACTTGAAATTTGGCATGTGGGTAACTTCCAGACTGTACACAATGCAAAAAGTATAAAAATAGACTTTTGTATTGGGGGGGGGGGGCGCAATAATGGATATATTTTGGACGGCAAGTGAGCGGTGACGTCACATCTGTGATGTCACCCGCATGCGGCAGCGTGACGCAGTGTGCCTGCTTACGTCACCCCCCACCCTCCACGTAGGCCGTGTATTAATCCAAGACAATACAAGTCCCGGGCGAAACCGGGTAGTAAAGCCAGTATTAAATATATGGGAGTTTACCAAGTGGCTTAGCTAATTCCCTGGTCAGGGCAATGACCCACCTCCACTGATATGCTTTGTTCAAGTTACATTTTAGAAATGAATGCACTCATTGGCACACGCAAACATTCAAAACGCATGGAGCTCTTTTGTTGTTTTCAACTTACTCTTAACTCAAAGTCAATAATTGATATTAGACATTTCTCTCGCTAAAGATTATGAAATATGAGTGCACATTTACCTGGTTTGAAATTATTGATATTATTACTGAAATGTGCGTTTTGGGTTTTCTTGTTTCCTCCCCCTCCTCTCCCTTCCGGTGTTGGGTTGATCAGGACAACCACTCGAACCTGGAGCGGCCGCTCTTCTCTTACATGGCCATGATCCAGTTTGCGATCAACAGCAGCAGCAACGGGCGAATGAGTCTGCGCGAGATCTATGCCTGGATTGCACACCGCTTCCCGTACTTCAGACATTCAGCACGGCCCGGATGGAGGGTAACACTCGCTTTCTGATGTTCGGGTAAATTAAATAAATGGAAATGGGTGCCACGGTGGTGAGATGTTAACTACCTCGCCTGGTATACAGGAGGTCGTGGGTTGGATCCCGACCATGACGCCAGTATATTTGGAGTTCGCATGTCTCTTTCCCCGTGGTCGCGTGGATTTTTCTCCGGGTCCTCTGGGTTTTCCCTCCACATTTAAAAAACAATGTACTTTTAGAGTATTTGGATGCTATACATTTCCACATGATAGCCACTTCGTTGAGCTATCATTTGTGGCCAGGTCGATTCTGAAAAGACCTATATAGCTCAGCGGGCCTTACCTGGTACAATAAAAATAGTTTTTAGCTTAATTTTGCAAGTCAAGTTTTGTTTTTGTATTTTAAGTTTTTGCCTCTACTCACAGTGTTTTTCCCCTGTCACCTGCTCTGCCCACAGAATTCAATCCGACACAACCTGTCGCTGCACACCATGTTTGTGCGCGAGACAGTGCCAGGAAGCAAGGAGTCCTTCTGGACTGTGTCCAATGAGAGTACGCACAGGCGGCACGCTTCGTTCAGAGTAAGACAGATGCTTGGATTTTGTCCAAACCGCACGTAACCTGTTTTATTCCCCTTTTAAACTAGCACATCCATGCCGAGCCAACATGGGACCCTCAAAACTAGGGGTGATTTTTTTTTTCCCCACCGGTTATTTGTCACGCCATGATCCAAATCGTGCCATGCTGGCCCCACAAGACATTTGAATCTAGCTGGGAGCCCAGCAGGGACAGGATTAATTATGCATTTATTGCGTCTCGCATCTTGACATAAAGAATATTGATAAGGCATTCGTTCACAGCCTTGGGGTGCTGAAAGAGTGTGCGTGTGAGAGCGGTTAGCGCGCTGCGCTATGAACCCGGCGAACCGGGTTTGATTCCCGCTCACGGCCAACACCAGTGACGATTATCTGAACCGGTCCTGGGCCTCCCCTAGGTCGACTCAGCCTCAAATGAGTACCTGGTGCGGTGTGTAAACATCACCACTAGGGAGACAGGCGGTCGGGCGTGGTGCTGGCCACCCACCCCCTCGTGTACCGTTGCGGCCTTCATAGGTGCTCGCTAACAGCACTTGCCCCTACAGTCTGCTAAGGCTATATGGGGGATCTTTATCTTTGTGTTTAAATGCGAGCGTTTTTGTGCCGCTATATTGTCGCCAAACTCCGGCCACACTTCACTCGATGCAACCCCTGCTTAGAAAATAGACGAATGATGTGTGGCACACTTGTTATTTTCCTTCTCGTGCAATGTTTTATCTTGGGTTGCGTTGACATGTTTGACATTTCTGCTTCAGCGGCCAATCCCCTGGTTCTAAGTGAATGAATAATCGAGCCGCATGGCTCCCATGTGTTGCAGGATACATCGCAAGGGAACCACAGTGCACTCATAGGTATGGCAATTGTTACCTCATCTCTCGTACACCATTTCTTCCACGGTTTCTTAACTATTTATTTCAATTGATCATGCATTGAGCCCTTAGAAGAGGCTATCAGTTGTATGCGCTCTTTCAGAATCAGAATATGTATTCATACTGGAGGAATCCCATGAGCTATGAAGCTCCTTTCCACAGATGTCCAGTAGGGGCAAGGGTTAAGAACGTTACAACAACAAACAACAAAAACACGACAGTAGCGCAGAGTACAAAGAAGGTAAACAAATCACCCAAACACATACAAATACAACTAAACCATCCCCATCTTACCAGGCAAAGCCCACTGAGGTATGAACTTATTTTTCAGAAGCAACCTGGCCACAAATGATAGCTCAACAAAGTGGCCCATCATTTGGACATTTATAGCACCAATATAATCTGTATAATCTCATTGCATGTTTCTAAAAGTGGAAGGAAAAACCGGAGGACCCGGAGAAAAATCCACGTGACCACAGGTAGAACATGCAAACTCCAAATTTACAGACGTTAGGGTCGGGATCGAACCCCCGACCTCCAGCATACCAGGCGAGGATGATAACATCTCGCCACCATGGCGCCCCTTTAATCGATAAAGGCTCCCATGGCAGGTTATAATACACGATGCTGGCCTAGCCCGTACAACCTCTGTGTTCACGTGCAGTGGATCTGTTGTGTGTGTCTGTGCGTGCGTATGGAATCCCAGCACCATCGTCAGCTCGACGTGTCCAGCCTCTGTTGCCTCGCCCACCCGAGCCACAGCCCATCAGCCTCCTGCTGACGCCTTCCTCATTGCACTTTATTCAGCCCACGCTTGTTGCTGCCATAAAGCAGGAGCAGCAGCAGCGGGTTGCAACGGCGTTAGACCGTGCAGTGAAGGCTAAACCCATGTCCACAGCGCCAGCAAAAATTATGAAGCAGCAGGAGGAACAACAGCAGCCGCAGATTGTAATGCAACAGCAAATTGTGGGACAGATACTGCAGCAGCGGCAGATACAGCAGCATCAGCAACCGGTGAAGGAGGAGCAGCAGGAAACAGTGCATAAGTGGATTGTACGGGATGAGAGTGTGCTGCAAGTTGTCCAGCAAGAGCAACAAGTGAAGGAGCATTTGGTACGACAACTACAAATGACGAAGGAGAAGGACGAGAAGCCGACGCTACAGAGGGTGCACGAGTGCCTGGCCTCCAGCACGTCAGCCGCGGTGAGAGGCATCCCTTAGAAAATACATTGACATCTTCATCACCTACATTGTCTTCAGCACCACTGCCGTCGTGATCTATACCACCACTGTTGTCGTGACGTAGCCTCATGAGTGTGTGTGGGATTGTAGTCACTGGAATGGGTGCTTTTTTCACTTTGTGAGCTTGTATGTGCGTACGTACGTTGAACTTCTTTCGCACCGTACATAGCCAACCGTGATAATCGGAGGTGCGGGGGAAGGTCAACAAACTGAACACAATAAGAAATTTCGAAGATAATTAGTTTTCAGTCTGGTAGTGTGATTGTATAATGATAGACTTCGGGAATCCGTGTGGTGATGTTAAGTGATTTCCCCTGTATTTTTAAAAATGCGTTTTCCTTTTATCCACAGCCGCCGGCGTGCACCTGGCAGCACAACGAAGTGGGCAGTGATGGCGAGAGTCTTGCCCTTACTCCAAAGAAGCAAGCGCTCTACCGTACCCCAAAGTGCAGGCGTAAGCAGGGTCACTTGCGCAAGCAGAGCCTAGCGCACCAGCATCTTACACCCGCGTCAGAGTTCCTGTTTATGGAGGAGTCTGTGGTCAAAGATCCCTCTGGAACCGAATGGGGAGGTAAAAATTGGCTGCACGACCAGCCTCTTGTACGTGTGTGTGTGTATATGTAACTTCTTTCGCACCGCACGTAGCCAAGCGTGTTAATGGGGAGGTGTTGATGCTTGCAATGCGGCTATGGATCAAACACATTACATGCTCAACTATAATCCTGTCCCAAATCCACAGCCAATCTTAGTCACTAAAGACTAGGTAGTACTCTTTGGTTTTTTCGGTAAAGTCACGTAGGTAAAAAAATTAATAAAATAGATTAAAACAAATTAAATCACGACGTTTCGGGCGCAACACAAGCGTCCGTCATCAGGTGGGAAAGCATGGCCTACTGCTGATGCAGACTAGGTAGTATTTACAGATTGTGAATTGAGCCCAGTAACCGCGTCACTATCCGGCAAGATCTATTTTCCTAATTATCCTGAGTTGTACTCCATAGCCGAGCCAAACTTATAGTTTTATCCACAATCCAAACCTCAACCATCATTCCTTAACCTAAACCCAAACATTACCTCTAACTTCCAACCCAAACCTTAGGTCATACTCTCAACCCTCATCCAAAGCTTAATCTTAAACCCAAACATAATATTAAACAATCTTTCGCCTAAGTTTAACTTAAACCATGTGTTTGACGCATATAACATTTTGCTTTCTAATATCGATTGTATAAAAAAATGCTTCCAGATATTGATTGTAGAATGATAATCTTACATAAATCAATTGTATCAAAATTCGCTTCAAATACAGTAGAGCCCCTCTTAACGACGTTAATTGGTCCCACGAAACCAGTCGTTAAGTGATTTGGTTATGAAGCGAGCACGTTAAAGGCTTCATTTGTTCCGATAGCACTGAAAGTTACCCTTTTCACCCAAAAAACGTACTTAATAATATTTAAACAATGGATATTAGTACAAAAAGATACTAACAATGTAAACACATGACGTTAAAAGAAACATGGTTAATAAATGCTTTAATTAATATTTACTGTACCTACAACAGCTGTTGTTAACAGGAGGAACGGTCAGTAAGCGAACACACTGTGCTCTATGGAGGCACTATACTACTGTACACTACACTATACACTACACTACTATACACTACACTACACACTACACTACTATTCACTACACTATACTACTATACACTACACTATTATACACTACACTACTATACACTACACTACTATACACTACACTACTATACTCTACACTACTATACATTACACCACAATACACTACACTACTCTACACTACACTACTATATACTACACTACTATACACTACACCACTATACACTACACCACTATACACTACACTACTATACACTACACTACACTATACACTACACATTGGGCTCTATGGAGTCCTGTCGTTAAGCGATTAGTTGTTAACAGGGGTGGTCGTTAAGAGGGGTTCTACTTTATTTAATTTAATGTTCACATGGTCTCCTTTGAGCATAAGGATTACCGTTGAAGAAGGCACGTCCGACTCATTGCGCCATCTCCCCTCGCGTGCAGACCCTGATGGACAACAAGCCGCGGAGTGCGCAGCAGACTTGGCGCTGTTTGCCACCCCGACGCGGAGGTTCAGCCTGACCACTTCAACGCCGTGCCACCTGACGGAGCCACCCACGTGCCTGCTCTCCCCGTGGAGCCCCCCTTTCACTCCGCCACCGCTGCCATTCTCCTCCTCGCCGTTTAGCCCAGCCACCGCCACCGCCGCCATGGCCTACCACCACTCCCCTCGCACCCCGCACCGGCTGAGAGGCGTCACGCCAAGCTCGTGGACGATGCGCGCAAGGGGGGACCGCGTGCCCAGAGTCAGTTTGTCATTCACCCCGATAAAAGCTGGTTGCGTTGCAGAGAAAAAAACAACCTCTGCCGCTGCACCATCAGCGCCGTTGGATATCGTGTTGGTTAAGATAGAGAAGGAAGACGCAGACGTGGAAAACGACAGCAAAGGGATTGGCGGCTCCGCGTTGGCAGATGCGGATACCGCGGCGGAGGTGGCGGCGATGGTGCCCAAGCGCAGCGGTGCAGAGAGAGCCGGGGCAAGCACCTGTGGGGGCAGTGGTGGGGGGGAACCGGCAGCATTGGGGGTGGCGGAGGCTGCGAAGGAGGCCAACGGTGGTGTGGATGGAGCGAGCTGGACATGTGGCGAGGACAGCTTTGAGAAGATTCTGCATGAACTGAGCCTGCCCCAGCTGGAGGAGAACTGGACCGATTCAATGTTGGACATGAATAATATAAACTGGACGCTGCTCGACACGCTGCACGCAGGCGTGCCAGGCTTCTAGGCGGCGGCGCAGTTTGTACGTTTCAATAATCGTTCGGCTTTAATTATTGTACACGATTTTAGATCTGCGGCGACACTCGCCTGTCCTGGCACAGTGTTAGCGTCGTCGCCCCACAAACCCAGTGAGTTGAGTTACTGGAAATGGTTAGCGTCATTTGGTGAGCAATACATGAACTGGTCCCATATAATCAACTCGCCATGATCGGCATGGTGAAGTATGGTTAAGCAATCCATATGACACAACACAGCATGGGGATGCCGGCATCCAGCAGTGATTTGCCAAAGGGTGGTGTACATTAATCGGGCAGTTTCAAGGACAACTAAGCACACATGACAACTCGGATTTCTGCATCTGATAGTGCGTTTTTCCCCATTCAAAATTATTTCTGAAGCTTTTAACCGCAACATATTGGGGATGAAGAAAACCATTGCAGGCCCCTTGTTTTGATTTGGGTGGCTTGTGTTTAACTTGTCGAGGCTGACCAATTCCACCGATGCAAATTCTCCACCTGGTCAAGGAAACCATGTCTTAAGTACTGTAAGCTTGTGTAGAGCTTTGGTCAAGGGTTAAATTATTTGGTATTTACCGCAAATCAGCTTTTAGTCAATTTGGGAACTACTTGGTTGTGGGAGTTTTTATTAAAACACATTTTTAGGTTTAAAGAGTTAATATATTCCCCCTCTCTATTTGTATGTCTGTTTTGTGGTTTCATAAAGATAATCCAGTGTGATTAAAATTAGGTTATGAAGTTGTGTTGCTGTTCAAGACTCATCCCAGAGATAACCCGGGTAAAATTGATCAGTCGCTAAGCCGCTTAAGCCTTGCGAGGAGGCCACAGCGTCTGCCTTACACAGTTACCAAGCCTTGAGGCACCAGTCCATGCTTTGTTGATCGGGATGCCATTGTCCTGCCTGACCTGGCACAGCCAGGTGGCACGCTGAGCTTGGGCGATACCACGGGCGAAGGCGTGGTCGCCTCCATGCTGGAGATGCAATGCAACGGCCCAGGATGGTGTCCCGACACGGATTCAGCAGCAGCAGCAGCAGTGTGTGTGTGTGTGCCTGCAAGCCAGGGTATCTGGATCCTCCCGCACGGCGCGACCAGCGTGCACGTCTTCGCTGCGGAAGCATCGCAGCCGATGTGAGGAACGCCCATTCCACCTAGCGGCTGCAGCGTTTAAGTTCTACAGCTGTTCCTGGAGAATTTTAAGAGCAGAGGTTTCTCAATAAGTGAAAGAGGATGGCATCTTAGCATTTGGATGGCTCCGCGCGAGCTGGCTGCCGTCCGACTGCTCCAGCGCCACGACTTCTTCCAGTCCCCCCTTTTCTTTCTGTCTTCTATACTCCCCTCCCCAGTATTTACCTGTTTCGTTTCCATCTCCTGTTCATAACTATATTTTATTATTTTCTTGGCTGCACGTGCGCTGCCAGCACCCACCGCTGGCCAGTTGTGGTCGGCGTGAATCGGACGCGGCCTCAACCGTCCATGGATCCGGACTTCCACTACCTCCGTGCTGGGAAAGTGGCGTCCAGGCTTGGGAGTCCGTCCTAGCCATGATCACTGTGGCTGTCCGGATGCTTTTCCCCAACTGACTATAGTCACTTTTTCGGCATAAGCAATTACGAAATAACACTTACTACCCACGAACAAAAATTGTGTTGCATAGTGCTATCGGACCTTTTGTATTCCATTCCCATTTCATCCCATGGGTTCGTACTTACCGGCAATTTCAACTGCCCGGGAACGACACAATCACCCATTGATGGTCGCCTTGCCAACACTCCCACTCCCCTCGGGAATCTCAATGACTGATTTACTGATTTATTCGTTCCGTTCTCCGACCATCTGAGATTTCTCGGCGTCACTCTGGATCCCACACTCTCCTTCGACACCCATGTCAACCTCGTACTCAAGTCCTGCAACTACCACCTCGGGGGCCCTCCGCCATCTACCTCCGCTCATCACATCCAACATCGCAAATACTCTCGCCTGCGGCATCATTGGGTCGTGGCTCGACTTGTAACTCAGTCCTCATCCGGTCCACTCTTAAGCAACCAAAATAAACTGCAACGCCTCCAAAATCACGTTGCCCGAATTGTCCACGACCCCCGAAAGCCTCGTCCTGACTGTCCATCCTTCGTGCCCTTCACTGGCTGCTCATTTCGACCAAATTTACCTTCAAGATCGCTTGCCTCTGCTACCGCGCACTCGAATCCGGCTACCCACCGTACCGAAGTTCTCTGCTGACGCCTTACACTTCAATTAATCGTAGACACCTTCGAAGCGTGTCGCAGAACCTCAACTCCCAGGACAAGGTTTGTAATTACTTCCTGTCGTTTCTCCACCGCAGCCCCCATCCTCTGGAACGCCATACCTATTCACTTCCGCCACGATGAATAATTTTCTTCGTTCAAAAGCGATCTAAAGGCGCATCTCTTCAATTCGACATGTAACCACCGAGTCTCCTTGGAACCGGGCGACGCGATCTGACACGGAGCGCGGCTCACAGCCTCAGAATTGCATCTTTGGCAACATTGCGCGCGTTATAAATTGTATTATTAACTCAGTCCAGTGATGCAAGAATCCACCCAGCACCTGCGCACAAACTGATTTCATTGCTGCTGCTTCTCGGCGGAAGTCCCCTTGAATGCATATTCCGTTCCTTGGCTGCCATTAGATTATTTTTCTTCACCGTCCGTTATCCCTGCTCGTGATGTGTCCTGCGTTATCATGTTACAGATTGAATTTCCTTAAACACCTTCAATAAATTTGGGTCACAATTGGTCATCAATAAACAATAATGGGTGAACTATATTTGTGTGGTTTTCTGGTCATTATTTTCTTGTGCACTATCTGCGATGGTTCACATTGTTGCTGTTGGTTTGCATGCAACGTTTTGGTGAATGTGAATTTCCCACTCTAGAGGAATTGTCTTTTAATTCTCAAAAGACTTGGGGTGTCAAAGAAACGTGCAACACAAAAATTGTGGTAGCCTTGGAGTGACAAGTCTGTAAACTGTCTAACATGAAGTTGAAGCTCGTTGGGTGATAAAAAAATGTTTTGTGTGAAAATGTTTAAAGCGTCAGCAAGGCCGCCATCTGTCAAAGCACTATCTAGTGAAGTGGTTCTTAACCTTTACTGCAGCCTTGCACCCCTTCGGCTCTAAATCGTAAATAAATGTATATTAACTAGCCTTTTGCCCATCCATGGACGGGTGTATTTCAGTAAATCTGAAACTTGCAAGTGAAAAGCAGACCGTGACGTGATATTCATTGCATCAATTCGTGTGCAGTTTGTAAGGCCGTGGTGACACAGACCTATTTCATGTAAAGGTTATAATCCTTTGTTCATCATGACGTCCTTTTTACTTCTATGTCTCAATAGCGTTACGGAGGTCACGTGACGTGAGGGTTCTGCCTTTGTAGTGAGGGTTGTAAGTTGACGTTGAGGAGGGGGTAGGAGGTGCCTCGCCCCCCCCCCATGTGGAGTGACGTCACCCGCTAATTATTAATGAGAGGGGTGTCCATGTGGAGGACGTAACCTGTTCATGAATATTAATGAGGGGCTGGCCAACGTGGAGTCACGTCACGCGCGGGACACACGGACATTCCTTGGCTCATCGTAGTAAATACATCGGTTTCATGTAACAAAGTAGTTGTACTTCTGTTCCCAACTTAATTTGTGTTTCGATGAATTCCCTAAGAAAGGAATGTGGTCATGCTTTGCACCCCCAGAAAGGGCATCTTGCACCCCTTGGGGGTGCGTGCACTCCAGGTTAAGCACCACTGTTCTAATTGTCTAACCGGGTAGAAATGTCTTACATATATTAGTGCAATATTACTGAAGGGCAATCCATCCTACAGACATGGGACGTTCCCCACCCATCATCATTTCCGTGTTGGCCTCACCGCAGTGACGTGCGGTGAGGTCAACGGCTGGGGAGGCACTGGCTAGTTATTTTCGTTGAACCTATCTACGTGATAGGTGCAAAGAAAATAACAAAAAAAACTACGACGTTTCGATCGCAACACAAGCGGTCGTCTTCAGGAAAAAGGGTCAAGATCTATCTACGTGACTTGACCGAAAGACCCAGGGAATATGAATTATTGCGGTCACGAAAGCTTTAAGTCAAGATGTTACGATCACCCATTGTTATGGTAATCAGCTGTTTACGATGACAGGGGGAGGGCAGGAGGGGAGGGGGAAGTAGGAGGGAGTGGTGGAGGAGGGGGAGGAGGGGGAAGGATGGGGGGGAGGGAGGATGGGGATGGGGGGAGGAAGGGAGGGGCAAGGAGGAGGGTGGAGAAGGGGGGAGGATGGGGGGGAGGGAGGATGGGGGTGGGGGGAGGACGGGAGGGGGAAGGAGGAGGTAGGAGGGGGTGGAGGAGGGGGGGATGAGGAAGGAGGGGGTAGGATGGGGGGGGGAGAGGTGGAGTGGGAGGGGGTAGGAGGGGGTGGTGGGAGGAGGAGGGGCTAAGGAGGGAAGATGGGAGAAGCTAAGGAGGGAAGATGGGAGGAGCTAAGGAGGGAAGATAGGGAGGGGCTAAGGAGGGAAGATGGGAGGAGCTAAGGAGGGAAGATGGGGAGGGGCTAAGGAGGGAAGATGGGAGGAGCTAATGAGGGGAGATGGGAGGAGCTAAGGAGGGAAGATGGGAGGAGCTAAGGAGGGAAGATGGGACGGGCTAAGGAGGGAAGATGGGAGGAGCTAAGGAGGGAAGATGGGAGGGGCGCTAGCAAGGCCCCTCCCCCGCTGTCTGTACTGAGGGGGCGGCCCCTCCGCTTCGAGGAAGTCGGCAGTCGAAGCGCGGCTCGAAAGCCACCATCGCCCGGTTCGCGCCGCTGTTCCAGCCGCTCCCTTCATCCTCCTCGTCCCTCCTCCTCCTCCGATGGTTCTCGTGCCCACGGAGTCTGAGAGTCAAACACAGGTACGCAGCAAGCAGCAAGCAAGCAAGCGAGCAGCAGCAACAGCATAAACAGTACCGGGGAGAGCGACGTTTCGTTATTACGACACCTTTCGAACACTCCGGGTGTAGATTGCCGCCTTCATATCTCCGCCAGTCGATCTCGAATCGTGCCCGTGTCATTGTTCACAACACGCCCGGACTATTGGGGGGCTTTGTGTTTGACGTCAGGTGTCCTCGCTCCTCCACGAGCTGCCGAGAGGAAGCTCCGTCATCCTTCTCATGAAGAGGACAAACGTTGGCCCCAATTCTCCCACGCTCTTAACCATTAAAAATCGCAGTGTTCATGTTTGTTCGTGAAATTAGTGATGAATATATTCGTCAATGAAGTGGTGGAGTTTTTGTTGTTGTTGTTGTTGAGGTAAGGATAACTAAGAGTGGAGGAAAATCATTCATCTTGGTTGGGACAACCCACCAAACACAAGAGCACGCCGAGACATCCAGGGTGCTTCAAAAATGTTGTTAAACTTCTGAGAATACCACAAGTAAGATGTGCTTCCTCCGAGCTCTGGAGACCACCTGGAGAAGATTCCAGGCATCTGTTGACAACGATAGCGAACAAGTAGAGACTTTTTGGTGACTTTTTGAAGCTATCAACGTAAACATTTTTTTTATCATGTTACAGTGAATTATTCATTTAAAACGGTAGTCCCATAAAAGTGTTAATATGTTTTTAAGCACCCTGTATTAACGACTGCAGTCTAGATGAAAACGCACACTCAGTAAAGCTATTAGTGGCAGGTGGAAAACGAAGCATGGAGATACACAGTTCAACCCTGGCTAGCTGGACTGAGAGTTCGCTACAGAGGAGGCATTTGCCCTACTTTTCCATGCCCATGATCTCACGTAATTGATTATGAAATTAAGTGACGAAAATATTGGTCGACAATGTTTCGGTTGAGTTACCGATGGATGATGAGCGGACGAAAATCATGAATCGGCTACGACTTACCTTAACCCGAATATTGCCTCATGACGAGACAAAAATTATTACTTTGAATGAAGACGTAAAGATAATTCAGTAAAACCCTGGCTAGCTGGACTGAGTTCGCTACAGTGTTCATGTTTGTTCGTGAAATTTGGTGTAATCCCATTGGATTGCAGGCGGTGGTCGCGGGTTCAGTGCAGACTGCAGCTGGCATTTCGTCCAAGGCAGGGGCTGCGAAGCTTTTTTCTGCCAAGGGCCATTTGGATATTTTTTTAACATCATTAGCGGGCCATACAAAATTATCAACTTAAAAATTAGCCCTTGAAATTTGGTCAAACATTTAATTAACTCGCCCCTAATGCGATGGCTGGAACTGCTTCTCTTTGGCGAGGCGTGTGATGTTAGCTGGTGTTGATGATGTTGCTACTCGCAACTGCTTTTCCAGGTTTGCTCCAAGATGTATTGAATTTCGAGTCTCGCCTGCGGTTGCCTTGGCAGGGCCACACCAAATTGGCAGGGCCACACCAAATGATTTCGTGGGCCGGACGTTCCCCACTCCAAGGGGACGCTCTCTACCAAGGGGGGTTGTTCCACAATGAGGGTAGCTAAAGAGCGAAGCGGTGAATATTGGAGCGGGAGGTGGTACGGAGAGGGAGGTGAGTGGATACGGGGCATTGCGGGGGGGTGGGGGGGGGGTAGGAATGTAGGGAAGGAATGGCGGGCCAGGGGGGAGAAAGAGGTTTAGGGAGGGGGGGGCACTTGAGGGAGAAGCGGAGACTCGATAGGTAACAGGGTGCTTCTCGCTGCTTGACGTGGAGGAGAAGTTTGTTCCAGTGGTGGGGAAAAGGAGCGGAGATGGGGGGACTGGGCACAAAGAGACCGGTGGGAGGGGGGGGGGGTGAGGAGTAATGGAGAGAGATTGAGAGCGTGGCGGGGCGGGAATGGAGGGGGGGTTGGCACGGAACGAGACGGGGGAAGCGTGGTATAAGGTTGGGGGCAAGGGCCGTGAAGAGATTTAAATAGCAGTGTGAGGAGCTTGAATAGACACCGGCAGACTAAATATCAAGGCTGGATCATGGACCGGGCCAGTGGGGCCAGTACCCCAGGGCCTCGGACTGCCAGGGGACCTCCAACCCTCAAGATTCCCAAAGGAAGTTGAGCGCCAGGGCTCTCAGTGCGCACAGCGTGAGCTAGCCACTAGGGCCTCCCAAACCCCTCAGCACTTATAATGTGAGCCCCCTCCCCAGACCCCTTTGTGTGCTCACCACTAGGGCCCCCCAGACCCCTCAGCGCTTACAATGTGAGCCCCCCCCCCAGACCCCTTGGTGTTTAAAGAGTAAGCTGATCACTAGGCCCCCCGGATCCCGCATCGCTTACAGTGTGAGGCGCCTCGTGCTTCAAGCGTGAGCTGACCACTAGGGCTCCCAGGCCCCTCAGCGCTTACATTGTGAGTGGACCACTAGGGCCCCCAGGCCCCTTCAGCGCTTACATCGAGCATAACACCTGGGCCCCTTGGTACACACAGTGCATGCTTATAACGAGAGCCTTTTGGAGAGTACAGCGCTTCTGTACAACAGAGCCACTCGTTGACATGCTACAATACGCTGTGACATGATACAATATTCACCAACAAGTCAGTTCATTCTGCATAACAGGACAGTTTGAAGGGCGTCGTATTATGGCAAGCCGTTCGTTATTTGACTTACCGTAACTAGCTATCCGTTTATTTTAGCAAGCTGTCCATTTTCCCTAGTTAGCTGCCCATGTGATTCAGCTTGTTAACAGAAATTAGTTCGCTAGTTGTCATTTTTGCCAGCTAGCTGCGCTTAAACCAAATTAGCTGCACTAAAAAGCCAGCTAGTGAGACTGAGCGCTTGTTGTTTGTTGAGAACTACTGGTAGTAATAATGATGACAGCAGCACTATTGTCAGCGATGAGGAAGGAACTAGCACTATTTCAGTTTCAGTAATGTTGTCATTCCCCCAGAGCCATTCTTTGAAAGCAAACCCTCGACAGCTAATGGTATACAATAACCATCATTTCCACCTCAGGAGCAGTTGGGCAGTTTTCAAGAATCAAATCAGCAACCAAGCCATTCCTGATGCTATGTGGTCACTGACCCTGCATTATGGAAAAGCACTTCCAGTGACATTGTTAAGTCCGTGCTTATTGAAAGAGGAGCAGTCCCCTTCCAAAACCGCAGTGAAAAATACCCAGCTTCAGTCCAAGATAGAGCGTTTGGTGGAAAGACTAGAAGTTTCAACAATGAACTTCTGAACCGTATATTGCCAAATGGGCAGACGGCTTCTAGACAGTGGCTACTGTACTCACCCTCAAAAGGTGGCTTTAGTCAAGGGTTTAGTGACTGGAAGAAAGAATAGGGAAACGCGAAAAGAGTGCAGAACACAGATCATGCATGCATGCATCTTGCACCAGCGGACAAAGGGCAGTGCTATAGATTAGGCCTCGGCAAGGTAAGGTAAAAGGTCAAAAGCAACGAGCCTACCTTTACCCTACCTTTTACCTTACCACAATACAATCACTCTACCCTTACCTTTTACCCTTTATCAGGGTAAGGTAAAAGGTCAAAAGCAACGAGCCTACCTTTACCTTACCTTTTACCCTTACCCCATACAAATTACCCGATTACAGGGTAATTACTGGGGTGCTACGCATGAAAAAGGTTTATAACAGGTAAATGCTAGGTAGAGCGCTTTATTCATCTATATATATTAAATGGAAATTTGTGAATATGTGTGTCTGTTCGAAATGTTTAGCATACTTCCCGACATGCAACAAACTTGAAATTTGGCATGTGGGTAGCTTCCAGACTGTACACAATGCAAAAAGTATAAAAATAGACTTTTGGATTTTGGGAGGGGCGCAATAATGGATGTATTTTGCACGGCCAGTGAGTGGTGACGTCACATCTGTGATGTCACGCGCACGCGGCAGCGTCACGCAGTGTGCATGCTGACGTCACGTATCCCCCCCTCCCACCATCCTCGTAGGCCGTGTATTAATCCAAGAAAAGAATCCAAGTCCCGGGCGAATCCGGCTAGTAAAGCTAGTATAGAATACTCTCGATGATTCTAATTTTAAATGGAGGTCACGGACTGCGCCACGGAGCGTTTAGCGAGCGGTAAACAAGGTATTTACCGGGTAATACTTCGCGCTACCTTTACCCTACCCTTTACCTTACCCCTTGGCATGTCGACACCTTTACCCTTTTACCCGGTAAAAAGGGTAAATTACCTTACCTTGCCGAGGCCTCCTATAGATGCAGATCTCATGCAGAAACTTGATGCGGAATGTAAATACTGGAGGGACATTTTTAACAGAGTTGTAGCAGTGATCAAGTTCTTGGGTGAAAGAGGACTTGCGTTTACCATTATGGGTCAACCCATAATGGTAATTTCCTTGGCATCCTAGAATTGCTATCACAATTTGACCCATTCTTAGCTGAACATATTAAAAAGTTTGGCGGAAAAGGAAGAGGCACAGTGTCCTATTTGTCATCGACAATATGTAAAGAACTCATTGAGCTAATGGGTCAGAAAACTCTCCAAACAACAGCAGATGAGATTCGGGATGCCAAATATTTTTCAATAATTGTTGACTCCACCCCAGACCTGTCACATGTGGACTAATTGACGTTCATATTCCGGTTAACAGCAGCGGGAATGTGGTGGAACGATTCCTGGGCTTTGAGCCAATTGAGAGCCACACTGGTAAAAGTTGAGCAGACTGTGTGACTTTGATGGTGGAGGGGCTTAGGATGGACCTCTCAAACTTTAGAGGTCAGTCATATGACAATGCAAGCAACATGTCAGGAAAATACAATGGGCTACAGGCCCACCTGAAACAAAAAAACCTCTGATAGAGTATGTGCCTTGCGCAGCGCATTCATTTAATTTAGTTGGTGTTAACAGACGGCAGTAGCCCAGAGGCTGACGAGTCTTTTTAAATGTTGCAGTCACTGTAGACATTTTGCTCTTCATCCACGCACAGATGAGGGAAAGTCTTTCTGAAGACAGATGTCAGACTGACATTAAAATCGCTGTCCAGTACTTGGTGGAGTGCTCAGGCAGAGTCAACCAAGGCACTGTGGAGAAATGACACCCACATTAGAAAGGCCTTTAGTGGTTTGTGCAATGATGGTAATGAGAAAAGAGATACTCGAATTGAGGCCGCTGGACTATGTGCTGAATTGGACAACTAAATTGCTTGTATATGTGTTCTGTAGAGCGACGGATCACGTTATGGATGCTTCTTGTCCTGCTTATTTAAATTGTTTAATATAGACGATATAAATTCCTGCAAAATCGTTACTTTTGGACCAATCTTAAACAACAACCAACAACAACAAGTATACAAAAATATGAATCGGTTTTTACCCTTTCTGACAATAGAACAGGCGTTAAGATACTCTTTGGGTCTTTCGGTAAAGTCACGTAGATAGAAAAATAATTTAAAAAATCACGACGTTTCGATCGCAACACAAGCAATCGTCTTTGGGTGAAAAAAAAATGTTCAAACACCAAATAGAAACCTTTTGCGAGGAATCAGGCCCGCATTAACCACACTCTTGAGAGCCGGCGGACACCGTGCGGTGCGTTACAAGTTGAAAATGATTGTCGTCGGGTTCACGGTTAAAAGTTTGGCCCATTATTTTGTTCGAGCTATTTGTCGGCACACCCTTCACGGCGTCTCTGTTGGCGACTTGAGCGAGCGACCGTGAACGGCGGTCGTGTTTCCGGCTCAAGTCGCTGTGGTTACAGGTGTTGGCGATGCTCGCGGCGTAGCTTCAAAGTAAATGTGTACAGGTCCGGTCATTTATGTACCGGGCGTGTGTTAAAAAGAGGTTCATAGCTCATTGGATTCCTCCAGTCTAAGTAAAGATGCTGATTGATTATGAAGTCCAGCGCCTAACCGATATACCTTGAACCAGAGTAAACCCTACTTTAGCGGTATACGATCAATTGTACAGGCATGCGTGCGGACTCGTGTGTGCAGGATGTCAGTGCGTAGGGTAGGGTTGCGTTTATAACTTTTCAGTTTTTTTAAGAAGCTGCCAGCACGAGCGAAAGGTCAGACATGGGGTCAAGAGCAACGCGCGGGCACAACCCCGTAAGCGTGTGGCGAGAGCTTTACCCCACAGAAACTGCTAAAACCTACGAAGTAGTACAACGCCTCCTATTTACAGGCATCAAACCCCCGGTGACTCCGTGTGGGTGACCTATCGCACAAGTGCCCCATTATTGCATTGGGAAACGATTGCATTCCCCGCCCCTGCGCGAATTAATGCGCGGCGAGACGCTGCATGTACGCATTCGCGCGCCAGTTCTTTGACAACTGCTTTTTGTGTTTAGTTTATTTTGTCGTCCTTCCCTGCCCCCCCCCCGCACCTCCGATTTAGCACGGTTGGCTACGTACGGTGTGAAGGAAGTTCAACGCATGCGCGCGCACAACGTACGATCGCGTCGCATCGCCCTGCCACTCCCTCCCCTCGCACAGACAGCCATGGAGGACGATAGCGGTGGCGGCGGCAGCGGTGGCGGCGGGAGCGACGGCGGCAGTAACACCGGCAAGCCCGGTGGCCCGGGGGACAGCATCCTGTCGTTTAAGGACGAGACCAAGAAGGTGCTCGAGATGTTCCTGCGTCGCAGCCTGAGCGCGCCCGACGAGACGGCGGTCGGTCGCGTCGGTGGCTGCTACCACTCGGATTACGACCACCGGCACCAACGGTGCCATCGCCGGCGGCAGGGCAATGGCTCCGTCGTCAAAAGAGGTGGGCGGCGCCGGCGGCGTGCGCACTCTCCGATCGCCGCCGGTTACGGTAACTGAGCTGTGCTGTTTCGGCTTGCGGGAGAAGTCCCGGAGGATAGGACTGTCGACAAACTTTTGCATTTGGTCGTCGCGTTCAAACGTGTTCCTCCCGCCGTTTTGGGACCGTGAGGCGGAAGGGTGGTGCGAGTGAGGCCGTGCTTTGTGGCTCTTCTCACGTTTGTCACTATTATTTTATTCTTAAAAGGCCATCCTGAGTGCGATCATCTTTTGACTGCACTAGTTGCTAAGGTGCCGAATTCGGAAATTAACGACAGGGTGTACGTACGTGTGTTGAACTTCTTTCGCGTCGTACGTAGCCAACCGTTGCTTAATGGGAGGAAAAAGTTTGACTTGAAAGTCGACGTCGTTTTTGCGCACGCTGGTCCACGTTTGTGTTTCTAATGGTGCGAGCTTATTGGGTTTAAAAGTCCAGCTTTGTGGGTTCGTGGCCGAGGTTTATGGGTTCATAGTCCGAGCATCAGGATTCTCAGTTTGGTGTCTGCAGCGCCTAGGGTGCGTTTATGGTGCAGCGTGTGCCGGTCGACCCTGTGTTCATGTGAAGTGCACCATGAACACCCGTCTGATTTAAAGAAGGTGCTGCGGTTTTGAAAATCGGGATAAATATGAATTTTGTATGTTTTGTACCGTGGACACTTCTTGCTGGTTCGTCCATTTCAAAATTGTATTGATGTAAAAATGTCCTGTGCTCCCTAACGAATCGTATTGTGAAGAGCGCTATATTAAAGAGAAGTTTTGATCGATCGGTTGACACTGGGAAGGTTTAAATGTCTCTGTGCGTGGCTCTTACCACAAACGTCCTTCTATATGATAAATTGTGAATAGAGGCAGTCCCCGATTTATGGACACCCAACTTAGGAACCGGCCTTCCATGAAATATATTTTTCAAAGTTGACTTAAAACGCGAACTCGCAATTGAAAAACTGTGGAACTATTTTGTTCAGCGGAGCGATCCTTCGCGAGGTGTAGTGAGTCGGCCTCGCCCTGGGATTGAGCGTTCGCGTGTGTGTGTGTGTGTGTACACAATCAGTCCAGGACACGGTGGACGGCGAGCGGAAAGACGAATTCTACGAGAAGGTGGCGCGGCAGCTGGAGCGTTTGGCAAATCAGCATCAGCTGCGCACAGCACAGTCTCACGACGTGGACTCCTGGGTGTCACCCGATGGGGTGCCCAGACCCCTGCCAGGGACTCCCATCGAGGGGTGGAGGATCACGCCTGAGCCTGGCCCGTCGCCGGGCGAGCCACTCGCACGCACGCGAGTGGAACGTGTCGCGAAGCCCACCCCGTCGCCGGACAGGACGCTCTCGCGCGTGTCGGCGAAGGATGACAGCAGGGTGCCGAGGAAGGACCACAAAGTGCCTGCCGGTCAGTGTCTGGTGTTGCTTTCACCCGCGTGTGTGTGTATTTTGAACTTCTTTCACAACGTACGTAGCCAAACGTGCTAATCGGAGGTGCGGGAAAGGACAACAAACTGAACAGAAATAGCAGTTCTAAAGAAATACGTTTTTAATCTAGTTTTAAAAGTGCACAGCTCCAGTGGCTTCCGAATATCAGAAGGAAGAACGTTCCAGACGTCCTCAGAGGCGCGTCTGAAAGCGCGCGATGCAGTGACCGTCTGTTTTCGACGGCTTAGCCAAAAGCCGCCGGCTGCGAGGAAGACCGGAGTTCGTGGTGACGATGGTTTCTGCTCCTTGTCGAGATCGGCAAGGCATCGTGGTTCGTTTGTGGCAAGCGTTTTGTGTGCGTGACCTTGTAAGTACGACCTTATAGGTTGTGATCGGCGAATGCGATGACGACGACGTTGCAGGCACCAAGAGCGGCTCCACGCCGACCTCAGCGCATCGCGATTGCGTGGAGGTGGACCCCGATTGGATGGAGACGCACGAGAGGATCAACAACGCCGAGGAGAAAAAGCACGGATTCAAAACGCGCATCAAAAAGCTCATCCGGTTCGTGGTGGGGCAGGGGGGGTGGGGGGTCAATAGTTGACGATTGTCTGGGAGGGTCAGGAGTTCGGAGGTCGCCAGAGCGAATGGTTTGGGCCGCGAGACGGGCTTTGTAACGTTTTAATGATTGCGATCAATTGTTACGCTCCCGTGTTAGAGTTTTTTAAGGCGTGTGCATCGTTTAACTGTTCATCGATTCCAACGAAGGTCGAAAGTGCAGTGTATTTACCTTCGATGAGTATCGCCAGCGGGTTGTCGCACGCTTAGTACAACCACCGTCTCTTGTTGCCCGCGTCACGCTGGCACGAGCCTTGGCGAATGCGACGGCGTTCGATCGGACGAAGGCGGCAGTTTTCGCTCGTCTCCTCTCATAGCTGGGACAGTTTCAAGCACGGCAAGAAGAAGAAGAAAAAGAAGGAGGAGGAGGAGGAGGAGGAATCGGCGGACGTGATGGTGGCGCAGGGTTGGACCAACCGTGACGAGGAGATGCTGAGGGGTCAGGCTCACCGGAGGGGGGCGCCCCTCGGCGAGGTGGAGAACGAGGCGGAAGAGGAGGAGCGGAGGAGGAGTCCGCCATGGCCTGGCACGCCGCAGCTGTCCTTGAGCGGCAGCGGCACCGGCACCGGCACCGGCGGTCGCAGCGGCAAAACCAAGTGGCGAGGGTGAGGCTCGAGAGACCTGGAGTTGAGCAGCGGTTATTGTACGAGTATACGTTGCCGTATTGAATGCTGCCACCATGGTGGAGTGGTCGGCACACCGGACTTGCAGTAGTACGGAGGTTCGTCGGTTCGATCTCCCGGTGTGGCAGGTGGAACGACACACGCCTGTAATCCGGCACTGTGGAGGCAGCGAGGGGTTGGTGGATTGCAGAAAACCCTCATCCGGTCTAGGATTTCATAGACCGCTTTTGTCAAAGCGCTTTACAAGAATAAAAAATGCTACATTAGTCTTGGCTGATGGGGCAAAGGGATGGGGTTTGAGCTTCAGGGAGGGTGATGAGAGTGAAAGCGAGGGCCGAGGTTAGGAAGAGGAAGGTGGAGGATGGTTAAGGTTTTAAAGATGGGGACAGGAAGTAGTAGAGGGATACGCTATTAGTCTTAAGGGAGGAACGAAAACTGGTGAGTGTAGTTGCCTGTTTTGATGTGAAGTGGAAGTTCAAATCCAATTGGAGGGGGGAGCCAGGAGGGAAAAGTAGCGGAAACGTGACTGAGCACGGGGTTGGGGGGGGGGACGCGTAATGAGGGATAGCAGATCATCAACGCAGGGGTCAAGTTGGGACGTAATAAGAAACAAGAGACGCGAGATAGGGTGGGGCAAAATGTCGCGAAGCCTCTTCCGGTGAGGGCGTCGAGGAGCCACCAAACCCCTGGATCAGCGGGGGATGGCGGTGTAGCAAGTGGACCCAATTGCCATTTGGTGTCAATTGGGTCCACTGTGCTCGAGGGTTTTTTCTCCGGCTCCTCCGGTTTCCTCCCACGCGCACAATAAACAGCTCATCCATTCGTTTAACTTCTGCGACCGCAGTAGAGGTTTTCGGGTTAGATTGCGTAAACGTAAAAGTGTCGTAAAACCCGCCACCACCCAACACAGCCAACTAGGAAGGGTTGTCACGTAAACAGAACGTGCCAATTCGTCACTAGTACAGCACACCGGTGTGTTGGAGAGCCAAGCCACAACATTTACACACTCTGATTATGACGCTTCGCCAGTAATTACAACTAGCTTCATCAGATTTGTGGAGATTTTCAATGTTGTTATCCACTCAATCGTCTGTTCAGAAGCAGGGTGGATCTCATACGTTCCTCCTTTAAAAGAGTAAAGGCGGCAGCGGCTGCTGGGTGTTTACGACGTGGGTCGATGGTTTGGCATTCGTGGCCGCAACACTCGCAGGCCGCCGAATCTTTGACGGCGCCAGTGCATCCGGTGGCCCGCATCGGCCACGCGGCCCGGTTCCCCTATTCAGGTTGATAGTCGGTCGATGGGGGGTCGAGGGCTGCGGAGATGGAACGAGGCGGGGGTGGTCACGCGCGCCGTGCAAAACTTTTCACAGGATCGGATTCTTCTCGTTGAGAAGGAAATCCAAAGCGGCCATTCCCTCTGGTGAGCCCGCCCCGACGTCCCCTCGGCCGTCCACGCTGCCGCTGAAGAACATCTTTCGGCCCAGCAAGAAGAAGGGGCATAGCGCTGGTAAAGGGCACCGCCCCCCCCCACCCCCCGTGTCTCTTGTCAAAATACTCTTCCGAGGAGATAGCTGCTCGACCCGAGCTCTAAATGCTCTGATACTTTGTACCGTCTCTGTGCTGTTCGTCGTTTGGCGTTCTCTGTGGTCTGGCACTGGCTGATAAGACTAGGCCCTAAAGAAGGCTGCTGTCTCAGGTGTAGGCCAATCAGTTGAGCGTGTTTGTTTGCATGTTTTGCCGCAAGTGCGTGTGGTTAAAGTAGACTTGCTGCCGGGCAATCGGTATCTCTTTGGTGTTTGAACACCTTAACGCCTACTGTTTTATTGCCAGGAAGGATAACGCCTATTCTTATTTTTTCATCATTTTGATACTGGCCAAAAAGTCCCGTAGACAAACCACTGATATACTTTATCATTTATCTGTGCATATGTGTGTGTGTGTATATCTCCACTCCCACAACCCCCAATTGGTAATGGGGCAGTTGTGGAGAGAGTGGAAAGTTTTCCATACCTGGGCAATGTGCTTATGACCGGCTCCATTTTGACAGCAGAGGTCTAACTCCGAGTCAGTCGAGCGGCATTATATTTTAATCGGCTGCGTAACGCTGTGTGGAAGCTCCCTGGCCTGTCGCTCCACACGAAGCTTCGGGTCTTCTCGGCCACGCTCATGCCCTCCTTTATGCTTGCGAAACGTGGACCCCCCCTAATGGAAAATCTTAGCCAGTTAGAAATAATAAGGCTGGCCTGCCAACGATCCATCCTGGGTTTAACCAGGCTGGAATGTGTGAGGCGCTCACAAATCCTTGAAAGATCTGGACAAAGTCTCATCAGTGAGCTCCTCTGGCAGGCAAAGCTGCATTGGCTGGGTCATGTAGCCCGCATGTCCAGCCACCACATGCCTAAAAAGCTTTTGTTCGGCCAGATAGAGGGGGCTAAATGGGCGCGGCACGGGCTAGAGAAGAGATGGAGAGATGTAGTACAGGAGGATGTAGAGCTGAGTGGACTTGCCGATGACTGGTACCAGCGGTGTCAAGATCGGCCTCTGTGGAGGAGGTTCGTGAAGGACGCTGCTGCTACTGGGCAGTTGGAGGCAGTCCCCCTCCAGCAACAACGGAGGGCAGAGGAGCGACGCTCACAACAACGAGCGGAGCGCCGGGCGGCTAAAACATAGCAAGTTGGCACAGTGGAGGGCACAGGTGGTGCAACGGCTAGTCATCTCAGTCAGTCGAACCATGGCACCTGGGTCTGTCCCGTGACCTCCTGCCAAAGGGCGTTCAACACTTCACGTGGCTTCAACGTGCACATAGCCTGGCACAAGCGCCGTGCTGACGTCCCCGCCACTTAGTGGCGAATGGAAGTTGTTGTGTATATCTGTGTGTATATATAGAACACACAAACCACCACGATAAGGTTATGATCCTTCGGTGGGGTATATATGTATCTGATGCGTGTATGTGTGTTTATCTGTGTGCGTGTGTATATCTGTGCGCGCGCAATCAGTCCAGGAAGCGGTTGACATCGAGAAGCCCGAAATCGACGACAAAGTGACGCGGCAGCTGGAGCGTCTGGCAAACGAGCTGTCCACGGCACAGTCCTTGCACCTAGAATCCGATGGGGTGCCCAGACGCCCGCCGGGCACTCCCGTCGAGGAGCGGAGGAGCACACTCGAGCCTGGCCCACAGCTCTCCGGCCCCGTACAATCCGTCGAGGATCCCAGACCGTCGCCGGGAAGGACGCTGTGGCGCGCGTTGGCGATGGATGGCGGCAAGGAGCCGAAGACGGACCACAAAGCAGCTGCAGGTCAGCGCCCGGTGTTGGTGTGTGTTGGTGTGTGTGTTTGTGCGGTGTTTCTGTGTGTGTGTGCGGTGTTGCTGTGTGTGTGTGTTTGTGCGCGCGCGTGTATGTCCATAAATGAGTGCGGCGCTCGCCAGCCAATTCGGTGTTGGGAGTGCAATTGTCCCAACGTTTGCGGATCGCTTTCCAACGTACCAGTGTGCTGCAGCAAACAAAACTAATCGTTTGTGTTCATTCACCTCATCTGGCCTCCCTCCGTCTCCTTCCACGTCCCCTCTCGTCGGCTTCATTCCCAATCTTCTCACTGTCTCTGTCCCACCTTCTCCCTGCGCCCAATTCCCGTGTCTGGTCCTTCCCCCTCCTTGCGTCACTCCACTGGAATCAACTTCCCCTGTACGTTGAGCAGCACCGCCCATAGACTAAGCACTGTTCATAGACTCAACGCTGTTTTTTCCTGGATTTTTCTGTTGCGCGTAGTCACTTTAAGATGTTCTTTATTCATGTTTTTGTTTGTTGCGGTTGCACCCGAGTCAAGAGCCGCATGGCTCACCGGGCTATACCTCATGAATGAAACTGAAATGAAACTGCACCATAGACTCAACGCTGCCCATAGACTCAACACTGCCCATAGACTCACCACTGCCCATAGACTCACCAGTGCCCATAGACTCATCAGTGCCCATAGACTCAACACTGCTCGTAGACTCAACACCGCCCGTAGACTCAACACTGCCCGTAGACTCAACACTGCCCGTAGACTCAACACCGCCCATAGACTCAACACCGCCCATAGACTCAACAC
>CM025615.2:4727200-4742101 GCA_014621495.2 Entosphenus tridentatus | reverse complement strand
CTGCAGGAGGGTCAGGGGTTTGATCCCGACCCGGACGCCTGTATATTGGAGTTTGCGTGTTCTCCCTGCTGTCGCGTGGGCTTTTTTCTCAGGGTCCTCCGCGTTTTTCTCTCCGCGTTTTTCTCTCCACGTTTAGAAACGTGCATTGAGATTATTGAGATTATTTTGCTGCTACGAATGTCCACGTGATGGGCCACTTTGTGGCCAGGTCTCTTTTGAACAATAAGTCAATACCTCGGTGGGCTTTGTCTGGCAGGATGGTTTAGTGTTGTAGTTGCATGTGTTTGGATGATTTGTTTACCTTTCTTGTACTTTGCGCTACTATCGTGTTTTTGTACTGTTTGTTGTTGTAACGTTCTTACCCCGTGCCTCTGCTGGACATCTGTGGGAAAAAAAACTTAATAGCTCATCGGAGGCCTCCCCCAGTCTCAATAAATATTCTGATTCTGACATCGGCGTTGTACTCGCACGGCCATCTCGCCCCAACGCATCCGTTACGTTCGTGTGCTTTGCGTGTGCGTTCGTGTGCTTTGCGTGTGCGTTCGTGCTTTGCGTGTGCGTTCATCGTTGCGTGTGCGTTCGTGCTTTGCGTGTGCGTTTATCGTTACGTGTGCGTTCGTGCTTTGCGTGTGCGTTCGTGCTTTGCGTGTGCATTCGTGCTTTGCGTGTGCGTTCGTGCTTTGCGTGTGCGTTCGTGTGCTTTGCGTGTGCATTTATCGTTGCGTGTGTGTCTTTGCGCAGGCTTGGCGGCCGCGGCAGCGGCGGCGGCGGCGAACAAGACGGAGCTGCAAAACGAGACGGAGCTGATCGCGGAGCTCGTGACCCTGCTCGGATTAAGCGGCGACGCCCTCGAAAAGCAGGCACGCACGCGTGCGCGCACGCGGGTCCCACGCACGTACTCCCGCCGCACGGAGTGTTCCAGCACGCGCGCGTGGCTCCCGCCAGTCGCCGCCGTCGCTCTCAACTCCTAAACTGCTCCGTCGTGTGCGGAGGGGCGGTTGTTATCGCCCCCCCCCCCCCCCCCGTTTTATTAATGCGATGTCGTAAGAAGTCGATCTGCACTCGGGCCCTTGATGACCACGACTGTGTCAGGATCACCCTCAAAACTCAACACCATCGAATGGCATTTTCAGACAGTCCCCGAGTTACGATGGTCCGACTTACGATATTTTGATCTTACGATGGCGATAGCGATACGAGAAAATTGTAAAATATTTTTAATTTCACGCAGAAGGCAAACGCAGCAGCGTACGAGGTACGATACTGTACCTCGTACGCATCTCCCGCCTTGTGTGATGCAGATAGGATTGTTTCCTGAAAAAAACTTTCTATTAAATTGCAGTTCATATAGGTAGGCTAAGAATTTACCTTTTTTTTTACTTTACATTTTACTGTACAATACAGTATTGTAATTAATAAATACATACAGTATATAGTTTATACAGTACGGTACTGTAAATTGCTCTGTTTTGCTAAATTATCACCATTCTTTAAGACTCCTGGGTAGGCGAGGCCATCTTCGACTTACGATATTTTCGACTTACGATGGGGTCGTCATAACGCATCTCCATCGTAAGTAGAGGACTGCCTGTAATGCATAGAGTTTGGATACAATTCTGTAAATTATATCGCATTTAACAACAAATTCCATTACAGCTACAAGAACATATGTACGCATATTGAACTTTCGCACTGTACGAAAGAAGCGTACGAAAGAAATTCAACATGGATAAACGCGCTTCTATGTTTTGTGCAGATATTTTAATGAGCGGTTTCCGTGTGGTCCTCCATTCACAGGTGACCATCGAAATATAATTGAGATATATAGTGGCCGATTGACGGCAGTGAGTGATAGATAGAGATGGGCATCCGTAGAGCTGCCTGCCGATCAGCTAGACACTTCTGCTCACATTTACTTTGTGGCGACCTAAATCAAGAAGAGCCCAAATGTGCAGTCCTTCCGAAGCTGATGTTTTTTTGCACAACACACGCAGGCTGAGTTTGTTTTACATGTGTTAGTCACGTGCTTTATGGTTGCACTCTTCTTCTGTTACAATGGGGTTTTATCGTCATCGTTTACAGATTTGACCTACATATGTTCAAGTTTCAAGTTCATTTCAAGTTCATTTATTAGGTATAGCCCTGTGAGCCATTCGGCTCTTGAATCGGATGCAACCGAAACAAACAAAAAAGAAAAACATGAACAAGAAAACATCTTAAAGTGACTATGTGACTAAGTGCAAACAGAAAATCCAAGAAAAGACAGCAAAATATTGCAGAAAAAGCACCGTACACCAACGCTGTGTGCACAAATCCCAGTGGGATGCAAGTCAAACAACAACAACCACAAGACAACTTAGATTAAGACCATCAGTCTTACTCCGCACTACAACAAACAAACATGGCCAAACCAAAAAACGTTTCGAAATCACCAAAATAAAGCCATGAAAGCAATGAAACAGTGATCATAGGAACTGTGATGGAATTTTCACAATAAATGGCATAAACAACATGTACTACCAAAACCCTGCAGCCATAGTTGGTTGCATGAGTCACTCCACAACAGCAGGAGCATCAGTCGGAGTATTATAATGTTTCAATGCACCTTTAAGATCAGCACACTAAATCAAAACACAGGTCATACTTTGCAGTGATCATCCGGAGCGAAACATTTTATTTTAGGCCACTGAATAGCACTGGCAGCTAGGGGTGTACAACTCCTCTAGAGCAGTTTTGAGTGAAGATCTCATAGGTAGTGACTCAAGTTGCAATTTATTGGCAATAGCATTCCAGACCCTGGGGGCATCAATAGTGAGGGCCCTTCCACCGTGCTAATCGGAGGTGTGGGGGAAGGACAACAAACTAAACGCAAAAAGCAATTCTAAAGTGACGAATTTTCAATCTGGATTTAAAAGTGCATAGCTCCAGTGGCTTCCTCATATCGGAAGGCAGGAGCGTTCCAGAGGACCGCAGAAGCGCGTCTGGAAGCGCTTCACGATGCAGGTGACCATCTCTGTTCGATGGCTTTAGCCAAAAGCCGCCGCTGCTGCGAGGATGACGACCGGAGCGTCGCGTGGTGATGGTTTTTTATGCTCGACCAGATTAGAAAGGCATTGTGGTTGATTTGTGGCAAGAGCTTTTGTGTGCAATGAGTGCGACCTTTCGTAATGTATTCGTTCGGGGTTCTTTGTTAATGGCTCATGTTTATGGAGAGCGACAGCTACAATTTTACATTTGAGGTGGTTGTTGAGCAAGTTAATTGCGTCCGGAGAAGTGGAGTGTATCGCCGTGACAAATGGCTCCTTCGTACGACATGATACATGATGAAGGCGTACATTCTGCCTGTTTTTGTTACGTGTATTCTCCACAACGACGCTCGTGATTTACGTATTGTAATGGTGAATGTTTCGAACTCGTAAGCCATAAATATGGACAATAGTAGGCCGTTGTTTTGGCGGTGGCCTTAGCTCAAGTCCCAAAAGCTGAGACGTACCCACGTATTTATATTCATTATAATCGTACACAAAACTTCATTATCATCGTATCTAAAACTCCAAGGCAGACAGCAGCAGCAGCACATGGTGCAGAGGATTTTGTAAATGTGAAGGGCGTTGGTGAAAAAAATGGGGCATTGAATGTGGGTAAACAGGAATGATTGGCCAGTGTTGGAAAACCAGTTTCATAACCTAGCTCGGGTGGATACAGTGCAGGAATGCTTCATGAATATATAAAGGTGTGTATGTCTGTATGTCTGTGTGTGTGTGTATGGGGAGCGGTAGTGTAGCGGTTAGCGCGCTGCGCTATGAACCCAGCGACACGGGTTCGATTCCCGCTCACGGCCAACACCAGTGACGATTATCTGAACCGGTCCCGGGCCTCCCCTAGGTCGACTCAGCCTCAAATGAGTACCTGGTGCGGTGTGTAAACATTGCCACTAGGGAGACAAAGGCGGTCGGGCGTGGTGCTGGCCACCCACCCCCTCGTGTACCGTTCCGGCCTTCATAGGTGCTCGCTAACAGCACTTGCCCCAACAGTCTGTCTAGGCTATACGTGGGATCGTTGTGAGTGCCATGTGTGAGCCTCCTATAACATTTGCTGCAGTTGTGCGTGTGTGTGCATGTGCACAGCGCACGTGTGTGTACACCCACATCACCAATTAAGGTGTACTGACACAGCTTGTTAATTTGTGAGCTATACTGACCAATCAATCGGTCCAGCGACTCTCAACATTTCCGTCAATAACCGGCATGTGATGAGACCTTTTTAAAGATGTATCCCAGAATAACTTGGTAAAATCACACGCGAGGAAATTTCACGATTGTGCTGGCGAGCAAATTGGCAGGGAACGCAGCACCCAACAATCTCAACGACGGTGAAAGTCGCAGAATAAACATTGTCTAATTTAGCTCGGTGCTCGTGACACACGCCTGCAAGCCAACACTTTGCGGTTGAGGGTTGGTAGATCACACAGATTCATGGGCGCCACCGTGGCGAGATGTTAACTACCTCGCCTGGTATACAGGAGGTCGTGGGTTCAATCCCGACCCTGACGCCTGCTGTATATTTGTAGTTTGCGTGTCTCTCTCTCTCATCATCATCACAGTGGCGAGGAGGTGTTAACTACCTCGCCTGGTGTACAGGAGGTCGTGGGTTCGATCCCGACCCTGACGTATGCTGTATATTTGGTAGTTTGCGGTATCTCTCTCCCCGTGGTCGCGTGGATTTTTCTCCTGAACCTCCGATTTTTCTATCCAGATTTAAAAGGTGTTCCTTTAGAACCGCATTTTCTGTTCGGTTTGTTGGCCTTCGCCCGCACCTCCGAATTACCATGGTTGAATACGTATGGTGCAAAAGAAGTTCAACATGCATGCATGCAGGTGAAAGCTGGTGATACAACCTCAGAAATGTATTTGTGCTGCCACTCGGAATGGAAGTCCCTCTCCTTTGTGCCCTCTTCACCCTCAATGCTGCGCTCGGAATGCACTAATTTTATAGCCTATGAAACGAATGTACTTAGGGGGGATCAATATACGTACATTGAAATTCCTTCGCAACGTACGTAACCGACCGCGCTAATCGGAGGTGCGGGACAAGGGAGCGAGCAGCACTTAACTCTCGTTGCGTTGGAAACATTAAACCATGACAATCATAATAAAATTCCACTTCTCTCTTTCCCGACGACGACTACCGTTGCAGATCCAACAGGACGTGGACCTGCGCAGCATTTCCTACATCTTTTTCTGCAAATTCATCAACGCGTACATCACGGCCGAGACGCAGGACACCACCCCCAGCCCGGAGGTCTGTCGCCCGGTCCACGTTCGCGCCGCCGCCGCCGCCGCCGCCGCCGCCGCCACTCCCAACAAATCTCCCGCCATGGACATCGTCGATTCGAGCGTCGTCGCCCCGGTGGTGGCCGCGGTGGTGGCCCCGGTGGTGGCCCCGGTGGTGGCTCGGCAGCCGACGCCCGTTAGCGACGCATCGGTGCGGCCGCCGGAGGTGTTGCAGATCGCCTTGGCGATGGACCTGACCAAGAGGATGGCTGGAATAAACCAGCGAGCGGTGACGAGGATCATGGGCTTCGGAGCTCAGTACCTGGAGGAGAGGTTTTCGCCGTGGATTATGAAGCAGGGCGGCTGGGTGAGCCATGTGCACGCGCGCGCACACGCGTACGACCAACGTCTAGAAAGTATTTATCGATGTTCATTATTGAATTATTGAGACGCCCCCCCCACCGCCCCCCACCACCACCCCCCCACAGCACGTGCAGGGTGACCCAAATCTCAGGACAGCCCTAAAGATCCGGCATATATCCACTGTATAGCCTTAACAGCATGTTGGAGCAAGTGTTGTTAGTGATCAAGGGGGGGTGGGTGGCCAACACCACGCCCGACCGCCTTTATCTCCCCAGTGGCAATGTTTACACAGTGCACCAGGTGCTCATTTCAGGGTGAGTCGACCTAGGGGAGGGCCAGGGCCGGTTCGAATAATGGTCACTGGGGTTGGCCGTGAGCGGGAATCGAACTCGGGCATCTGCCTCGCACCTTCTTGAATTGCTTAACCCGATTCCCAAAAATATAACGAGAACATTATTCTTAACATCTCGCGCAACTCCAATGGCATCTAAGCAAAGTGAATAGCAAATTTAATACAAGAAAATGCAATTTTCAGGGATGAGGATTTTTTTCTGTTTGTTTGTAGGGCATGCCGTGCCGGTGTCATGGTCCAAAGTTGCTAAGCAAATAAATAAAAGCCCCACAAATTACTCTATAAACTTTATAGCAATTATTGTCCTCCACTGGGGGGACATTTAACAGGCTTTCCTGGGTAACCAAGCGTAAATAACACAAATAATACGTCCACCTGTCAGTTGAATCATGGATCTCACTCTCATTGACTCTGGTAGCAAGTTCATCAACTAGTCCATAACTAGGACATCTTATTTTTGTCAGAGGTACGTTGACGGTGTCGATATATTGTACATCGGTGTTACTTAGCGTTATTTCTCATTAGCAATGCACCCTTCACATTTTTGTCACGTAGTCGCAGACAAAGTGGAGTTATTCCAACACTAGCTTGTTTGCCCGTTCAAGGACGGGTGTTTATTGCAGTAAATCTGAAATAATAGAAAAATTGTTAAGCTGATGATTCATTATTAAAGAGGGGGGGGGTTTGCCCCATGAGGAGTGACGTGACCCGCTAATGGTTATTGGAGAGGGGTGTTACATGTGGAGTGACGTCACCTGCTCATGATTATTAATGAGGGGGGGGGGGGGGCTCATGTTGATTGACGTAATGCGCGGGACACACACACACACACTTGGCTCATATTAGTAATTCCTGTTGCGATGCTTCCAGAATAATCGATGCTAATGTCAGCCGACCAGCGGAACGGGCCAAGTTTGGTGTTGATCACAATTTGAACGTGCTCATTGCCAACCGGTGTGAAAAGTTGTAAAGAAATAATAATCCCAAAAAATAAATCCGTTTTTCTTCCCCGCAGCACAACATTTTGGATCCCGACAGCGTCTCGGAGTACGAAGTCGACTGAAGTTTTCACAAGTGGGATGAAAACACTCCTGTAATTACGAAAAGAGGGGGGTGGGTCAGGTGTTTGTTAGCGCACTGTATGTATATATGCATGCCTTTGTCGGAGGGAAAATGTATCACTGGTGATAGGAACCCCCGAGGTCAGATGCTTTGGCACTTTGGAGTCTCCACATGTTTTCAACGCCCCCGCTGTGGCGTTCTTGCAACGGTTAGCGATGAACATATACAGTCTGTTCTCCTGTAAACGCGTGTTGTTTTCAGCACGTGAATTGGGTATCACGCGATTAATGTACTCGGGAACACTTTTTCACAACGCGGATGCGAATTGGATCTAACACGAGGTAAGAATTAGCGGTTGTTTGGCTGCCTTGGCGTAGCATCTCACGGGGCGGGATACTGCTGGATGCTTCTAGATGCTACCCACGCTCCTCAGTCTTTGCTCAGCCTGCGTACGCATCTCGCACGTCATCGCCGACCGTGCTTTACCCTCTGACATGTGTTTCGTTATTTTAGCGCGAGATTTTTTCGTAACGCGCGGTGTTCCGCAGGAAACGGGACCACCACCGCGTTCTAGGAGAACAGTCGTGTCACTCCGAGTGCCGATGCCGCATGCCAGTGAGCCGCCGGCCATGGCGGTGCCGAGCGTTGACAAATTTCTTAAGTGATGGGACGCGCTTCACGGATATGCGGCACATTGACCGGATGTGATGAGAGAGGACCCCCAAATATTTTAATGCAAATCAACCTGCTGCTGTGACGATTTATTTTTGTTAGATAATTATAATCGAATTTGGTGTTCACTTGGGTGCATTTTTTATGCCAAGGCTCCTACATAATGCTCCGAGGGAATGAACCAAAGTTTTGTCAAACTTGTATTTTGTAATTTTTTTTTTACATTTACGGGGAAGCCATGTTTTTACTAAAAAGTTCAAGTTAATTCCGACCAGCGCGTACCGAGTTGCCGCGCCCTCGGTGATGTCCACGGTGCGTTTGTGGGAATTCTTACATCGATTTAATTTTTTAAAGGAAAAACTGCTGCAGGGACAAAGGCCTTTTTACTTGAAATGGTTTTCAACGGGACACTGTGAATGCACCACGACTGTTTGCGGATCATGCCACTGAAACTCGTAAGGTCAAAAAAAACTAATACAGCCTGTGTTTTGAACGTTGTTGGGATCTTCCGTGCTATTAGTCGTCCATGCCTTAATACTAAGTTTACTACTGAACATAATGTTTGAATGCGTTTGTACGTGGCATATGGGTGTAATGTAATTTCAAAATGAATACTGTATTGCACGGAGCAATGAGTTTGCGAACTCTGCGACGCCGACGCCGCTGTCGGTCGTGTTTTTGTTGTTGTTTTACGTCGAGGCTGTGACGAATGACCCCAAAAGTGACAAACGGACGTGGGTTTCTGTGGCACTGAGGCTGTGATTTATCCATCGCCTCTGGTGGTCGACGAGACCAGCGTTATAGCTCGCCCGAATCCATCGATGAGTGGAGCGTTTTTACGTTTCTATTTTCTTTTCCCCCACCACCATGGCAAACACGGCCATGGGAAATGCCTCCAATTATATTGTGATTATCGCTGTTTTATCAAAGCGTTATTTAAATATGACCACCTGTTGCTTCAATTTTCAGGAGTATAAGTGGGAACGTAGCCACCGCTATTTCGGGTTAATTCGCATCCGCAACGGTGAGGCGAAATATCTCGAAACGCTGGTTAACGTGTTTCTCGGCATACTTCTTGAAGGGCTGTCAGCTTTATTATTAAGTCGTCAAATTCGCTCAAACTTAACCGTTGACTTTTATCCCACAATGGCGATGCATATTTAATTAGCTTTAATTGGTGTGGGCTTATTAAATTATTTCTCTCCTCGGTTATCAATGCATGAAGGTTCCACGTTTGTGTTGGGTAATCGTGCAAGTGTTTGTAAATGTTAAAACTGGATTACGATTTTGATGGAACGTATGTTCAACCAAAAAGAACAGAAAAGGCAACTAACAAAAATGAGCTTTACACGTGCTTTAATAACCCAGAGGAAGGATTTTTTTTTTAAATGTTGATATATATTTTTTTATGTTGATTTTTTTTAAATGTTAATATTTTTTGTTTATTAAATATTCATACTTTTTTTTCCCACACAAACTTCACGCAGCGAGCTAATTGCGTATGACGGCGAAACTGACGCGAATTACGGTTAAAGGGACTCGATTCGACACGAATGTCAGTCCAACTTTTGGTCGAGCAACCAAACACGGCGACAGCTTCCAGAGTCGCTTCGCGCGATGCGAACGACAAACGCTGAGATGCTGCACGTGTTCAATTGCAATGCATTGCACTGCATTGGTGTAAAGTTTGTTGGGCATTAATGAGGTAGTCGCGAAATTCTTGAGCTGAATTTGCGATCCGTTTTACATGTGTGAACTGTGTTGAAGTCGTAAAATGTGACCCCCTCACCGAGTACAGTTTGCTAAGAATGCCCTATTCCATACCTGTCAACCCCTTATCAGTGCTCTGCCTTATTAAAGACCAATTCAGACCTTATTGGTCACCACGTGCCCCTTATAAATCTCAATGTTCATCCTATAAAGTCCCATCACGAGGGAGAAACACAAACAAATATATATTTTTTGCACGTTTTGAAACGGCTGTACGCCGTATGGACCTGCAAACTCAATTTCCCTGTAATGTACAAAAATATGGGCTAAACCGTATGGGTTGACAGCTCTGCTCTTGCTACCAGACCAGTGGATGAATGGCTTGGAGTACACGTTCAACCTCCATCCACCTCGTTTATAAAACTAGAGCATTATTCTTCTTCACATCTTTCCCAACTCTAATAGCATCGATGCAAGTGAATAGCAAATTTAATACAAGAGAATAACATTTTCAGGGATGAAGACTTTTCGTTTATTTGAAAAGTAAAAAAAAGAAAACTAGTAATGTTTCATATCGAATGTTTAGTTTGTACTTAGCCAATGGATTCAACACGGGTGACAAATTGGTGAGAATATGTCATTGGTATGTTTTACACTTGAAAATGTGAGCATGTTGAAGAAGAGTGGGTGGTGGTTGATGGTGAATGTGTTTTTTTACGATTATCATTTTTCATGCTTTTATAAAAAATAACATTTATATTAAAAGAATGCCTTCTGATTCAGAGGCACAAGTACAGGGTGTGTACGGCATTTCCAATTAAAATGCATCGCGTACAAATGACAAACTGTCGTGCTATTTTTTCGGAGTTGACTACGAGGATTTGGAGGCACAACGAGCGAATGTCAAAAGGCCCACACCCAAGTCTCTCGTTGCCCGATCTACGGATACATTGCCGGTCCGTCAACTTGAGAATGAAAGACACCAAAGCCTAGTCTCGGAAACCGTGACAGTGCCTGAAGTTCACATGCAGTCGATCATCGATTGACAGGCACAGCGATTATCCGGCGGTCACGGGCCGATCCGGCTAAGCTGTTCCAAAGGCTGTGGCACAGTCCGGCGATCGGCACCGTGTGTGCGAGACAATAAACACATTCCTGCGGAGGGAGCTGGTAGGAACGTTGGGTTGCTCGGTCAATGGCCAGGGTCAACGGCAGCGTGGTGTATTCCGCAAATATGGCCCACTGTGAGGGCGGGCACAAGCCGGCGTGAGTAGGTTAAACGTTGAGTTTTATAAGGGCACCACGGGGTGACCAGCCCCTCTCCACCCAGCCCCACCCCTCCCATTTTTGGATGCACGACAGACGGACACAATAATCCCCTGTGGGCTGGTGGAATTAGGTGGTTCCTACCAGTAAAAAAAGTAGCAACGCTTGATTTCAATGTCAAATATATACGCTGCATTATACACTGCATACATACAGCTTAAACAATGAAAATACTGCACGTATATATGTCACCCCATATAAAGTCTTCGGAATTGGAGCGGTAAATACAGTAATTTAAAAAATGTGATATTTATTTTCGTCTGTGTACGTTTGTTTATGGAAATTTCAGAGAGTAAAGAAAGTTAACACTAAAAAACAATAAAGATGCTCACCGCATTGCGCACTTTCAGATGCACTTTTGCGGCCGTCTGGAACGCTCTTGCCACTCCGAGCCACTGGAGCTATGCACTTTCAAATCTAAATTCAAAACTCGTTTCTTTATAATTGCTTTTTGCGTTTAGTTTGTTGTCCTTCCCCCGTATGCTGAGCGAAAGAAGCTCAGCATACATACGTTAAATCTGTAAACGATGACGATAAAACCCCATTGTAACAGAACAGGAGTGCAGACTGGAAAACCATGAAAGCACGTGAAGAACACTTGTGTAATGACAGGGTGACACCTGTCGGCCGTGAGTGGTAATTATGGTGATAGCTGCATTACATAATGCCTGATTATACGGAGGGCCTATCTGGGGTAAAGGTTAAAGGCGGAGTCGGTCGAGAAGCTCTGGGAACCAGCTCGAAGGTTCTGGAAAGGGCGCGTGGCCAGAGGTGGAGCTTGGCTGCGCCGGGACAGATTTAAGGGGGACCGAACCAGAGGTTCGTGGCTGTTACGGGTCCTGGGTCCTGGCTGCTTCGCTTCTCGTCGTCATCTGTTCGTCTCCGACCACGTGGCTGATCTTCTGGAAGACTCTGTCCATCGCCGTCGCTGTGCTGGTCGAACAGCTTGTGTAGCGAAGCCGGAGATGGGGCTACGTGTTAGGATTGCCAATGTGTAGCTGCGTTACACAATGTATCGCCCAGTGTGCTCTTAATAAATAAGAAGCCTTATAACTCGACGTGTCTCAGAAGTCGCTCAGTACACTTGTAAAAAAAAAAACCACTCAGCTTCGGAAGGACTACATTTGGGTTTTTCTTGATTAAGGTCGCCAGAAAATAAATGTGAGCAGATGTGACTAGCTGACTGGCAGGAAGTTCTACAGATGCCAATCTCTCTATCACTCACTGCCGTCAATTGGCCACTATAACCTCAATTATAATGTTGATGACCACCTATGAATGGAGGACCACACGGAAACTGCTCATGAAAAATATTGGCACAATGCACAAAGGCCGTGTCCTTGTTGTTGTACACGTGTCGTGTGTGCGTGTTTTGAAATGGACCATGCCTGATGCTTGCAGTAAAGTATAAATAGCCACGACCACCACCACTGGGAAGACCCTCTTTGAATTGAAGGCACGAGTTGGTCTCCTTACCCCGCGGATCTCGTGACGCACGGTGCGTTTTGATTCTCATTCTTGCGCATTGGCAGCACGGTGTAACAACGAGGACGACGTGTTCGGGAGCCAAGTGCCAATGTTTGAGCTCAGCTGAGCCACGCCGAAGGGGGCTTTTGGGAGAGAAAGTTCGCGTCGTCGTTCTTACTCCTCTCGTTGGAGAAGCGCACACCGCAGTGGGTTTAAGTTGCGGTCCATAATTTGGGTCGCACGGCCACAATGGCACTTGGGTGGGGGGGGGGGCAGCTCGTTTTAAATGTTGTCATTTGTGAAGGAGATGTGGTGCAGCAGCAATCGCCTTTTGGCGTCATCTGGTCCAACACGATGTGAGACTAGGCTCTAAGAAAAGCTGTCTCGGGTGTGGACCAATCAATTTCAAGAACAGTGCATACATTATCAGAGTTGTGTTTTTTGTTTGCATTCTGACCGCAGGTATTGTGGTCAATGCAAACATGACAAAAAAGGTGTCAGTTTTGTTGCCAGATAAAAGGGTAAAAAAACAATTATCATATTAGCAATCGGCCTGTTGTTGATGTTCCGATGCGGTTGATTCTTAAAAAAAAAAACATCTAGATTGAAAACTCATTTCGTTGGAGCTGTTTTTTGTGTGCGTAATTTCTTGTCCTTCCCCCGCATCTCCGATCAGCACGTTGGGTGCGAAAGATGTTCAACATACGTACCATGGTTTATACCAGTATCTTCGAGAAGGAATATCAAAGTCAATACAGAGACTCCTCTACTTACATTCGACTTACGAATTTTCAGAGATACGAACAAACCTGTCCCATATGTCTAGTTGCCTGTTCGGACCGAGAGTCGTAAGTTCAAGCGTCGCGCAATCGACGTCGGTGATGGCATCTACATTTGCAGAACGTGAAGAACCAGTGGCATCTACATTTGCAGAACGTGAAGAACCAGTGGCATCTACATCTGCAGAACGTGAAGAACCAGTGGCATTTACATTTGCAGAATGTGAAGAACCAGTGGCATCTACATCTACAGAACGTGAAGAACCAGTGGCATTTACATCAATAGGAGATTTTACAACTTTTAAAGCCACTCCCCGTGTGTAATGACAGTAGAGTCAACCTGCGGTGTGAGTGGACTAGTGGCCACGGGAGGTAATGACAGGGAGAGTCAGCCTGCAGTGCGAACGGCCTAGTGGCCACGGGAGGTAATGACAGGGGAGTCAGCCTATAGTGCAAAGGGACTAATGGCTACGGGAATGATTAAGAATAGGAGCGTGGACAGGTGACGGAAGAGGACGGTAGAGTCTGCTGGTAGAGCGAGCGGCCTAGAGCCAGCGAGACCGTTCGGGAAGGGGGTCGTGGTCCGTATAAAAGGGAGATGCGCGGGAGACTCGGGGCTGTTGCAGCGGTTTCTCCGCCTATTCGAGTGAACGTGTCTGTTCAATAAAGAAACCATCTCAAAACGAGTGTGTCAAGTCGTCATTACACGTGTTTCGTGCACACGCCGTACAACATGTTTGGAGTCGACATGAGTGAAGTTGGACTTATGAACAAATCGACGTACGAACAGACCTCTGGAATAATATAGTTTGTTTTGGCTGTTCGCCTGATGATGCTGTCCGCCTGATGATGCTCGTTGTAATTATTGGTGAAACGTCGTACTCAGATTGTAAATGTTGTGGATTTGCTCTCCGACACACTGGTGTGCTGTACAAGTAACGAATTGAACCAAAGAGTATGGCATGTTCTGTTTAAATGACAGCCCTTACTAATTGGCTGTGTCGGGTGGTGGCGGGTTTAACGACACATTTATATATTTACGCGATCTAACAAAAACACCCCTATATTATGGATATTGGTCGCGAAAGCCAACTGCGCGTTAAACAGACCTCTGGAATTCATACTCTTAGGTAAGCTTCAAATCTAGACCTCTGGAACCTAACTCATTCGTAAGTAGAGGAGTCCCTTTTGAAGAGGCGTGCGATGATGCTTGGGTCTCCAATGGACATCTGGGAATGTTTCAACCGCTGGGGAGGAGTATTTTTGTTCGATCGAAAAACGCAGCGGACAGGCGGCGGCTGGGGAGGGCGTAGGTCGCACGTTGTGTCTCTTCTCCGCGAGTTGCGCAATCTGGGCACGTGGCGAGCGCAGGGGGAGAAACTTCTGGAACGCAGAAGGCGACTTAAGCGGTGCCCTGCGGGGGACGTCACGGGCACGCGGCACGGGCATGCCCCGGTCTCGCCTCGGCCTCGATGGGTGGGTGGGTGGGGGCACGGGGGGGGGTGGGGACACGGGGGGGGTGGGGGCACGGGGGGGGTGGGGGCACGGGGGGGGTGGGAACAGCCACGTGGCTATAAATGTGAGCGGCGTTGCCACTGCCGCATTGCGACACCGGTGCTCGGCACTGTGCGCGTGGAGTGGTGGTGGTGGTGTGGTGGTGGGGGGGGAACCCACTTTGTTGAGTACTGTACAGGCGAGATCAGCGCGATACACACGAGGCCACACGACTGCGGCGGACGGTGCGGTGGTGGTGTCGTCGAGAGCGGCGCGGCACGCGGGACAGCGACGTGCGCGGGGCACCGCGACGGCTGCGCGCACCGAAACTGAAGTCGGGAAAAAGGAAGTTCAGCGTTTGGGTGAAGAGAGAGGGCGAGGTGGTGGTGTTGCTGCTGCTGGT
>CM025615.2:4688925-4717200 GCA_014621495.2 Entosphenus tridentatus | reverse complement strand
CCGCGCTCAGGTTCTCGTCTCCTCCGACGCTCACTCCACAGCCCCTCTGCTGCTCCAGTTGCCAGTCTCACTGCTGCTCCGTCGGCAGCCGCTCTGCTGCTCCTCTCTGCAGCCCCTCTGCTCCTCCGCTCCGCAGCCACCCGGCTGCTCCGCTCCGCAGCCAGCCTTCCACAGCTCGCCAGCCCCTTGACGATCTGGCACCGATGGCTGACGGTGCCGACGTCTTCCTCCGCGTGGCGATCGCGCCACTCTCCTCGTACTCTGCCCAGCGTGGCCTCCTCCTCGTTCACTCCGTCTCAACCTCCCGATCCCCTTCCGGTTCCCTCCTTAAATCCTCTCCCCCACGTGACCTTAACTCCTCCCTCTCCCACGTGACCCAGACTCCGCCCCCCTCAATCCTTGCTCGCATTACATATGTGGGTCAATTGGGGGTCACAGATGACACTGGTCTACAGCCAAAATGCTTCCGAAATCAATGTAGTCCAACTCTACTAATTCTGGGTCACTGACAATGAAAATGATGCTTAAATTTTTGATTGGCTCTAGTTTTCAAGATATGCTACTGGATCAGGATATATGACCCTTGACTTGGGAATTGCGGAGAATAAGTGAGTTATAAAGGGAAGGGATCTCAAATTAAACTGGAAATCTACTCTTAGGCTTTTTCGGTAAAGTCACGTAGGTAAAAAAAATAAAAATAATAGAAATAAAATAATAAATAACGACGTTTCGGAGGCAACACAAGCTTCAGAATCATTCAGAATCATTCTCACAATTGCTGTATCAAGTAAAGATACAGCAATTGTGCTGTGACGGTTCCACCTGAAGACGGAAGCTTGTGTTGCCTCCGAAACGTCGTGATTTATTATTTTATTTCTATTATTACTTCTATTTTAATTTATTTTTACCTAAGTGACTTTACCGAAAAAGCCTAAGAGTATGAATCCTTGCAGTCATGAAAGCTTCAAGTCTAGAATTAAACTGGAAATGACTAAAATACATCTTTGACTGGATCTAAGAATAAGTTTGACTGGGTTTGGACAGTACTTTTTTTTTGAGCAAAACAATTAATGATGCAATCTGAACCTGGTATTGTGTCATACATGATATGAATTGAATCATGTTATTCCTAGAAGTCATGGATGATGCAATCATAACGAGGCTTACATCCCTCTGCTAAACAAATTTCCCTATATCAGCTCGAGAAATCATGCAGTGTCGTGCTCTCTTATTTGTCAATGTTTGATTTTGCAAAGGGACACCTGTTTAGCCAAAGTAAGCAGAGATGCCTCGTACTTGTGTGAACAAAGCCGATAACTTCTGCTATGTTTGTGGTGAAGTGACTTTTGCATCATAAAAGCGCAGTTTAACTACTATGGTTAAGAAAGCCTATCACCTTTATTTTGGCTGCAAAATTGGAGATCAGGACAAGATGTGGGCCCCATACATGCTGCAACACTTGTGGAACAAATTTTCCCAGTGGTTGAACAGGAAAAGGAAATCATTGCCTTTTGCAGTGCCAATGATTTGGATCATATCAGCACTTGTTACTTCTGCATGGCGCCTCCAGTTGGGAAAGGTGTGTTAAAGAAGAAAAAGTGGACTGTGCATTATCCAAACATTCCATCAGCTATACGCCCAGTACCCCACGGAGAAGGACTGCCGGTTCCTGATGCACCAGAATCCTTTTCACTTGAGTCAGACGAGGGAGAGGTTGAAACTTCTGGTCCTGAACCATCAAGGTCACATGACCCAGATTTTCTCCCATCCTCCTCCTCTGAACCACACCTCATAACACAAGGTGAACTGGAAGACCTTGCCAGGGATTTGGAACTACTCAATAGTAAGGGAGAGCTGTTGGGCTCCAGACTGCAGTAGTGGAATCTCCTGGCAGGTGTTGTTCGAGGTTCCATATTCCATGACTGTCAAAAGGATCTTGTTCCATTCTTCTTCATGGAAGGTGATCTTGTAGCCTGCAACAACATCGATGGCGTGATGGCAGCCCTCAACATCGTTCATGATCCAGATGAGTGGAGACTGTTCATTGATTAATCGAAGATGAGTCTTCAAGCTGTTTGCTGCACAGTGGCAATGTTTTACCTTCAATTCCAGTTGGTCATGCAGTCCATATGAAGGCAACCTATGACAACATGAAACAACTTTTGAGGTGCATCAACTATGACCAACATCAGTGTCAGCTTTGGCGATTTGAAGGTTGTTGCTCTCTTGCTTGGTCTGCAGACTGGATACACAAAGTACCGCTGTTTTCTCTGCGAATGTGGATAGTCGTGCGAGTGATTCCCACTTAATCAAGATAGACTGGCCACTCTGACAGTCATTGGAGCCTGGGAGAAAAAGTGTTTAGCATCCACCACTGAATCAAGGAAGATTGTGTTATCACCCTTACACATCAAGCTGAGTCTGATGAAGAACTTTGTCAAAGCCATGGACAAAACACAAGCAGCTTTCAAGTACCTCCGTGGAAAATGTCCAAGGTTAAGTGAAGCTTAGATAAAGGAAGGTGTCTTTGTTGGTTCTCAGATTAGTAAACTTCTTGTAGATCATGCATTTGACAGTGCACTGCGTGCCAAGGAAAATATGGCATGGAAAGCCTTCCAGTTAGTGGCAACGCATTTTCTTGGAAATAGCAAGGCAGACAACTACAGGGAATTGGTGGAAAACCTCATCAAGGCATACAAAAGCATTGGTTAAATTTTTTGCACTCTCATATAGATGTTTTTTACCACTGAACTGCGGAGCAGTGAGCGATGAGCATGGCGAGCGATGTCACCAGGACATTGCAACAATGGAGAAACGCTATCAGGGCAAATGGAGCCCATCAATGCTTTCAGACTATTGCTGGACAGTGGCAAGAGGTGCTCCATTTAATGAATACAAGAGACAAGCCAAGAAGCGCCGAGTAGATGCTGATTAAGGACTAAACAATGTACTTAGCGATTTGAAGCTTTCGTGACTGCAGGAATTACTCTTTGGTTCTTTCGGTAAAGTCATGGAGAAAGAAAATAAATTAAATAATAGAACACGACATTTCGATTGCATTATAGTTCTAAGTTTACTATGTTTGTTTTCTCATTCATTCTTACCTGATGATGGTTGCTTATGTTGCAATCGAAACGTCATATTCTATTATTATTTAATTTATTTTCTTTCTACGTGACTTTACCGAAAAAAACAGAGTATGTACTTGTATATACGTGATAGTTTTTAGCCTTTTGTTTCATAATACATTTTATTTAATAACCCTTTTTCAGATTTTAAAGTGTTACATGAACATGACAGGTGACATGTTTTCGTGTAAAGCAACCAGAAACACATGAAAAGACCTAGGTTTACAATTTATGAGTCAGGCTCTACTATCTACACAATATACATAGACGTAAAATGTAAAAATTAAAATATCTTGGGAACAGTAGCCAATCCATTGTATTAATTGTCATATTTGAATTCAGCGCATCAAAATCCATAATAAACAGCACATTTCATCTCTGAAGCAGACGACGTCTAAAAAATTGTACACCAGTGTAATGAGTTGAATATAATGGAGGCACGGATAATAGGAGTCCATTGGATTTTTCATAATATAGGTTTTTGGGTCAGATCGCGTTATTTATAAATGTGTCGTAACCCTCCACCACCCGACACGGCCAAACAGTAAAAAATGTCACGTTTTTCAAAGGAAATAATAATTAACTTCTTTATTTTGTCCTTTGAAAAACGTGTCGGGTGGTGGAGGGTTATGACACATTTAGAAATAACGCGATCTGACCCAAAAACCTATATTATGAATAATATTGGTTGCGAAAGCCTACGTGTTAAACATTGGATTTTTGTAAGCAGAGTTGGACAGTGTTATATTTATGCATATTTATTAGTCAATGTACTTGTTTGTTGACATTGTTTAAACATATTTCGTGGAAGCTGCAGTGATGGTGTAATTTTTAGCGTTTTTTTTGTTGTTGCAGAAAATCGTTTCTGATGAGCATTTATACGAGTGACGAAGATGAGAGTCGGAACAAAATGCACCTGAAAGCCTTGAAAGTTCCTGCAAGATGGGATTAGCTGCCCTTGGGAAGCTGTGAATGAGTCCTGATGAATACGCCTTTTTGGTCTTCCAAGGTCCTCGTGAATTGTGCTTCCTCGTTTCTTGCTGCTTGTTTCGTGCCATTTGACCGCTTGTAAGAATGGTGCAAATGTTTCGGTGGCAATACTACGAGCTGCTTCCCTGGTGGGTTACTGACAAAAAAAGCACAGGTCTGGGTCGATATTTTTATACCACCAATTGAAAAAATGTAGACTTCGTGTGGTCCGTTGCACTTTGGTGATTCCAGTGAGCCAAATGTTTATTCCTGGCATTGCTGGCCCATATGTAAAAGTTAAAAAGGCTTGGTCTGGGAATTCATTGAAAGCGATTTTTAGTTTTATGCCTTTTTTATAGTGGTGAGCCAAAGATGACCGGGTACTGATTTCGTTAGCTATTAAAAAAAATGTTTGCGATCTGAAAATGAATAATGGTCAACCATCTATCAATGCCATAATTTGGTTTATTTCCGTGGCAGGTTAATAGTTAAAAAAAGTGTGTATTTTAAAAATACTGCTCATGAAAGATGTCTGTTTTAAGGGCAGCGAACAATCATGTTTTAAAATGTTTTTGTAATTGTTGAGGATTGCCTGTAAAAAAAATTGCGTTGTAAGCTGCGTGTTCATGATTTTCCTCTTAAACATGAATGCTCCCGTGAAAAAAGCTGAGTGGCCCATTGCCGAGTGGATTAGCCCTTATGTTCTTCTTTAACAAACCATCTTCAGTCTTGGTATCATGGAATATTTCCAAATACAATACAGGGGTAACCTTATGAATGCTTTTTTTTTCGAAAGCAACCTTAACTCGTGTCGTTGTAATGGCACATGTGACGCTTCAACCAATTACAACTGAGCCATGCCGGAGATGTATGTATGTTGAACTTCTTTGGTGTACCATATGTAGCCAACTGTGCCAATCGGAGGTACAGGCAATCGGAGATGTTGGAATAGCAGCTGCTCCTCGTCAAGTGGGTTTCAGACCTGCTCATTTTACAAAACCAACTTGCACAAAATGACTTCCGATTCTCAGATTCAGAAGGGGCTCTGAGGTGTCGTTATTTATTGTCCTGTTTCCAAAACAACATCGTTATTTATACAGAGACGAGCAAGGTCTATAAATGGCGCTTTAATTCAGTACTCGCATGTGTTTGTACACTGTATAGTAACAGCACATTGTGTCATGGTGATATGGAGCAATACGGATTTGTACAAAAATATTAAAAAACATTTGTACGGTCTGTTCATGTGTCGAAGCAGTCAAAATAAAAGCTAAAACATGCAAGTCGTGTGGTCATTTTTATGCACTGTACATTTAAGACTGAGGATATGGACGCATCAGTGCCGTGTCAAACCAGCTCAGGATGCCTCGGGTGGTACCAGCTTTTTCCACTGCAGAAGCCGTGCCGTGCCAAGCCAGCTCGGGGCAGCTCGGGATGTACCAGGCGTAACACGTAGGCTTTCGCGACCAATGGTATCCATAAGAGGTTTTTTGGGTTAGATCGTGTAAATATATAAAGGTGTAGTTAAAACCCGCCACCACCCGACACAGCCAACTAGTCGGAGTTGTCACATAAACAGAACATGCAATTTGTCACTAGTACAGCACACTGGTGTGTTGGAGAGCCAAGCCACAACATTTACAATCTGAGTACAATGTTTTGCCAGTAATTACAACTAACTTCATCAGGCGACAGCCAGATTTGTGGAGAAGTCTAACTTTTGTTCATTAGAGGCGTAGATGTGGTGGCCACATTTCTGCGTTCTTGTGCAAAGTGGGGGGGTGGGGAGGGATTAATGAGTCAATGTGCATTATGCGAGCCCTTTGATCTTGTCCTTCCTCAGATTTGTGGCTGTCGCCTGATGAAGCTAGTTGTAATTACTGGTGAAACGTCGTACTCTGATTGTAAATGTTGTGGCTTGGCTCTCCAACATACCGGTGTGCTGTACTTGTGACGAATTAGCACGTTCTCTTCACGTGACAACCCTTACTAGTTTGCTGTGTCGGGTGGTGCCAGGTTTTAACAACACATTTACATATTTACGTGATCTAACCCAAAAAACCTCATATGCTTATATTCCTCTTGGTACAGCTTGGCTCCGCCCGAGTCGTGCCTCCCTTCTCGAACCCTCTCGAGGGTTCCACGGGCTTCCACACGAGGTCTAGCATGACCCTTGCCCCAGTTCCTCCGCCCTGCCAGCACACCCGCGTATATGCTCAGCGGCGTGTGCGCGAAGTGCCCACCTGCAGTTGCTGCTGCTGTCCAACAGTCGGCGCTATGTCACTACACAGACTTTATCGAGCAGTGGTTCTCAACCTTTTTGGCTACTGCTATACTACCCACAAGTTGAATTTTGTTTCAACAGAGATAATAAATGTTATGAATAATGGCACATTAATATCTCAACCAATTGTCCATTTTGTGATGTATATCCTAACTAGCCAGTAGTCTTCTTTGGGTCTTTTGGTAAAGCCACGTGGATAGATCAAATAAGAAAAAATAATAACCGTTTTGATCGCAACACAAGCAATCGTCATCAGGTGAGAAATATCGCGGGAGAGCTGCTGAGAATATATGGTGGAAGCGCTAAGGTAAGGAGTTATAAAGGTTTGGGATGGGTGTAGCCCAAGGGTCAGTGGGAGGGGCTAGAGATGAAATTTGCATGTAAATGTAAGATCGGGTAAATCTTGACGAAGCTGGGGGTGGCCATTGTATTGTGAGAGATTAACATGTCAATGTAAGACATTTGCTTGTAAATGTAAGCTCGGAGAGAGCGCGGAAGGAGCCATTGCCACATGGAGGTGGACAAGGATGGCCACGCCCACAGCTTAGTTTGTAAATTGCGTTCGTTGTCTTTGTGCTGAACGCCTTTTGGCATCCTCTGGTCAAACGCCATTTGAGACGAGGCTCAAAAGAAAGCTGTCTCTGGTGTGGACCAATCAGTTTCAAAGACGATGCATATATTATTAGAGTATACTCTTTGGTTCTGATGGACGCTTGTGTTGCGCCCGAAACGTGATTTATTTTATTTTCTACCTACGTGAATTTACCGAAAGAACCAAAGAGTATGGATTCCTGCAGTCACGAAAGCTTCAAATTCAAGATTATCAGAGTACTGTATGTTTTTGTTTGCATTCTGACCACAAGTATTGTGGTTAATGCAGACATGATTCCTTGCAAAAGGTATTTTTGTTGCCATAAAAAAGGGGAAAAAAACCTATTCTCATATTTTGGTACTGGCAAAGGAGTTCCCGTGATAGTAAACCAATTGTCAAGTTTCGTTAACGTGACAACCCCGAATCGATTGTCTGTGTCCGGGGTTGGTTTAACGACGCGTTGTATATTTACGCGATCTAACACACACGCACACACGAACAAAAAAACAAACTCCAGTGCCGTGGGTAACATTTTGGTCACGAAAGTTTTCTTGGGTGTTAAACTCCCTATTGACATTGGCGGATAATTTCGCGACAAAAGTCTTGTTGGTCACACGTGTGGTTGAAGCCCAAGAAACTCACGTAACCCCGCCGTGACCCCAGCAACGCCTCACTGCGCATGCGCCGAGGTCACCCCCTCCCCCGAACGCGGCCCCCACCCCATCCCCCGCCCCCTCCCCCACCAGCCCCGCCCCCGCCGGGCCCTCCCCCTTTCCCCAGCCCCTCCCCCCCCCCCACACCCGTCTCCCCCCCCCCCACCCAACACTCCCCCCCCCCCAATTTATTCTCTCGCCATTGGCCTAGCGGACCTGGCAGTTTGCTCACGTGACGGCGGCTCAGCCAATCGAGGAGGTTGCGGGGAGCGCGCGTGCGCAGTGCGGACGTTGAGAGAGGGAGGAGGGTTGGCAGGGGGGAGCGCCATCTTTGAGCGGCGAGTTGAGGGAGCAGCGCCTCAGCAGTAGCCTCGTTTGTTGTTGTTTATTCGGTATTATTGTCATCGTTATCATCTTGTCGTCGTTAGCACCACTTGGTCGTATCGACGGGCGACACGGTTTTTGTTTTATTAAACCCATCACCGCCTCACGTCGCCATCGCGGCCACCCTCAGTCGCCGCTCGGCGCGTGCGAGCGAGCCCCATGGCCTCCGAAGGCAACGCAGAGCAGGTACGGATGCAACGAAGGGCCTCGTTACGGATCTTGTTAATCACCGTGGGATGTTTGGTTAAGGGGGGTATCTTTTAAGTCTTTAGCGTGCGCGCGGCAACGTGTAAAAGTGCTCCGGGAGTTGAGGGTTTTGTCGGTGTTTGCCGGAGGATCGGTCGAGCCGAGGCGACCCCGGGCCTCGTTTTTCACTCCACGAGGGCTTCTCACGCGGGGCCGTGGCTACGAAAATCCCACAGTTCGAGAGAAAAGAGACTGAGGGAGACGGGACAACAACAACAAATGAGGCCGAACGATTAGATTGGACTGCTGAGGGAGTATTTTTTATTTTTTAGGTTGTAATGGCAAGCGCCTTCTAACCTTGCGCAATTGAATAAACGTGTCTACTAACCCTTAATGACCCTGCGACTTTGATGGTGCTGTTTGTTATCTGGCCGTTTGGGCCTAAAACAAATACCCAACTACTGTTTTATTTATAATCGTGGAGTGGTGCATACGTAAAGTCCACTTTAAGCTGATTATACTTAAAACAATACTCTTTGTCTTTGTAAAAATGTCTAAATGTCGCCGCGTCTCACCGTTCCAAAAATACAGGGGGCATACGCATCGTGGCCACAACCACAGACCGTGCATTGCGTTAGACATTTTTGCAGCATACCGCGTTGCAACTGTAGGGTTCTACAGTTTACCATAATACAATGGCACATATTCGAGTAGACCACAATACAACCTATACAATACAAAGGACCTCATTAAGGTCCAATTTACTTAGGGTTCACCGTGCTCCAGCATTGCTGTGCACTGCAACACAATTAAGTAAGAGGCACGACATGCCACACTGCAATAAAACGCACCGCCCAAGAAGCACAATGCACTATTTGAATGATCAACTTCTAGAGTGGCACCACGAAATACATTACAAGTCTATAGATTAAGCGCGTCAATTCCTGCGGTCTCTGCTCTGAAGTAGTGTACAGTATATATGTATGCATGATTCCATGTTTATACAGTATTTCACTTAAAAAGTAGTTTTAATAACCAACGTGATTTTATTAACGTATGCTCGCATTGGTCGCCGCAAAATGCCATTGCTTAATAGTGTTGCTGCGTGTTAGCTTTGCGTTGAGTGGATGTAATTCCATGCCAAATGAAAGAAACTGTTTATTTAAAAGGTGGTCAAAAGCCGCATAAAGTCGGCCAGTTAAATAATTGTTGATGAAGTAAAACAGCTCAGAGTGAGCCCAGTGGACCATTGCATAAAACTCCTTATGGGGACATTTTCCATTTTCGAACAAAGGGATTACCATTAAGATAGTTAAAAAATTACTCTGTTAGGTTGAGTTTCACCTTCCACGGTGGCTTTGTTTCCAGTGGATGTTTGGTCCAAGTTTTGCCTATTTCTGTTACCGATGAAAGCTTCAAATATAAATATTGACTTTAAGCTTTCGTTACCGAAAGACCCAAAGAATATGAATAAGCTTGAAATATATGACCACACCTTGGAGTTGATTTTGCAGTTAAACCATTGGTTTTACTATTAATGTGTTTTATTCTTGGAAAGCACATTGCCGGTTCATGTAATATAAATGTGAAAATGTTGGATTTTTTTCAATGAGGCTTGTGAATGGTAAATTGCAAATAAAAATGATTAATGATGGAAATGGGTCCCGTGACTTCCTTAGTCATGGTTGATCTTCACGCGACCAAATGTGTGTGATGTGATGACCGTGTGGGATGTGATGACCGTGTGTGGTGGGACCAACTGTGTGACGTTATCAAATATTTGTGAAGTGATGATCACATGCGTGTGATGTGTATGATGTGAGAAAATGTGTGATGGGACAATCTGTAATCAAGAAAATCCTTGGTGTGTGTAGTGTAGCTTTGTCACTGCATTCCCACGTTTGGTGTATCAGAGCCACTCCTTTTAGCAACCAAGTCCCTATTGCATCACGATGAGATCATGCCTTGTCAATACTATAAATGTTGCTTGGAAGCATTGAGTTCGAAGGCCCTCGTGTTAATGTATTTATGTAATATTGCTTTGGAATGTTCATACGTGCTGAATTTAGCCGCAGTACTGGGGAAAATAAGAAACCGTCTTTCGTCTCATTTTCATGGAGTTGGTGGTGTGGTCGGTCAACTTTTTTTAATGCTTTTCAATCAAGGTTGAAAGTGTTAATGCTTGAACTTTACTCATCTCTGTAGCTGGTGTAAAAAAAACTGTAAAGTTGATCCTTCCTATGTAAAGGAAGTGTGGTACACAACAATGGAACTCAACACATTCATCAATAACACTGCCTTAAAACGTGGCCTATATATTTTTTATTTTAGACTAAAGAAAAATATATATATAGGCGACGTTTTGGGCAATGGCCCTTCTTTGTAGCACAGACATATTTAAGGCAGTTATTGATGAATGTGGTGTTTTTTGTCATAAGGACACCACCACGATATTATTCCTGGTTCTAAATTAGCACTAAGCCATTGCCCTTGATTCACCTCCGATTAGCACGGTTGGCTACATACGGTGCAAAAGAAGTCCAACATACATCGGTCCATTTACTGGCAACCCAGTTTAGCAATTGGATGAACGAGCAAGTCACATATCCTTTTCACATGATCGTCTGTTCCAGCCAGCAAAGCCTTTTTATCTTATGTAGAGCCCTGCCTCCATCTTTCTCTTGCCTTCTCTGTACTGTGTATCTCAATTTCCCATTTTGTCTCTTTCTCTCTTCCCTCTTCTACCTCGCACTCCCTCACTATCTCTCCTCTGTCTCACCCTCTTCCTTCTCCACTACCTCACTCCCTGTTTCTCCCACCTCACCCTTACCTTATTTCCACATTTCTTTGCGGTCTCAACCCCTCTTCCCTTTCCCGTTTTCTCCCACTGCTGGTCGTTTTCCCTCACTCTCTTTTAGATTTTTATTTCTTTGTCCTCTCCAATTAATGGTATTTCACTCTCCCCACACCTCTACTCTCCAGTCCTTTCTCCCCTGTTTATTTCCCTCAAACTCCCTCATCTCTCGCGAATTTTCGTGGGATACACGGGTGAAGGGTAGGGGGGGCAACAGCATGCACGGACAATGCTGTGGGATGCGGGTGAGCCATCATCGCGTACATGGGCCGGGAATCCAGTCAGTCAGGAATCCAGCCAGGCAAACAGGATATCAAGACAGCAAAACTTGTTTCCAATATAGTATGAAAATATTTTCTCCTCATGCAAATATCTTATTTTTTCATGTAGTTGCATTATGTGATAGTGAAATATTTGAGAAACACAAACTTTTTGAATGACTGATTACACAGCTGTGGGATTTTATGCTCTTACACTTTGAAGCTTCTTATAATGGCAATGAATGGAGTTGTCTTCTGTTGCCATCTTAACTGGTGTGAGTACCGAAGTTTGCAAAAAACTTTCTGTTTACAGCAAGTGTTTGCTTCATGACAAAGTAGGTTCTGCCATTTTTGTGCTTTTTAGAGTATTTGAATTTAAATTGCCATTTTGCATTCTTCGTGGCTTTATGAAAGCTCTTAAGGTAAGATTCGTTTAGAATAGATAATTTTAAACATAACCGGTCAGGTGATTGGACCATTTGTTCATAGGATTATATAATTCCTCAACAGTTATTTACTCAAATTATGGAATGTATTTCTTGTTTTCTCATATATTAAATATATTACAGTAGAAATGTTTGACCTGTGTGATTACTCCACTGTCTTATCAGCCTACCCAGGCAATCATCCAATTGAACCGTACGTGTGTGTGTGCGCGCGTGCATGTGCATCAGGTGCAGGAGTACGTTCCGGAGAAAGTGAAGAAAGCGGAGCGAAAACTTGAGGACAACCCGTATGACATCGAAGCATGGAGCGTGCTCATCCGAGAGGCGCAGGTTCACATTCAATTTAAACCCCTCACCTATTAATGAATTCGAGCTAACATGTGACACGTTTAGGCCACAAGGCATGAATGGGGAAATACCTAATACCATGCCTGTATTGGTAAGTATATACACCGAGCCATCTTGTTTTTGGTGACGGTTGCTATGTTGCAAAAGCACACAATTTTAAGAGATCACGCGTATAGCTGTTTGCCAATGTCTGACTTCAGTGCAAGTGCATGCAACAAAGAGAAAAATGGGCTTTTCCTGCAGTACTTTGTGGCCTAAATGTGCTTCATGTATTTGTGTACGCTTTGGTATTGTGTTTTGATATGTACGTGCATCATTATATGGGTTTCTTATTGATCAACCAACCATCCACATAGTGTGGCCATGTGTTTTCTGTATTTGAGTAACCTTTTTCAGTAACCTTTTGATGAGGTTTCCGATGAGGGCGCTAAAAGTTTGCGAGTTATTCTCCGCAGCAGTGTGACCCGGATTGTTTTTTGGCCTTCATTATTAGGCTGCTTTAGTTCACGGAAACGGGCCGTTTGTGGTTAAAATAGCACTATTTATATGACTGCAGTAAAATGTCCTGTTGTTATCTTGGGTTATGATAATTAACAGTGTGTTATGGATAAATCTCAATAGTCTTTCCAGATTTTACTATTCTTGGTCAAAGTTTAAAATGGTGTCAGAAATACATTTCAAAAGTTTAGGATAACAAATCCTCATCCACGATATTTAGACTGAGATGGTATGATCCACAGTCCATGTTACTCGGATCACAACTCATTAAAAAAAATACGTGTGCTTGGTTTTGGCTACACAAACAGCTGGCCTCATCAAACGACTCGGAAGACCTACAAGAGTTGAGCGCTGCCTTGGTCCCTTAAAGGCCATACATTTGGTCTTGCGTATCTCTGAACCTTTTCCCCTTCCGAGATGTTTGCAAATTTCAGAGTGGGTCCCGTTCGTTGCTGAATCTTTGAACGCGCATGTGGTTTAGTGTTAATTTTATTTGGAGAGGCGTAGTGGCGCCGTTTTTAAAAACATTGTACTCACCGCATAGAACTGTAGCGACATGACCGCACTCTATGATAGTTGGTGTCAAACTGTGCCACACGCCCTCCTGCGTGGCCTTGTGGGAGCCTCGGTACATCTTCCGACCTGAATATGTATCGATAAAGTTAATTTATTTTAGTTTTACTGATTCCGTACACGTACGTCATCAGAACGGAAACGGAAGAGTAAAACTGATGACGTACATGAACGCATACGTCAATGGAATGGGAAAGCTGTTAAGGACTGCCCTGTTCCTGGTGTAACATCACATCAGGAAGCATGGGGTTGACATTCAGCCACGCAAACACTTTGATGTTTTGTTACATTTCCTCAGACAATTGGAGGGAGATGATGCCAGACTCCTGAATTTGTCTGTTATATTAAGCTGTTTTATCATGTGATGGCCACTAAACGCACCACGAAGCATTGCTCTGTACTGAGACGTTGTCACATCATTGCTGCTCTCTCGTTTTTCTGAAGTGTTGTGTTTGGTCTTAAATAATACATGATGCAAGGAATGAAAGTTATTCGTTTTGTTTTCTGCATCTTTAGGGCACGTGGAAAAGGGAATTGTTCTGTGAACCCAAACACATGTAAATAATCTATATAATCATATTTTTCATCATTATGGAGAAAATAAGTAACGGGTTAATTCTGAAGAATAGGCAATTTTATGGCAGCATTGAACATTTTAAGCAGCGATGCTGAAACTGTGAATTTAGGTTTTTTTGCCATCTGACTTCTCAGAAAATTCTTCAGGATGTATATTTAGAAGGCATTTTGATCTATAGGTCCTGACAGAAATTATAAAATGTGGATGCATTTCAGTTTTCATGTATGACATGTTAGCATGACAGATTGGAGCTCAAGAATACATATTTTGACCTCATTGAATATTATGTCAATTGTCACATATATAATAGAGTAATTTTTGGGTTAGATCGCGTAAATATGTAAATGTGTCGTTAAAACCCGACACCACCCGACACAGCTAACTAGTAAGGGTTGTCATGTAAACAGAACGTGCCAATTCGTCACTAGTACAGCACGCTGGTGTGTTGGAGAGCCAAGCCACAACATTATCACGTGATTGCATCACAGTAGGTATTCTAAATTCCACGTTTAATACACATACCCTGAAATTTGTATTTCCTCCATCTGCCAAATAACAAATACATTTGTTGAAGATGTTATACAGGAGACCTCTGCACCCACAGCATTTATGGTAACTTTACATAACCTTTAGAAACATTTATTAAGTAAAAAAAACACGTTTGAAAATTCTTAAGTACTTTTCTGGACGTGCATCACATTTCCTCTTTTCAGACATTGTGGAAGGTGAACTTTTTTCAAAATTTGAAGAAAATTCACCAGAATGAAGCACATTGTGAAAGATGAGCATTCACTCGAGGTGCAGCTGCAGAATGTCAGGCTATACTGTACATATGCATATGGCGGAAGACCAAAGCAGCGCCATTAGTCAACTCTGCGTCGGTAGCGGTCATCAGGCGGTCATAGATACGAGTTACTGTGGGGGGGGGGGGTCTTACTACAAGGACGGTCGTAAAAGCGGGGGGGTCGCAAGTGGAGTAGTCGTAATTCGGTCACTTGTATATGTATCTGTACCTTGATTGGCTCAGCCACAGCAAGGCCTACTGCCATAGTCTTGGTCTCAAATATTTCAACTTTACTTGGATACTGCACTCATCTGCCCGAGGAGACCCCAAAATCAGTCCTGAGGAGCACCGAAGCCTAAACTATGAATGTACGCATCGTGAATGATTCGTTAAAGCAGCCTGCAATCACGTGCTGCATAAGATGATGAATGCCATCCGGCAAGCATTAGATAATGCTTGCATGATGTCGTTAGATAATGCTTGCATGATGTCTTTAATATTTGGAGCACTTTACAGTGTTGTATGCATACAATACTATGTAAGTGTATTTAATACAATGTACAGTAAGGTCTCGGACAGTGTTGTATGCATACAATACTATGTAAGTGTATTTAATACAATGTACAGTAAGGTCTCGGAGTATTCAGGCTCAGAGTACGTGGACCCGGCTCATACGCAACTGCCCCCCCCCCCCGATTCATACCTACGATTGTGACTCGTACTTTAGCTACACGCACAGGGCAGGAAGTAAGGAGTCAAATTGCCCCCCCGACATCACGCGAATGTGGATTTGAGGGTGTGTAACTGTATCGCCCGCGCAAGAAACGAGTCCAGGATTTATCATATACAGATGATTTATTGCACATATGTACATGTATATACATTTTATATACTCTCTTACATTTTATATCTATACTCTTATAGAAAACCCCAACTTAGGCGTACTCGTGATACCATACTGGACTGTTAAATATTACTTCATATTTGCTGGGTTGCACGGTGGACAGTCAGGGCAGCGGTGCAAAATCTGTTGTGCTGTACTTCGACTTTGGCATGTCCATGCTGTGTCCACTTTCAAGCCATTCCGACCAGCGTTGCACTGCATGGGGAGGCCCTCATTCACAAGTTGTTTGACAAAAGGTCTGCACGTGTACGCAAATTAATATTTAGTATGTCTAGGTATTCACGAATCATAGAGTATATAGATTTTTGTCTTCAGTTAATTTTGTTTAGACAGGTAAATTTTTATATTTGTCCCATCTATTGTTCATAAGCATTTTTTTACTCTACAGTTATTTTTTGTTATTGTAGAATAAAAACAAATTATATGAAGTCTTGTATGAGTTGTTTCCAAAATGCATGCCATTTTTTGTCAAGTAACATTTTTTGAATGAACACTTTGTGCTTTAAGGTGGTTATTAGTCCCAGCCGTGGTGCATTAGCATGCATGTGAATGCGGTTGTAAGATTACACTAAATCTTGAACTCTTTCCCCCAAAAGGGTAATCTTGTAATTTAGTCACAAATGGGCCCCCTGGTGTTAGTGCGGCTAGATGGGCTTTGCCTGTGCACAAAATTGAGATTAGAAGAGCTAAACTACGAAAGGATGATTAGGGTTTGGTGAAAATGGGTAAGACCTCGAGGCCAAACGAAGGCTTTTTTATCCTTTGGATGCATTTGGGTGAGGCTAAGATCACTTAAATAAGATTCGCCCGAGTAATGGGGTGAGCACTCTACATTGGTTTGCATAGCTGCCCTTTTTAAAATAAACTTAACCCTGCCTTGAAGTTTCATGGATTCTCTACAAAGATTGAGTTTAACTTCCCTGCTATGAGCATCCCCGCCTTACAGGGTCACCACGGTGGCAAGATGTTAACTACCTCGCCTGGTATACAGGAGGTTGTGGGTTCGATCCCAACCCTGATGCCTGCATATTTGGAGTTTGCGTGTGTGTCTCACTCTCCCCGTGGTTGCATAGATTTTTTTCCCAGTCCTCTGGTTTTCCCCTCCATATTAAGAATCAACATCATGCAGATTTAGAGTATTTGTGTGCCGTACATTTCAACGCGATAAGCCAACTTCGTTGACCTATCATTTGTGGCCAGGTCGCTTCTGAAAAAAGCCATACAGCTCAGTGGGCCTTACCTGGTAAAAACATTTTTATTTACACGAGAATTTCCCTCCACTTACTCCTCTGTACACCTGGACAATATTATATTTATGAAGTCACCTCCCGTACACAAACACCACCTTATCGAACAGTCCAATGTTTAACCAAGATTTGCCCTGGACCAGTCTTTGTTCTCCTGGCTAAACGTTGACCAAGAGGTGTGTTACTCACATTGGGGGGCAGGACATTTTGAAGCAGTTTTGGGATCTATGTTCTGGTCTAGCATAAAAAAGGGAAACTTACCTGAATTCTTCAGGGGGAAAAAACCCCTGTAAATAATTGCTTCACTCGGCATTTAACCTGCGTAGCTCTGAGACGTTTGTTACATTATGGGCACATTACAAATGTAAAATTGTTGTAAAGCTCCGAGAAGCTGATCAGAATGGTTACCCGAACATTTTTGAGCGTTGGGAGACCTCAAATTACGTGACCTCACAACAGTCTATCACAGCTGTTGCTTATTTCTCATGCCCCCAATTACATCATTACGTTATTAAACCTACCTACCGTTTCATTATTTTAGTTTAATTTGTAGTTAAAATAATTACAGATAAAGTTTAAAAACATATCCCTGACAGTGTTTTCAATTTTAGTGGTGATCACAGTTGACGGTTCATTTTCTGCCTTAAGGTCAACGTTAAGATTCTAAGAGTCACATTTATGTAAGTGTACAGTGAAAATTTCCTTATTTTATTAAAATTTCACACCTCTACATTGCAGCCAGATTTTGTCTCGTAACCAGTTTAATTTTTTTTTGCATTTTCTCCCCCTGTTTCTATAATAATTTCAAAGCATAGCTGCCAAGAATTGACTGAACCCATGCCAGAGATGACAGTTTCCCCATGATAGTCCATTTTGTTGTATTCCAGAGTCGGTCAAACGAGTCGCCTTGTTAAATAGTGGGCCAACCTGAGAACCAGTCCTGTCAAAAAGACACGGACTACGGAGGTTGTTGCCCTCCTATGTCGTTGCACACCTTGCTCAACCACCTGACGACTAAGTTGTGACTTGAGAGCCTTAATATTAACTTGGCAACGATCCATAGTGCTGAATCTCATAACCCTGTTTTGATTCCCAGAAAGACAATGATGACATGGGATTAGACAAATAAGACACTGACGAAGGAAAATTAACAAGCGTTAAAGTGTATATAGAGGCATGGAGAGGTGTGTGCTTGGATTTATACTGAAAGCCAGATAGAGCAACAGGATTAAGAGAACATACAAGTTAAAATTGCATTGATTGTGAAGAAAATAGTGGGTTTGAGCAGTACATCACTTGTGGAAGGGATGGTAGCTGATTGGTGAAACTGATGGAAGCACAGCCAAAGGAGGGAATGTGCCCAAGAAAATGACCACCATGGAGATGAAGTGATATCAGATTATCTCATATGCAGTAGCGAGATGGGATTGTCACAGCACGGGACTATTAAGCATAGCGACGACTTGGGGAAACCTTCATATAGCTGAGAATGTGAGAAATTACAAAAAAATCATATTGTAACTTCACAATCACAGCGTGACCTAAACCATGGTTACGTCAAGCTTTGTCTAAAATTGCACTTTAATATATCACACCTCATCCTTAAGGCCTGGACCTTGCACATGTATCTGCCCAGTTGAAGATGGGGCCTTAAATGGTTGGTCACTGGGTGCTAGCATCGATTAATGAATTATTGTAGGTATGCCCACGATATGTTGATCAAATAAGGTATATAAGAATTGAGCAATTATGGTTTGTGCAACCTGTTTGCAAATAATGCTACATTTGGACTAATTGAGTGACATTGAATCGATGCAAACTAGACGTAATTACATATGCATTAGTTTTAAATCGAATCGCTACAAATGTTGATAATTGATCAAATCATTGCGGGGGGTTGGGCGGGAGGGCAAAGGGTATAGGCCACTGTTCTTCCTTGCATGGCCCCATCGGCCATTGGTGGCCTTTAGTGCGCCCCCTGACATCTGGCCTCCAATAATACACAATTGTGAAAACACCCCCCATCATCGTGCTGCTGTAAAACCTATAATGGTTTCAAATGTCTGGCGGCCCCCGCACTGATGTCTTTTCGGTGAAAAAGGCCCCCCCCCCCCCCCTCTGAAAATTAGTGAAGAGAGCTGAGCTAGATGGTCACATGCCCATTCGGCACAGGGTGGTAGAGGGGAGGGCATGCCATGAGAGTTTGGAGAGAGGGGTGACTAGGATGTAGCAGTCAAGGCCGAAGACAATCGATGCTACTTTAATGGATTAGGTGTGAGGGTAGGAGCCAGAGCTGCTCCTAAGCCACGCATTTTGGGGTAGAGATGGGGCAAACATTGAAGTGGTTGTCAAATGTTGGATTGGTGCCGTGTCCCTTGGTACTGGAGTGGGGAGGTTGAAGGAAACGCCACAGCTCGCACGGATTGTATATGGGACACAAGTATTGAAAGTGCGCGTGGGTGCTTTCGCACGCATATAATGTGCACGATGTGTGTCACCACAGGTGGTTCCTGATAGCTATGCTGTTTTTGATACTGGCTGTCTCTTCATATAACACTGGTCTATAGCCAAAATGCTTCCAAAATGAATGTCCAACTTTACTAATTCTGGGTCACTGAGAATGAAAATGATACTTACAATTGTTGATTGGCTCTAGTGTTCAAGATATGCAACTGGATCAGTATATACGACCCTTGACTTGGGGATTGTGGAGAATAAGTGAGTTATTAAAGGAAGGGATCTCAAATTAAACCAGAAATGACTAAAATGCATCTTTGACTGGATCTATGAATAAATCTATAACTGGGTTTGGACAATACTTGCTTTTTGAGCAAAAAAATGAATGCTGCAATCTGAACCTGGTATTGCATCATATATGATATGAATTGCATCATGCTATTCCTTGAAGTCATGGATGATGCAATCATAACTAGTCTTACATCCCTCTACTGAACAAATTGCCCTATATCAGCTCTAGAAATCATGCAGTGTCGTGCTCTCTTATTTGTCAATGTTTGATTTTGGAAAGGGACACCTGTTTAGCCCAAGTAAGCAGAGATGCCTCGTACTTGTGTGAACAAAGCCGATAACTTCTGCTATGTTTGTGGTGAAGTGACTTTTGCATCATAAAAGCACAGTTGAACTACTATGGTTAAGAAAGCCTATCACCTTTATTTTGGCTGCAAAATTGGAGATCAGGACAAGATGTGGGCCCCACATATGCTGTTCAACACTTGTGCAACAAATCTTTGCCAGTGGTTGAACAGGAAAAGGAAATCTATACCTTTTGCAGTGCCAATGATTTGGAGAGAGCCAACAGATCATTTCTGCAATTGTTACTTTTGTATGGCGCCTCCAGTTGGGAAAGTTGTTTCAAAAAAGAAAAAGTGACTGTGCATTATCCAAACATTCCATCAGCTATACGCCCAGTACCCCACGGAGAAGGACTGCCGGTTCCTGATGCACCAGAATCCTTCTCACTTGAGTTAGACGAGGGAGAGGTAGAAACTTCTGGTCCTGAACCATCAAGGTCACATTACCCAGATTTTCTCCCATCCTCCTCTGAACCACACCTCATAACACAAGCTGATCTGAAAGACCTTGTCAGGGATTTGAAACTACCCAAGAGTAAGGCAGTACTGTTGGACTCTGGACTGCAGCAGTGGAATTTCCTGGCAGGTGATGTTAGGGTTTTTATGTTCTGTGATCGTCAAAAGGATCATGTTCCATTCTTCATGGAAGGTGATCTTGTAGCCTGAAACAACATCAATGATGTGATGGCAGCCCTCAACATCGTTCATGATCCAGATGAATGGAGACTGTTCATTGATTCATTGAAGATGAGTCTTAAAGCTGTTTTGCTGCATAATGGCAATGTTTTGCCATCAATTCCAGTTGGTTATGCAGTCCATATGAGGGAAACCTATGACAACATGAAACAACTTTTGAGGTGCATGAACTATGACCAACATCAGTGGCAGCTTTGTGGCGATTTGAAGGTTGCTCTCTTGCTTGGTCTGCAGACTGGATACACAAAGTACTGCTGTTTTCTCTGCGAATGGTGATAGTCGTGCGAGAGATTCCCACTACATCAAGATAGATTGGCCACTCCGACAGTCATTGGAGCCTGGGAGGAAAAGTGTTCAGCATCCACCACTGAATCAAGGAAGATTTTGTTACCACCCTTGAGTCTGATGAAGAACTTTGTCAAAGCCATGGACAAAACACAAGCAGCTTTCAAGTACCTCCGTGGAAAATTTGCAAGATTAAGTGAAGCTTAGATTAAGGTAGGTGTCTTTGTTGGTCCTCAAATTAGTAAACTTCTTAGAGATTATGCATTTGACAGTGAACTGCGTGGCAAGGAAAAGATGGCATGGAACTCCTTCCAGTTAGTAGCAACACATTTTCTCGGAAACAAGGCAGACAACTACAGGGAGTTGGTGACAAACCTCCTCAAGGCATACAAAAGCCTTAGTTGCAACATGTCACTAAAGATCAATTTTTTGCACTCGTATAGATTTTTTCCCACCGAACTGCGGAGCAGTGAACAACGAGCCTGGCGAGCGATTTCACCACGACATTGCAAAAATGGAGAAACGCTATCAGTGCAAATGGGCACCCATCAATGCTTGCAGACTATCGCTGGACAGTGGCAAGAGATGCTCCATTTAATGAATACAACAGATAAGCCAAGAAGTGCCGAGTAGACACTGAATAAGGACTAAACTTTGTACTTATATATACATAATAGTTTTTTGCCTTTTGTTTCATAATACATTTTATTTCTAACCCGTTTGCTGATTTTTCAAGTCTTACATGAACAGGACAGGTGACGTTATCATGTAAAGTAACCATAAACACATGAAAAGACCAAGGTTTACAATTTGAGTAAAACTCTATCTACACAATATACATAGACGTAAATTGTAAATCAGTTGTTTTAAATGTCATATTTGAATTCAGCATATCAAAATCCATAATAAACAGCACATCTAATCTCTGAAGCAGATGACATCTAAAAAATTATAGACCACTGGTATTCGCAATGTGGTTCATTAGACTGGCTCTGTGAGCCTTTGGCATTAACAGGCAATACAAATTATTCTAATGGTGCCTCCCATTGTTGTTTAGGTCTTAAAATTCGTATCTGGCAAAAACATGAGAATTCGGGAGGCAAGGGCAGTTTGCTGTGGTCCGTCCAACACTCCCCCACTCATCTGCCAATTTGACCCTAATTGGATGCAGCATCAGGTTAACATTAAATTGCAGATGCTGTCCTCTCATTTAATCTTGTGTGGCTCCCCGTGCGATGCAATGGGCTTTTATCGACTTTGCAGGAGTATACGCCTCGTAAAAAAAAGAAAAGAAATGGAGAGTGTTTTTTAGCTTTTGATTAAATACCTTGAAGGAAGTTGAAGCCTAAAACAACTAAAGAGGTGTTATTTCACAACGTAGCTTCAAACGTTGTGTTGGACAGCCCTGGGGAATACAGATTAGTTATGTATCTTGAAAGAATTAAGAGGCGCTCAGTTTGCACTCATGAGTTTTACCTGCTCTCCCGTGAGGGGTATGTAGAATTGGATCGGGGTTGTTGGGCGGCGACTTAAGTTGTGATTAATAAACAACATTAAATATAACCCAATAAAAATTGAGGCTTCCCCAAAATCTTGAGCTTTGGTGCCTGGCTACAATAAGAATGATGAAGGAAAACGTTCAACAGGGACTGCATGTCAAGGGAACGTTTCCTGGTATAATTGCAGGCCACAAAGGAGAACCACTTTCCCTTGCGATATCGAGGCAGTCATGGTGGTCTAGGGTGCCACGGTGGCGAGATGTTAACTACCTCGCCTGGTATACAGGAGGTCGTGGGTTCGATCCCAACCCTGACGCCTGCTGTATATTTGGAGTTTGCATGTTTTCCCCGAAGTCGTGTGGATTTTTCTCTCGGTCCTCCGGTTTTTCCCTCCACATTGAGAAACGTGCGTTTAGAGTATTTAGCTGCTATGCATTTCCACATGATAAACCACTTGCTTTGAAAAAGAGCAATGTAGCTCAGTGGGTCTTCCCTGGTAAAATAATAAAATAGTTTAATAGTTTTTTTTTATCGTTTGGTTTCTATGGAGCAACTCAATCAACCTTATCCATTGTAAACAAAGATATGCTTTTTGTTTGTTAATATCACTACAAGGGCTAGAATGATTAACTGACAAATTTATTTATATTGATTCTTAAAGTTCTTAATGCATTAAGCAAAAATTTGCAAATGTAAAAATAGCTTTTCTTGTGTCATCACTAAACATAATCCCTGCAGCCGTTAGAGACACCTTTCGTTGAAATGGTTCTTCAATCGAATCATGACCCTGAAATTGCGAAGTCATCGAATAGTCATGGAGAGCGAATTAAATCACGCACTTGTGTGTATTTATGTTGTCGTTTCAGTTACACAGCACGCTGATAATTTTAAATTCTAAGTAATCTGAGAACAAAAATTTATTATAACCACACACTCTTACGACTCACCGCTTTATTGCGGATAGGAGGATTTGTCGGACATCGATGTTCGGTTGGTTTCGATAAAATACACCGAGGAAGTGTACCAAGGTGATTGTGACATTGAAATGTTCAGTCACTCCCGAGCATCTGCTGTATACAAATTTAGAATTAATTTCCAGTTTATTATAAAGGTATTTTCTTAAAAATACTGAAATTCTCTCAATCATCAATTGGTTCCATCAAAAATTTTAGAGTTTTTATTATATACATTTGACTTTTATTTGAAGGATTAGAGATAATGGGCAACAACATGGTTTTCCAAAATATATATTTTCACGATACACTTCATTTTTGACGAAATGACAATTGTCACAATTTACGTGTTTTACATTATTCTGTAGTGGAATGGATAAGTGGATCACCTCTATTGATTGAAAAATAAGAATAGTTTTTGCCCTTTCTGGCAATAAAACAGGAGGTGTTTAGATGTTGAAACCCCAAACAGAAATCTTTTGCAAGGAATCAAGTCTGCATTAACCACACGCACTTGTGGTGAACATGCAAGCAAACATGCTTGTAATCCAAAGCACTCGTATATCAAAGCACTCCTATATCAGTTGTGATCACGTGACGTTCGGCAGACAAAGTGTATACACGTACTACTCGTATTGCAAGACCTCGCTGGTTTATCAAATTCATATTTATTTAAAAAAAATTGCTCGTCTTGCAAAACACTCGCAGACCAAGTTACTCGCAATCCAAGGTTTTACTGTATATGGCATTGTCTTTGAAACTGATTGGCCTCCACCAGAGACAGGCTTTGTTATGGCCTAGTTTCACCATTGTCGGACCAGAGAACAACGCCAAAAGGCAAACAGTACAAAGACACTGCACATATCAGAGCATTTATAGCTCGGAGTGAGCTGCTATATCATGGGCAACCTTATGATACCTCTATTTTTCATAAGTGGTGACTGTTTTTTTTACTCTGGGATTCCCACCATCACGCTTATGCGCAATCATAATTTTATCTGTAACAATTTAATCTAATTTTATTTGTGGGTCCATATATATTGACACTTCCCATGTCTGCAACTTACTGAGCAGAAGCTGATACATTGCAAGAGTATGCACTGCGTATGATATGAGCTTATTACATGGACTAATTTCTTTAGAAAAATGTTTTGTATTTAGTTTGTCCTTCCCACCCCCCCCTCACCTCCGATTATCACGGTTGGCAACGCACGTTGCATACATAGACTTTTAGAAATGTTGTTTTATTCGTTTTGAATGCTTCGGTTCTATAATTGCGACCGCAACGCAATTCGGCTTGGTATAGCCGCGACAATCTGTTCAGCGGCGTGTGGAGCGAATGTTGGGCTTTGTTGCTGCTTCTTTACGAGCGTGTGCGTGCGTCTGTGTTTCTGCCCTTTCCCCGTCCGCTTCTGACCCATTCCCACAGAATCAAGTTCCCGACAAGGCCCGGCGCATCCTGGAGCGGCTCGTTAACCAATTCACCAATTCTGGTCGATACTGGAAGACCTACATAGAGGCAGAGGTTACTATCTTTTTACATTTTTTTTTATTTTTAATTTCTTTACCAGTGTTATCACTTGAGGGTAAAGCTATAAATGCACAATGCATATAACATTGCTTTTAACAAAAAACGCCATATATTTAAATTATTATTTGTACATTGGCTTTGTAATTATGCGTTTTCGGACGCTTTATTTGCATCGTGCTGCCTTGCTGTTGCAACACGCAGTGTTGTAGCGAAAATTACAATTTCGTCAAGTTTTTGGTTTGTTTACACATTGCAAAACTAAAAAATACTGACAAAGTTATTTTACGTTTGTCGAATGCAGGTTGCCGATACTGGCAATGTTTTTTTATTTACATTGCAATTTTAACCAATTTTCCCTCCTCTATTGTAAACGCAGGTATTATAAAAAAAAACCCAGTCACCTACAGCCGCGTTAAGCCGTGGGCCAAAAGAGATAATGTACGACCGTGCCGTTTGGCTACGTACTTTCAGATTCACTCGTGTGAGTATCTTCAACATATTCCCCTTCCAGCGTTTTCTTGCACTGCGGCGGAGACAGCGGCGCTGCGTTTTTTTTGTTGCCGCTGAGTCTGCAAGAGAACCTGGTCTGCCGTGGCAAAAAATTGGAATCACGTTTTTATTTCATACGGTTAGCGTGAAAAACGGTGAAATTATATCAAATTGTGTGAATATTTAAGTTGACCGAACAAAATATACCCTTGTAAAGAAACTAATGTTTACCAAATAAGAGAAAATATGGTATGTTGTCGGTGATTGGGTTTAGCGATATATATTTATATTATTATTTTTAAACAATCATACATGGTGGGTATTGAAAATACTTTTTTATATATATCAAGCAATCATATTGCAAAGAAATGTTTGTTGCATGTTGGAGTTGCAACAACATTAAAATGTGTATATTAACGTCTGGCTGTGTGGCCCTGACTTTTATTCACTTGTGGTTGTCTGAATTTCCTGACTCCTGTGTCAATTTATTTTTGGGCTAAAGTGTCCTTTTATTTCTAATATATTTCAATAGTACATCTTATCCCACACAAGTGTTTCCTTGTCGTCGATACCCAGAGCGAGCTTTCGCTTCATGTTTATTTAAAGTGCAACTTTTATCTAATCTCTTAAACCATTTACGTTTGCTTCTAAAATATGTGCGTGTGTGTTGTTTAGTGTGACAATGTCTAAATAACTGTTTTAAGTGATGACAGTTTTGGAAAAATCTTTGCTGTAGGCCACGTGATTGCGTTAAGACATGTTTTCGTTAATGCATTCAGTTTGCTCAGGTCAGCGATGCATATAACAGGGTTATATGCTGCCGATAGCCATCGTGAATTGAGGGTTATTTGTAGATCATGTTATTAAGTATATTTATTTGTATACCATTTTATGTAGAGTTAGTATATTTTACACTTTTGTCGTGTATGTGTGAACACGTTTGTGTTTTTCAGTATTTTGCAGATACAATATTACGTGCGCCTATTGGTGTGTGTGTGTTTGGGCTTTTGTATGTTTGTGCATGCAATCATGAGTGAAGAGCGGTATGTGAATGGGCATGCACAATTGAATGAATATAATGAGTGTACATATGTGTATGCATGATGGATGTTGTCTGCAAATATATGCACTTGGGTATGGCAATGGATGCATGTATGAATAATATTGCGTTTGAAAATACACTGGTGTGTGTGCGGTGTGCATAGTATGTGGAATAATGTATGAGCGTGTGTCATGGTCACAATCTTAATTTAAATTGCATCCAAACACAGAAACGTATCAACACGCTTCACAGCAAAGTTGAAGAGTTTAGTGAGTGAGTTTGGATGAATGAAAATACATAAAAACAGCATTGAACATGAATAAAAATGTGCGTGTGTATGCGCCAGTGCGAGGTTTGTGTCGTGGCAAACGAAGTGGCATGGTCATGTGCGAATCGTTGCGTGTGCTTGTGAAACTGCACTTGAATGTACGTGGCCTGCGTGCATGCTGTTAAATGCACTTGCGTGTGGCAGTATAACGGGTATGTTGTAGAGTGTAATTGTGTGCGCATATTCATGCGCTCACAGCCAACACCGGTGACAACTGAACTGGTCTTGGGCCTCTACTAGGTCGACTAAGCCTCAAATGAGTACTTGGTACGGTGTATAAATAACACCACTGGGGAGACAAAGGCCACTGGGCGTGGTGCTGACCACCCACCCCCTCGTGTACCGTACCAGCCTTCATTGGTGCTCGCTAACAAGCAGTGAACATCGTGCCATGGTGGCGAGATGTTATTGCCTCGCCTGGTATGCAGGAGTATGTTCGATCCTGACCCTGACGCCTTTATATTTGGAGTTTGCATGTTCTCCCCATGGTCATGTCTTTTTTTTTTCCGGGTCCTTCGGTTTTTCCCTCCGCATTTAGAAACATGCGTTTATAGTATGTGGCTGCTGTACATGTACACATGACAAGCTACTTTGTTGAGCTATCATGTGGCCAGGTCGCTTCTGAAAAAGTTAGTTTAGTTTATGTTCCCCAACAGTCTGTTAAGGCTATACGGGGATCTTTGTGTGTGTTTGCATGCATTTGTATGTGTGGAAGTGTGGATGTATGCACTCATGTATGTATGTATGGATACAGACACTTTTTGTGGTTGTGTGTTCATGCACCTGCACAGGAATGGCTGTGACTACGATTGGGAACTTTCAGTGATACTGTTTGTGTGCGCCCATTTGTAATGTGATGGTGAGGTAATGCGGAGAAATAAAAATAGCACCACCGTGGAAATTACTACCCAGTGGCGGATTAAGTAAACTCAAAGCTCGATATATTTTTTAATCTAGGCCACCGATCTGAGATATAAACAGGTTCTCTGAAACTTGGCCAGTCTGCTGGTCCGAGTTGGTCTCGGGCTCTTTATGAAGGAACGTGCAGACAAAGCTTTGAGGGCTCATTTGGCGTGCTAATGTAAAGATACCCCCCCCCCCCCTCGTTTGTCTGTGCCTCTAAAACAAAGAGTTCTGAAGCTTTATCAGCTATTTATCTTTGTAGGCTATTGCACAAAGGCCCCGTGATATCACTTGTCTGTCTGCCCACATATTGACATGTGGCTGTTAGGGTCTAAAGTGCAGTCTGGGATGGTAGGTGGTGCACCTACCTGGTACATTTGAGGGTGCAATGAGGAAACAGTGAGATTTCAATGTAAAGTAAAATGCTAATTCGATTCGAGTGACATCCGCCTTACAGAATGTGTCCAGGGAACATCGAGAAAATGCTTGGATCTAGATCGTATTCAACTAATTCATAATAAATCCTGTCTTCAGGCAAAAGTTTTCAATATACAGTAAAACCTTGGATTGCGAGCATAATTCGTTCCGGAAATGTGCTTGTAATCCAAAGCACTCGTATATCAATTGTGATCACGTGACGCTCGGCAGACAAAGCGTATACTGTACGTACTACAGTACTCGTATTGCAAGACCTCGCTCGTTTATCAAATTAATATTTGTTTTAAAAAATTGCTCGTCTTGCAAAACACTCGCAGACCAAGTTACTCGCA
>CM025615.2:4669639-4688525 GCA_014621495.2 Entosphenus tridentatus | reverse complement strand
TGCAAATCTTTCGGTCGTTTTTTAACCCACTTCCCGTGATCCAATCGAGCTGACATTTTGCACACAGACTCGTTGTGCGTGACAATTTATTTTCGTGAAAATTTTTTTTAAAAATTTTACACTTTTTAGGAATGTTTTTAAAATATTTCATTACCAATTGCTTAATGGTGGCAGGCAATCATCTGACCCATAGGTGGCAGCCATCTCAAGCCAGAGGACGAGAGGACTCTAGCCGCCACGCATATAAAGGATTTATAGTGAAAAACTTTGTTTTTACGGGTTAATTTTTTTACACTCCCACTCTTTATTTTAACCACTGTCACCTTACGTACAATGTTATAATTGTTCTAAAGCACTGGATTAAGGCGCTATATAATGAGATGAGATCAAATGGTCGGGCTGTCTTTATTGGCGTTTAGAAACTTCTAGTCCATTATGTCAGCTCGAGCGTAGTCTTCAACAATTCTTGGCGTCTGCAAATGTGGGAGCATACTAGTGTATAATGCCTCTCATCCACAAGGATGTGACGGGAGGGTATCAGTGGTAAGATAATTTACAGATAGGAATCCTTGTATTGGAGGACAAACCTTTGATGGGCATTGCTTCCTCGTTATGGGAGTCTACGCCCTGTAGTAAGTGATGCGACACCAGTCCCCAATTGTCCATAAAAATTTGGCCAAGCCTATTGATGTGTTCGGCGTAATGCATCTTAATAGGAAAAGCCAATTACCGGGCAATGTCACTTGAGGGATGACTTTGGTCATGTTTAATTTAATTACATTTTCCAATATAAACGAACAATTACCATTTTCTAGATAACGGCACAAGAAGGCATGGAATATCTCTGGTTCGGAGTACATGCAGTCCGAATAGAATTTGGAATGTTTGCGTTATCTCTTCTGCAAAGATATGCGGCAGGCATATAGTGAACATGCAAGCACCTCTTTGCGAATATAACCCAATTGCGATCTGTAGTCTACCTCTTAACTCAAGCGACATTGGAGTTGAACCATCAACTGGCCTACCACTTGCTTTCTAATCACAACTGGCTAAAGCAAAATATGATAATCATTATTTTTTTATCCTTTTATCTGGCAACAAAACTGACACCTTTTTTTTTACAAGGAGTCATGTTTGCATTGACCACAATACCTGCGGTCGGAATGCAAACAAAAAACACAACTCTGATAATGTATGCACTGTCCTTGAGAAATTGATTGGTCCACACCCGAGACAGCTTTTCTTAGAGCCTAGTCTCACATGGTGTTGGACCAGATGGAAGTCTAACCAAATTAAAATGCAAAATTATTGGAAGCCTCTCTTGGGACACTTGTTTTAAATACTTAGAAACGTGTGCGGGCCTTATCTGCCTTTTAAATGTTTAGGGTGTGACTTTTGAGGCAAGTTACAACTTTACATTGTGCGAAGCCAATCAAGCTCCGGGCCATCATTTATTTATGATGGCCAAACTTTCCGGATTTTCTTAGTTTTGTTCATAAGCAAAGACTCCCAGTTACGTTTACAAAAAGGTCAGCTTTGCCAACCCCTTCTGTAACTACGAGAATTAAATTAATCCTCCATTGTCTACATGAATAGGACTAATATGTCATTCACAGAATAAACTTAAATCCACAATTCAATCAATTGTTTGCAATTTGGCTGTTTAATCCAGGGAATTTGTAGATGAGTAGATGACTGCACACATGGAGCCAGATTGGCATCTTTTTTTATGGCCAAAACATTTTGCCTATGCGTTTTACTCCGTTGGGAATAAGCATCGGTACGTTTTATCTTCAGGCCAAATATACGGCGAAAACATTTGGCAACGTGTTGAGTCAAGCTTGTACTGTGTTACTCCTCGAGTATCAATGCTATTCTGTGAATGGTTATGATTTCAAGGTTATGTATTTAAAAAAAAAGTTAAAAAGGATTATCGTGCTGTTATACCAGTAAAACAGGAACACAGTCCTGTTATCTTGGCAACAATACAAGTCGGATTAACAAGAACGTATTTCTTTTTATCACTTTACTTTCATGGTGGTAATTGTTCCTGCTCTCGCGTGCAGGTAAGGGGCTATAAAGGTTCATGTCAGGATTTTTAAAAGTCACCATTTTTGTTAACTTGCGCATTTTTTTTAGGATACGCGCAATTTGTGCGACATTTACGCACGACGATCGGTTTCCTTAGCCTCTGCGATTTTGTTTAATGATACGTGCTTCGAGCTGCACTTGAGAATCGTGTGTTTCCAATTTGCGTAAAATATTGGGTTCACGTGACCTGCAGCTTCCAGAGGTGCTACGATGCGCCATGGTGTAAAATAAATAATTTATTCTTGAATCGTGACGGTTAATTCATTTGTAGGTGGAGAGGGGGCCAGGGGTTGATGGGTACAGGCCTGTTTCCTGGGTTATGGCCAGCGATAATGTTTTGCATCTACCAAGATAGCGAGAGAAGCATGTATGGATGTTGAACTTAAATTTCGATTTAAAGCTTTCGTGATTGCAGGGATTCATCTTGGTTCTTTCGGTAAAATCACGTAGAATGGAAATAATAAAATAATAAAAATAAAACATTACTTTATTATGTTTTATTTTTATAATTTTATTATTTCCATTCTACGTGACTTTACCGAAAGAACCAAGAAGATGTTGAACTTCTTTCGCAACACACGTTAGACAACCGTGATAATCGGAGGTGCGGGGAGTTTTATATGCAATCGTGTAATATAATATTTCACATCTTACTGCAGGACACAAACGCGAAAACGGACAAGTCTTGACGTAGCCTTATCCAAGCAATCAACTACGAATCATAAGTTTGCCTGCGAAATCCCACGCTATAAAAGTCTTCCTGACAACTACAGTTGTAATCTCAGGACTGACGGATTAAATATGTTAAGGAAACCTCGTGCTCCATGTGGGATAGGGGCCATCCATTCAGTACGTACGCATGGAGGGGGGAGGGGGTTAACCCAAATGCATACACTTGCATATGGGGGGTCTACTGGCAATGTGCGTACGCATCGGAAACGGGGTGGGGTGGGGGTGAAGCCTCGATAATACAGCCAGCGGTGGACTACTATCTATTTTCTTAAACACGTTAATATTATTAATCATTGATTGTTTCTGCGTGGATTAAATATCGGCCATTCTATAGTATGTGGGGGGGGGGGGGTGCGTCAGGCGTACGTACGCAGGTGGGGGTGTAAAAAGTACGCGTGCGTACAGGGAGGGCAAGAGGGGTCAAGTTTCGACAGATTTTTGCGTACCTACTAAATGGATGGCCCCCATCTTGCGTGCAAGAATAATTGCCGTGGGTAACGGGATACAAACAGCACCTTTTTACTATCGCCAATTTTGAACTGCGATTGGATCGGCTTTGAATACTTCCGTGACGACGGCTTTTTGGGTTCACCATGAGTGCAATTTGACCACCGGTCCGAACTGTGGTTTGTTTTCGTCCCTGTTTTAGAAAATGCAAGTAAAAAGAAAGTAATTACATTGGCCACTCTTTATTTTACACGGGGGGAACAGCTCTCGTTTCGTCTCAGGGGAGAACCGGTGGAGCAGTCATTATTGCTCCGCTCTGCAGCGCTACGGAGCGGAAACATTTTCTCTCGGGGCCCCCTTTATGGTCGCCTTTACACTTTAACACGCAGGCTTTCACGACCAATGTCCTTAATCAAGTTTTTTTGTGTTAGATTGCATAAATAAAAATGTGTCGTGAAACCATAACCCAGCCAATAATAGGTACTTCATTTTCTCAGCTGTACGCGATCCATTGTAACTTATGTGACAAGATTAACCCCCCTCAAGTCATCGCACCTGAAAGGCTCACAATGATGACATCACCTTTACCCCCCTATGTAAGACCGATACGGGAGGACTTTCTAAAATTTCTGTCTATCGCCTGATGAGGTTGTAATCACCAGAGAAAAGTCATTCTCTGTAAACGTTGTGGGTTACTCTCCCAACACATCAGTGTGCTGTACGAGTAACTCATTTGCACGTTTTGTTTACGTGACAAACCTTACTAATCGGCTGTGACGGGTGGTAGCGGGTTTAACGACACTTTTACCATACGCGGTCTAAAAAATACCTTTTTGTTGCCTTTACGCTGCCTGATGGTGTCTTAAAGATGCCATCCGTTGGTTGCATAAAGGGCTGCTCCAAGCTCCGGGATCGGTCACGCAACCAAATCGCTCTCGACATCGCACAACTTTGTTGGCTGCAACTGCACTGTCGTGTGTTTTTGCCGTGCCCCTCACAACTAACTCCTGCCCTCTTTCTGGTTAGCTAGCTACCCCCCCCCCCCCACTTGCATCAGGATTGTAACAACCGTATTTCGCAAAGTGTCGCATGGTTTTGAAGTATGGAGCGACAAGTCGCTGAACAGTACGATGCTTGCAGTTAGTCTCGTCTCTACTGCGAGCAACCCAATTGCGCAACTGATTGCCCACACGTGAGAGCCATTCAGTTGCATGCAATCAAGTTGAGCAACCGATCGCCCAACCGGTTGTCGAGACGCTCAGTCACGGGAGCGACTCAGTTGCTTGCAACCCCAGTTGCTTGCAACCCCAGTTGCTTGCAACCCCAGTTGCTTGCAACTGTTTGCTCAGGTGTGATGGCTCCGCCTTCAGGAAAGCCCACCCCACACTTGGCGCAGAGCAACTGTTGCCAGCAGTGTTGCTCTGTCGTCGCTCGACATCGCTCTGCGTACCGTCGCGCTCAACCGCACCGATCGTCGGTCGACGAGCCAGTCGCGAATTACTATGGCATTGTGTGGCTCTGGCTCTACCACCCTGGCCATGTATCCCATTCCATCGGACGGCTACCGCATGAAGTTAACGCTGCCCTCGCTTAGCCGGCACCAGAGGCTTCTCCGTTAACCGAGGAGGTGCTGGTTTGCGACGGGAATTTGTCTGCGGTGCGACGTAAAGGTTGCACCGATTGCGCTGTTAACGGGACGTTTTGGAGGAGCGTCGGGCGGGGACGTTGGCGCATTGGTTCCTAAAGGGCCGTGCTGTGAAATTCGATTTTAGCACTTGTGTCAAATCTGGTTTTTCTTAAGTGGTCATCGACACGCTCGTCATCTGCATGTACGTATGTTGAACTCCTTTCGCGCCGTGCGTAGGCAACCGTGTTAATATGTACCTCATCCGGAGCGTGTCGGCGACCGACCGTACGAACAACCCGTCGTCATGGGTTTAGGTTCATGGCCACGGTTAACATCAGTGGGCGAGCGGTATCTGAACAGGTCCTCTTTGGCTCTTCCTTCACGTTCAACCTGTGCTGGTTAGGGCAGTGAAGTATGGGCAAACATCTTCCATGACCGGCGTGGCAAAGGGGGAGGGCCTTCATTCAGCAGTGGGTGGAAAAAGGGGGTGTACATTTTTCTAAGTACCGCAACTCTACAGCGTATCGGGCAAAGGCCTACGTTGCCAAACCCGTGTCGTTGAATGTAGCCGTGCAATAGTTGTAGAGGAAAGGCAACACAAACATACATTAAGGAACTTTGTTAAAGATGTCAAAAAACACGTTAATTACGACACGAGAGGTCTCTGGCCTCTGGTGTGCTCTGAAGGAGGTTCGTTACCCGAAACGGCACCTGTTGTGTAGTGTTCCTTTTTAGGGCTGCGTGGTTTGACGAATGTGTCGGCAGCGTTTTTAACACGAGGAATGAGATCTCCATCGATTCCGTTCTGTAGGCTACATCCTTCCGCGCGCTCATATCGTGTTACGCTGACATCACGCACGCCACGTCTTCCTCTCGGCTGTTCAAAAAAAACGTGGCTTTGGGGGGGAAAAGAGAATCGGTCACATTTCAAATCTCGTCTTAGATTGCATTATCTTTTCCATAACCCTTGAAAATGTAGCTTGATTGGTTGTATATAGTGTAAGTTAAATTTGTGCATCGTGTCTCTGGGGGTGCCGTGGTGGCGAGATGTTAACTGCCTCGCCTAGTATACAGGAGGACGTGGTTTTGATCCCGACGCTGACGCCTGCTCTATGTTTGTAGTGTGCACGTCTCTCTCCTCGTGGCCGCGTGGAATTTTTTTCGGTGTCTCCGGTTTTTCTCTCCACATTTAGAATAGTTTAGTAGTTTAGTTTACTCTTTGGTGAAACCTGACTGGCACAATTGAATCACGCATTACACATCCATCACGACGCCTCACACTTGAGACAAGAAGTTATTTTCTCAAGAGCTGACATGTTTCCTAAACAAATTGGAATATATTTTTGTACTTGATATACATGTAAGATGCCGTCTAGTGGCATCATAACGGAAAATAAAATTAATGATAATGGTGATTAAAACTGTTTAATAATTCAGCCACTTTGTCAGTCCACTGCTGTACGAAGACCTCCCCCGCACCATTGCCAGTCATGGGAGTTGTTTAACCATACCTCGCCACGCTGGAAGCCAATGGCCAGATCAGATATCACTCGACGCTGACGGTGGACTGAGCCAAGGAATGAACTCGGGTCGTCAGGTCCATGGAAGAGAAGTGTACGTACGTTGAACTTCCTTCGCACCCTACGTGGACAACCGGGTTTTAACGGAGGCGGGGGAAGTCTGCGAACCGCAATGCTGCTGCTCGACTGGACGTGGAATAGCGCTCTTTAATTTCTATTTTCAGCGTGGTCTACACGCGTACGATGACTCGGAAGCTTGACGAGAATGGGACTTGATCATATATGTCCACCGAGTTGTTTGGTGTACGATTTATTAATTTCAAGACTTGAATATAGAACCTGGACCTTTTTAACTCGTGAATAATACTGGCCACTGTTGTATTAAGCAATATATTGGTGTTTTCATATTCATGTATATTTTGGTGGCGTACATAACATTACATCTCGTGTGATGTGCAGCGTATGCATTCGTGAAACAAAACTGATGCTGACTTATTCATAGCACATCGGTGGCCCATTTTTGCATATACTACAGAAATTAAAACTTTCTTAAATGCCATGCGTTATGAAGAAGGCCCATTGCCCAAAACGTCGCCCATATACAGTCGTATTTATTTTTAGACCCGCCTTGTTGTTGACGAGTGTTGAGTTATTTCAGAAATGCTGTGAATCTCGACGGTTGATTTGCTCTATTGAAGTTACGGCGTGTGAGTTTGTGCATACCTTTAAATAAATCTGCGTGAAAACCCTGTGACTTATTGTAGGTGCACGTTAATTGAATTCAGTTTGCGACGTTGCACGTGAAATGCGAGCGATGCGTGAGTCCCGAATCGAGCGATGCGTGAGTCCAGAATGTACCGTCGTGTTTGCGTTCATTTCATGTCGATTTCCCCTGATGTGTGTGTGTGTGTGTGCGTGCACGTGCGTCACCTTGTTTTTTTGCCCGTACTGTGCTGCAGAAATGACTTTGCTATGCTTTTCCCCTCTTGTGCTGCGTTCCAGATAAAATCCAAACACTTTGACAGAGTAGAGAAGGTAAGCTGCGTGACAACCGTTGTGATGGGTCAGAGGGGGGGGGAATGCCCAGACCAAAGAGCTGTGAATTTCGCTGCTTTGTCGGTTCTTAACGCGACCGATCGTTGTTTTCTTGGGGTTAACCTCGCTATGACTATAAATCCTGTCGAAGCCGGACTAATTAGAGTTATTTGGAAATAATAAAATGTAAAAAAATTACTGGATTAAAATAAAATGTACGCGTAATAACATAGGCGCACATTAAATTATTACTTGAAAGTGGTTTCCTGCTCATCTCTGGCAGGGTTGAGCCATGATGAATCCAGTCTTCAACTTCGTCCAGAATGCCCTTGTGATTTAGATTCCTAAAGGTGTAACATCACATGAGCAGTGCGTGACAAAAATGGTTTCGGTAGTGAAAAGTGTCTGGTGCAGGCATTCTTTAGTCCACTACATTCAAACGTGAGCTTGTGGAGCGTATGCGTGTGTGTTAGTCTGCCTAGTGTTGTGTGCGCATGTGTGGCACAGTAGGGGGCACATGTGATGCATCGTGCCAGTGATCTCAGTGAGTCAACCCATGGCACCTGGGTCTGTCCCGTGACCTGCCAGTGGGCGTTCGACACTTCGCGTGGTCTTAAAGTGCACATAGCCTGGCGCAAGCGCCGTGGTGACGTCGCCGCCACATCTTTTAAGAATGGCGGCGGTTCTTGCGTGCGTGGTCAACAAATGCCTGCGACTGGACCACGCGCCGTGGTACCGCCCCCACCACGCTTTGTGGCCGGATCGAGTGGCACGTTCGCCGACGGCGACCGTGCCCTCGCCGAGAAACGCTGCCCAACGCTAACGCTGGGGCTCCGCTATCTTGTGTGGAGCAGCTGTTCCAGCGATGTCTCATGAAGGTTCTGCACATCGATTTGTGGAAATGCTACCTCACCTACGTGCGCGACACCAAGGGAAAGCTGCCCAGTTTCAAGTGAGCCTCTCCGCCGGATTGTTTTCACGGTTTCTTAAACTCGCTCCTGGCCCCACACACACCCTGTCTCCCGTACATCGTATCTTATCTAGGAATTTATATATCGTGTTTGGTCAAAGCGCTTTACAAGAATTATAAATGGTGCACTAGTTATTGGCTGTTGGGGAATAGGGATGGGGTTTGAGTGTTGGGGAGGGGAAGGGATGGCAAGGAAGAGGGTGATCATAGGCAAAGGGAGGGGCGAGGTTAGGAAGGGCAAGAGGAATGGGTGGCAAGGGAGGATGATGAAAGGGTGGGGCAAGGTTAGGAAGGGGAAGGGGGAAGTTGGTGAAGGTTTTAAGGATGTGGACAGGAAGTAGTAGAGGGATACGTACACATGGCCATGGGCACGACTTTCATTCTAAGAAGCTGCTGGGAGCTACGCACCGCTAAATCAAGATTGAAAACTTCTTTCTTTAGAACTACTTTTTGTATTTAGTTTGTTTTCCTTCCCCCGCACCTCTGCGATTAGCACGGTTGGCTACGTACAGTGCGAATAAGTTCAACACACGTACGTACATTCATGCTCATTCTATTTATCGTGCATTGTGGCTGCCGCTGTAGGCTGGGTTCTTTCGCTCCACGTGTATCGGAGTGGTCGCGAGAGAGCCACTGAAATTGAAATGACGTGCCTTTTGGTGTCAAGTGACCAAAACTCCCTTTTAGCCCAACCGCGAGCCTTAGCGTTAGAGCGGCGGTTTTCAAACTTTGTTTTGGCCCGTGGACACTCAGTCGAATAAAACATTTCCCGCGGACCACTCAGCCGCCCTCCATCTCTGGTGACAAAACGCATTCACTTTTCTAAATACCACTAGTACAAATTGATTCGTATTTACCGGAACTAAATATTTTTTATATATATATATAAAACTCGGTTATAAGGTTTTTTTTTTAGCGGTGGCATCTAGATCTTAAGGTCAGGGTGGTTTGCCTAACGCAATTTTAAAATGAAACATCGTAAGTAAAAATATTAATTTCATGTCCGAAACAAAAGGGGTAATAAACGTTTTCGTTATTGTCCGGATCAATCTGCGTTTGCATCGCAGCCCCCGTGGACCCACCCAGAGGACCGTCGCGGTCCACCCTGTGGTGCCCAGAGTCCACGCCTTGAGAACCACTGACCTAGAGAGATTGGCTTTCTAGTCACAGGATGAGCTCCGACGAATAGATGCAGCTCAGAGAACCCAGCGTCACAGAGCTGTTGTTTATAAAGCAGGCTCGCCACCACTGCGCTAGCCGGAAAGCACGCATGGTTTGTGCCGCATCGCTTGCCAGACGTCTGTGAAACACCTTTACAGCTCATCGTATTCCTCCAGGATAAATGTTCTGATTCTTGCACGTAGACTTGAGACCGCAAACGCGATACCTCCGGGCACGGACGTTACAATTATTCTCCACTTCCCCGCCACCCCCTCCCCCCTGCTCCCCTCCTCGCCTTAGAGAGAAGATGGCTCAGGCCTATGACTTTGCCCTGGACAAGATTGGAATGGACATCATGTCTTACCCAGTAAGGCACCCACCCACCCCCCACCCCAACCACCCCCCCCCCACGGTTTATCGGTTTAAGTAAATTGTATAAATGTTACCGCATATCAAGATGCCGTGCAGGAAACAGCACAGCCTCGCGTCGTTATAAATCGACATTCACTTGGCGTTATCATTGTGTTTGGACTGCAATTGCAAACCTGACGTTAATTCCAGTGTTTTAATGTTTCTCTTTTTTAGATCTGGGTTGACTACATCAGCTTCCTTAAGGGAGTGTAAGTACTTTTATGAAATATTATTTGCCAAGGTCCGTCTATTCAAGCCTTTGGGTCTCTCCTACAAGGCTGCTTAACATGGCACTCAAAGTGCACCTAGTCTGGCACAAGCTCAGCGGTTATGTAACCGCCACTTAAGTGACATGTGGTAGATGTTGTTCGAATAATTACACCACTTGTTTTGCACGTGCGTGAGGATTTACATGCGGTTGGAAGTGGAAGTGCAGTAGATAGCGCACTGCACTGCGATCCCGGCACCCCGAGTTCGAGTCCCGGCCGTGGCTCACATCAGTGGTGATTTTCTGAACCGGTCTTGGGCCTCCTCTAGGTCGATTCAGCCTCGCGTGAGTCCCTGACACACGGTGCTGGAAACATCAGCACTGGGTCGGACAAAAGCGGCCGGGCGTGGTGTTGGCCACACACCACCTCGTGTGCCGTGTCGGCCGAGGGGTCCCTAGAGTACCGCGAATCTGGGCGGCTGCCCTGGGCCCCGCGCCTTGGGGGGCCCCGTGCTTCGACGTCACGGTGGTGTCAAATGTAATACTTCCGGTTTAGTTTCAAAGCGTCGGTGGGGGGGCGGCCCACACGCTGTGATTTGTCCCAGGCTCCGCACCCCCCCTACCCTTTGAACGGCCCTGAGTGCTGGCCTTAATCGGTGCTCGCTAACAGCGCTAACCCCGGAGCAGTCTCTGAAAGGCTTTTATCTTTGTATAGGGAGGCGGTGGGCTCGTACGCGGAGAACCAGCGCATCACGGCCGTGCGCAGGGTCTACCAGCGTGGATGCGTCAACCCCATGATCAACATCGAGCACCTGTGGCGAGACTACAACAAATACGAGGAGGTGAGGCTTCGAGTGAGAGCATGTACGCACGTCGAGGTTTGCTCGCACCGTACGCAGCCAACCGCGCTAATCGGAGAGGAGACGCAGCGGCAAACCCTCCGCGTGTTCAGGGGCGCTGTGCCCGTCGAGACCACCAGCTGACTCATGTCATCCTGCCATCTCGCCCTCATCATCATTGGCAGAAGCAGCCATTATCTCATACCTGTCAACCCCTTATCAGTGCCTACCTTATTACTGACCAATTTAGACCTTATTAGTTGCCCTTATAAATCCTACAAAGTCCAATCACAAGGGAGAAACACAAACAAATAAACACATTTTTTTTGCCCGTATTGAAATGGCTGCACTCCGTATGGACCTGAAAACTCAATTTCTCTGTACAAGAATATGGGTAAACCGTGTGGGTTATCAACTGCTGGATGAAGGCCTGCCTCTGTCAGTACCATCCTTCATGGTCCCGCAATGCAGCAGTGCGTCTCGCTTCTGAGCACGAGCTGATCACATTGTTAAAACTAAAAACTAATTACATTTTTCATTGTACCAGGTAAGGCTCACTGAGCTATACAACCCTTTTTCAGAAGTGACCTGGCCACAAATGATAGCTCAACAAGTTGCTTATCACGTGGGCATTTATAGCAGCCAAATACTCTAAACGCATATTTCTAAATGTGGAGGTAAAAACCAGAGGACTCGGAGAAAAATCCACATGACCATAGGGAGAGAGGCACGCAAACTCCAATTATACAGCAGGCGTCAGGGTTGGGATCGAACCCACGACCTCCTGTATACCAGGTGAGGTAGTTAACATCTCCTAGCCACCGTAGCGCCCATCCCCTGGGGTGTAGTCTTCACTCGATGTGCATTCTGTCCGTTAGCTGCCATTGGCTGTCACCAGTCTCATCCGTTGGGCATCATTCTGTCTGGCGGTGTGTGCTGCCCGATTCCACCGACTTTTTCTCAACAGTCATCATGATACCTCGGACTTGCATTTGTCTGTCAGATTGTAAGTTCCCTTCCTGTTTCTCTCCACGCTTCTCTGCATACTCTTCAGCTCTTGTTACGTACGTATGTATGTTGAACTTTTTTCGCACCATACGTAGCCAACCTTGCTAATCGGAGATGCGGGGGAAGGACGTTGTTCGGAGTCTTGGAAGCTTGAATCTGCGCCGGGTACGGTTTGAAGATCGTGCGTTTGTGTTCTTTGCGCAGGGCATTAACGTGCACCTTGCCAAGAAGATGATCGAGGATCGGAGTCGAGATTACATGAACGCACGCCGCGTCGCCAAGGTGGGTCTGGGGCTATATTGTAAACATTTACCGAAGTAATAAACCTACAGATCTACAATGCATTGAACTTGCTGGCCGTAATGCCGGCGAGTTTTGATCATGTGGTGGTCACCGACATGCTCCGGGTATGGTACAGATAAGCTGTCACCTCTACCTTAGTCCCCTATGAGAAACAGACTTTAACCCAAGTACTAAAAGCTAGTTTTTTAGTTGTCTTTACATCGCTGCTGTCGCCGCATTCATTAATCGATTACAACTCTCCGGCATCGCTGCTGCCGCTGCGCGTTTTGCGTGCGTGCGTGCGTTTCTGTGCGTGTGTGCGTGTGCTTTTCCCCCCGCGACCAGGAGTACGAGACCGTGACCAAGGGGCTGGACAGGAACGCGCCGTCGGTGCCGCCCCAGAACACGCCGCAGGAGGCACACCAGGTGGAGCTGTGGAAGCGCTACATCCAGTGGGAGAAGGGCAACCCCCTGCGCACCGAGGACCAGACGCTGCTCACCAAGCGTGGTGAGGGAGGCTGCTAAACTAAACTACTCAACTAAACAATTTTTATTTTTTACCAGGTAAGGCCCACCACTGAGCTGTATAGTAGCTCTTCTTCAGGAAGAAACCTGGCTGTCACAAATGATAGCTCAGGGAAGTGGCTTATCGTCACGTGGAAACGTGTATAGCAACCCAAATACTCTAAACGCGTGGTGATGTTGATTGGAAATACTCCAGGGAAGAGCAGTTATCACACAGTTAATAGATAAAAACATGTTACTTGCAAATCTGGGATTAAAACCAGTATTGCTGGCTCATTCTTACGTGGCCTGGAAATTGTGGTTTTGATTTCCGTTTCTGGAGCACCTGGTGCGGTGTGCAAACATCGCCACTGGGGATACAAAGGCGGCCGGGCGTGGTGCTGGCCACCCCACCCCCTCATGTGCCGTTCTGGCCTTCATAGGTGCTCGCTAACAGCACTTGTCCCAACAGTTTGTTAAGGCTATACTGGGGGGGGATTTTTGTCTTTGTGTGCAGTGATGTTTGCATACGAGCAGTGCCTGCTGGTGCTCGGCCACCACCCTGACATCTGGTACGAAGCGGCGCAATACCTGGAGCACTCGAGCAAGCTTCTCGCGGAGAAGGGGGTAAGGGGCCTGTCTACGTGACACAACCTAAACCACCACAACGATGGCCGCCATTCGTCACTAAGTGGCGGCGAGGTCACCGTGACACTTGTGCCAAGCTAGGTGCACTTTGAGGCGATCGCGTGGAGTGGCGATGGCTCGCTGGCAGGAGGTCACGGGACAGATCCAGGTGCCATGGGTTGACTGACTGAGATGACTGGCCGATGCGTTATCTGTGCCCGCTACTGTGCCAACTTTTGCTGTGTTTTAGCCGCCCGGCGCTCCGTTCGTTGTGAGCGTTGCTCCTCTGCCCTATTACTGAAGGGGGGGCGACTGCCTCCATCTGCCTAGTAGCATCCTGCACGCACACAGACGGACTTTTGGCCTGTATATACTGAGGGCGCGCGTAGCAAGCAACAATCAAGGTCTTACGTCCCCGTGCCAGTAAAATATCTGTTTTTAAATATCAGTGCACCCTTAGCTTCTACGTTTTTGGGTTTCATCAGCATGGTGTAGCTGTACACAGAAAGTTTACAGGCAGATGCACATCCATTGCATTTACCTCGGCAATCCGTTGTCTGGAACGATGTAGATTTGTACACTGGCAGGCAAACACATGTGCACGCAACTTCACCTCGCTTGCCCAAGTTTAACCGATTTCCCGCCACTTCTGTTTCCGCCTCAGGACATCAACAACTCGAAACTCTTCAGCGACGAGGCGGCCGCCATTTATGAGCGTGCCATCAGCACCCTGCTACGCAAAAACATGCTCCTCTACTTCGCGTACGCAGACTTCGAAGAGGTGTGTGTGTAGCGTAGGCAGTTAGTGTGCTGCACTACGAACCCGGCGACCCGGGTTCGATTCCCGCTCACGGTCACCAACACCAGTGACGATGATATGAAACGGTCCTGGGCCTCCCCTAGGTCGACTCAGACTCAAATGAGTACCTGGTGCGGTGTGTAAAACATCACCACTGGGGAGACAAAGGCGGCCGGGCATGGTGTTGGCCACCCACCCCCCGTATGCCGTGCCGGCCTTAATAGGTGCTAATCTCTAATAGCACTTGCCCCAACAGTCTGCTAAGGCAATCCGGGGGATGTTTGTGTTATCCGCAGTCTGACCGTTTGTTTTTCTTACCGGCAATTCCGATTGGCACAGTTGACTACGTACGGTGGGAAAGAAGTTTAACATGCATACATACTCATAATATTGGTCGCGAAAGCCTACGTATTAAAATGCATACATACGTTCGTTCAGGACATACACCGCGGTTCAGCAGCCAACGTGCACACACGCTGCCTGGTTATTATTGCACGGCTTCAGCGGTTTGAATTGCGTCACCGCCCAATTGATGCCAGTGGGAGGGTTATGTCCGTGGAATATAGCTGTTATGTCCGTGGGACATAACTGGGCAAATGTGTTGTGCGCTTAGAACCCACAATGAAGAGCCTGCTGCGTTGTTGACGATTGCTTCCTCCACCGGCAGAGCATCTCTGAGCCCACAGTGGAGAGCGTCTGCTCAAATAGCCGAGAGGATGGCGCCCCCTACTGGGGCCTGGCTGGGGGGCGCCACGGTGTCGAGATGTTAACTACCTCGCCTGGTATACAGGAGGTCGTGGGTTCGATCCCGACCCTGACGCCTGCTGGAAATTTGGAGTTTGCGTGTCTTTCTCTCATCATCATCACGGTGGCTAGGAGATGTTAACTACCTCGCCTGGTATACAGGAGGGTCGTGGGTTCGATCCCAACCCTGAGGCCAAATGTGCTGAGGGTATGCCCCATAAGTGGTCTGATGCGAGCGTGTGCGCCCACCTGCCCACCCGCCTCTGTTTCTCCCTCAGAGCCGCATGAAATACGAGAAGGTGCACAGCATTTACAGCCGTCTGGCCGCCGTGGAGGACATCGACCCCACGCTGGTGAGTTGTCGCCGATGCATTCTCACACACGAGCACGCGGCCTGGTGGCTTGGGACAGGTGCTGCTTCCGTGTCAATAGAATACATCATCATCGCGATCCATGGCTAGATAGCCAATAGGTGTCCACTGCACTGAGATGTTAACTACCTCGCCTGGTATACAGGAGGTTGTGGGCTCGATATAGACCCTGACGCCTGTATAGTTGGAGTTTGCGTGTCTCTCTCTCGCCGTGGTCGCGTGGATTTTTCTCCGGGTCCTCCGGTTTTTCCCTCCACGTTTTGAATCAACATCACGCGTTTAGAGTATTTGGCTGCTGCTATAAATGCCCACATGATAAGCCACTTCATTGAGCCATCATATGTAATAGCCAGGTCGCTTCTGAAAAAAGAGCTACTATATAGCTCAGTGGTGGCCTTACCTGGTAAAATAAACAAAGTTGAGTTTTTTTTAGTCGCACGCATGTCATCTCTTTCCCCGGCGCTACACACGACGGTGTCTGCCCCCCCCCCCCCCCCCCAGGTCTACATCCAGTACATGAAGTTTGCGCGGCGCGCGGAAGGCATCAAGGCGGGCCGCACCGTGTTCAAGAAGGCGCGCGAGGACATTCGCACGCGGCACCACGTCTACGTGGCGGCCGCCCTCATGGAGTACTACTGCAGCAAGGCATGCTGGGGGGAAAAAAAAAGGGTGGCGCCGGTCTCCTGGGATGTTTCAGAATCAAGAATCTTGTTTTGGATGAGGGGTTTTCCACTTTTTCAGTGTTTTTCAACAGAAGGGGGTTGTTGTTGGTTCGTTTGAAAAACGAGTCGGCTCATTGAACAACGCAAATGTTCAAGCGAAAGAATGTTGGATCGAATTGCGATCTTGAATGTTGACACTTCATCGGTTAGCGAGGGTGGAGGGAATGATTTAAAATGCCTATTTATAATCCTATACCTTTGACACCATTGTCCAACGATAGTGAACATTGTTAAATGTCTCAATTTTTTTACAGATGCCGTGAAAATATGTAAAAATATCAAATCAAGGAATCGATGATTTAATGCATTAACACATCAAAAGCATAAACGTCATGTAAAGCATTTCAGTTAAATATGAAGTATAAATACAATTAATACATTTGCAAAATACTATAATCACAGCAATAGTAACAGCTTACAAAAAATTAATGAAAGCTAATATCAGTGAAATAATCATATTGTACATTCAACGTGTTTTTTTGTGATTTGTTTACCTTTAGTCTACTTTGCACTTCTATCGTGTTGTTGTTTTGTTGTTGTCACATTCTGACCCCGTGCCCCGACTGGGCATCTGTGAAAAAGAGCTTTATAGCTCATTGGAATCCTCCTCCAGTATAAGTAACTATTCTGATTCTAAGTTGACAGGCATGCGTGCATTCACACCTTTTTTGTCAAGTCAGTTTTTTGTTGTTGTTGCTGCTGCTTACAGGACAAGGCAGTCGCGTTCAAGATTTTCGAGTTGGGATTGAAGAAATATGGCGACACGCCCGAGTACATCCTCGCGTACATTGACTACCTCTCGCATCTCAATGGTGAGCGGGCAGCGTTTTACCATTCCCCTCTTTTGACACGGACTGCGCGGAAAAAGCGGCGTGACTTTTGAATTGTTAAAAAAACTAAAAAAAATCCTGGCGGCGTGACTTTTGAATTGTTACAAAAACGAAAACAAATCCTGCTGTTTGCCAAATTAACGTAATCCTTCGTGAGCAGGCGATGCCAGTGAGTTAAAATGGGAGTAAGGCATTGACTGATCCCATCCCATCGTCATTCTGGAGTTGATGAGTACTGCTTTTGTGGTTTGAGACTATAGACTAACAAAAATAAGACTGGACTGTTTCGCCTGGCCGACACTTCCCATGTAGTGGACTCTGGACTTTGTAGAATTTATATTTCCCAACTTTGTCAATGGCGCACTGAGATCCCTGAATGAATTGTGCCTTGTAAATGTAAATTGTGGCATGTAAGCAACAGTTTGTATGGCATGTTGCTTACATGCCATATGAAAGAAGAAGATTTTTTGTTATTATTATGGCTGTGACCGATGATGATTACGACCGTGACCGCTGTCAATGTGAAGTTCGCACACCGGTGTTGACGCTGATATTTTTTTTCCCCTGCAGAGGACAACAACACCAGAGTGCTGTTTGAGCGAGTGCTGACGTCTGGGAGCCTACCGCCTGAAAAATCCAGGTAGTGTGGCATCACTCTCACCAAAATCGTTACCATCATCGCAATTTTGATCATTTACTATATTTAGTTTTACCAGGTAAGGCCCACTGAGCTATTACAGAAGCTCTTTTTCAGAAGCGACTTGGCCACAAATGATAGGTGAACGAAGTGGGATTATCACGTATAGCAGCCCAATACTCTAAACGCGTGATGTTGATTCTAAATGTGAAGGTAAAAAAATGAATCCCCCGGAGAGAAAAATCCACACGACCACGGGGAGCGATGTCCAAACTCCATATATACAGGCCGTTAGGGTCGGCATTGAACCCATTATCCACATTATTGTCCTCATTATTTTCATCAGTCACGGTTACTACTGATTTATAATTGATTCGTGGGTTAGGCCACACAACGATCTGCCCAAATGAATGTCGTAAATTTCAACTTACGGGTGAGCTGAAAATGCATCATCGGCCGGTTAAACGCTTGTTAATTTAATTAATTTGGCTTTGTCGGGTGGCGGAGAGGGTTATCGCAACGTACATTTTGGCCCAGATAATTTCCGTGGAAGTACTGCGAAATCAACACACGAATCGTGCCATTGGCTGTGCAAAGCTACGCGTTGAATTTCACGGTTTACATCGCCGCCTTTCCTGAGACCAGTGCCGGACGAAGCTTACGCATTCTCGCCCGCCCCCCTCTCTCGTTCCTCTCCCACGTGGACGCGCCGCGCCGTCGCCGTGACCCCAGCGAGATTTGGGCGCGCTTCCTGAGCTTCGAGAGCAGCATCGGCGACCTGGCGAGCATCCTCAAGGTGGAGAAGCGGCGCTTCACCGCGTTCCGCGAGGAGTACGATGGCAAGGAGACGGCACTGCTTGTCGACCGCTACCAGTTCATGGACCTGTACCCCTGCTCTTCGTCCGAGCTCAAGGCTCTGGGATACAAGGTGACCCCCCCCCCCAAAATCCCCATGCAAGGCAGCCTGCACGCGAACTCCGGTCATCCTCGCAGCGTGGCTTTTTCCCTCTCCTTGTTTGACTCCGTGTCTCTGTCTCTCTCTCGTACAGGACGTAACGCGCGCTAAGATGACGTCGTCCCAGCCAGACCCTGTGTCCGTCCCGTCGACCGCGCCGACCTCCTCAGAGGAGGACGTAACGAGGAAGCCTGAATACCCCAAGCCAAACATCCACCAGATGACGCCGTTTCAGCCAAGACACATGGCTCGTGAGTGTTCGCGGGCGTGTGAGTGCGTCCATGTGAGTGCGTGCGTTCATGTGCGTGCGTCCATGTGTGTGCGTGCGTCCATGTGAGTGCGTGCGTCCATGTGAGTGCGTGCGTC
>CM025615.2:4628009-4669629 GCA_014621495.2 Entosphenus tridentatus | reverse complement strand
GTGCGTGCGTCCATGTGAGTGCGTGCGTCCATGTCGCGTCTCCGAGTGGACTGGCGGTGCGTGCTCTGTTCGCAGTCGTTTCGTACGGGGAGGTGTGACGATTTCCATTTTTTGCAACCGTCTGGTGATTTATGCATTGTTTTTTTTATATATTGGGTGCAATTGTGAACAACAGCCATATCATACATCAGTACATCGACTCGGCATAATTATTGGTTCACTGCATGTGTATGGTGACGTTAGGAGATGTACCATACGCTCGGCATTTGAAGTGATTTCGCCGACAATGTGTTCAGGGAGGGAGTTCCATATCTGGACAGCAGAGTGAAGTTGTAAATTGCACCTCAAGCGCCCACAGACTTAATTCACATGTGGAGACCGTTGTGGGTGGTTTTTGAATATCAAGTTTCATCAAAAGGTCTCCTCTTGCCACCGGCAACGTTCGTGAATCTCACCGAGATTCTCATCTCGTAAAATATTGAACGCTGGCACTTGAAACTGAATGAAATGCAATGGTAAAAGTAACCTGTAATCTGTAATTAGATTTTATCTAAACCTACGAGATTTAAAACTGAAAATAAGTAAGCGCAAATGACAAATAACGTTTGTAACAGCTATAAATGAATTGGAGTGTGAGGTCGCCACCAAGAGACTGGCTGAAAACCAACTTCACCAACAAAACCAACATAACCAACATTTTCGCACTCATTCCACACAGTGCTTGCCACAAATGAATCACAATGCCTTGCTGATCTCACCAAGGCACGTAAACTCATCACCATGCGAACTCCGGTCATCCACACAGCAGCAGCTTTTGGCTAAGCCATCGAATAAAGACGGTTACTGCATCGCTCGCTTTCAGATGCGCCTTCTGCGATCGTCTGGAACACTCTTCCTTCCGATATTAAGAAGCCGCTGGAGCTATGCACTTTTAAATCATCTAGATTGAAAATGTATTTAGAACTGCCCGTTGTTGTGCTGAGTTTGTTGTTCTTCCCCACACTTCCGATTAGCACGGTCGGCTACGTACAGTGCAAAGAAGTTCAACATACGTACACACACACAACCTGCGTAAACACGGAACACATTTTGGGCCCACACACGTGTGCGGCATTGGGAGGGCTGAACGGCAGGAATTGAAGACGCTGGAGCTATGCAGTTTAAGTCATCTAGATTGAAAACTCATTTCTTTAGAACTGCTTTTTGCGTTTAGTTTCTTGTCCTTCCCCCCCAGTGGGAATCGAAGACTCGTGGTAGCGACCCTCTCTGATTGTGGTTTCCCTTTCCCTGTGCTTCCCCACCGCAGCTCCTGGCCTGCACCCTGTTCCGGGAGGAGTGTTCCCCGTTCCTCCCGCCGCCGTGCACCTCATGAAGCTTTGTCCGCCCCCCTTAAGCTTCCAGGTGACACTTTAGATTGTATTGCCCCTCGTTAGATGCTTTAGATTGTACCGCCCCTCATTAAGAAATGCTTTAGATTGTACCGCCCCTTGTTAGGAGACGCTTTAGATTGTACCGCCCGTCGTTACGAGGAGGCGGAGGTAAAGACAAAATCGCACCTCCGATTATCCATAGGTTTGCGACGTATGGTGCAAAAGAAGTTCAGCATATTGTACATTCAACATACGTACATGATTGTGCAAGTGCTCGCTTACGTCACTGCTATGCGGAAGAACCTCTACTCGAGCGGACTGTAGATATGGCATCTTATCTCGGTCTATACAATAGCGCCTTGACAACAATTATAGCATTGTACTTAAGATGATAGTGGTTGAGATAATAAAGAGTGGAGTTGTTATTAAAAGTGGTGGTGTAGTTATGGCGACAGGAGAACATCCGTGAAAAAGAGCATCAAAGCTCATCGGATTTCTCCAGGATAAATAAAGATTCCGATGCGCTATGAGAGATTGGATTTTGTTTGTCTGCTTAAGGATGGCTAAGCCAGACACCTGGACATTTTTCGCATTGACGCATTTGTGATTTCTTATGGCGCCCCAGCCTAATAGCTGCGCTTAAAACTAAAACTATTTTTTATTTTACCAGCTAAGGCTCACTGAGCTATATAGTAGCTCTTTTGCAGAAGCGTCCTGGGTACCACAAATGACAGCTCAACGAAGTGGGTTAGCATCACACGGAAATTTACAGCAGCAGCCGAAAACTCTTAAACGCATGTTTCTAGAATGGGGTTGTTATATTTAAAGTGGGGATATTATTTTCTTCGGGCTTTTTACAACTTACCGGGCCGAGAGGGACGATCGTTGACTCGCGACCCCCTGCGTGCGTCCTGCTTGTTTTCAGGGTCCGTTCGTGCACGTGGACAAGCTGATCGACCTCTTCAGGGAATTCAAGCTCCCGGAGAGTATGTATGGGGAGCACGTTGGGCTGTATTTGCTTGAAGTGAAAATGGATACGCGCCTCCACACCCGTCCATACATTGCATTATTACTCACAGAATGCTTGCCACAAATGAACCACAATGCCTTGCTGATCTCGTCAAGGAGCATAAACCGTCGTCACGCGAACTCCGGTCATCCACACAGCAGCGGTTTTTAGCTAAGCCATCGAACAAAGACGGCCACCACATCGCGCGCTTTCAGATGCGCTTCTGCGTCCGTCTGGAATGCTCTTCCGATATTAGCAAGCCACTGGGAGCTATGCATTTTTAAATCATCTAGAACTGCTTTTTTGTGTTTAGTTTGTTGTCCTTTCCCCGTACCTCCGATTAGCACGGTTGGCTACGTACGATGCGAAAGAAGTTCAACGTACGTACATACATTAGCGAATCCAAACATGATTTTTTTATTCAGGCTTAATGACACCGCAACCAAAATAAAATATTCTTGAGTGAGTTTTCAGAATTCACGCTTTATTAAACCGCCAGCAACTCTTTTGACATCGGAGTATCCTCGGTGCAATGTACTTTATGTTTGCCGGTTGTAAATCTCTTACCCCCACCGCCTCTTCCAGACAGGACGGAGCTGAACTCCGGAACGTCTCTCGAGAATTACATTCTCTGTTGCGGTGCCATTCTAAAAAAACGTAGACTATTTTAGTGAGCTGCGTAGATCTTTTTCAGAAGTGGCCTGGCCACAAATGGTAGCTCAACGAAGTGGCTTATCGTCATTTGAAAATTTAGAGCAGCAAAAATACTCGAAACGCACGTTGATTCTACATGTGGAGGGAAAAACTGGAGAACCAGGATAAAAATCCCCACGACCACCACGGGGAGAGAGATCGAACCCACGACCTCCTGTATACCAGGCAAGGTAGCTAACATCTCATAGCCACCGTGGCTCCCCTATAATATTTGTGTGCCGACTGCAAATATTCTGAAGTTTCTCTGTTAAGCTGAATGACGGGTGCTCAGCCGTGCGACTTGCCTCCCACCTCCCCGCCCCTCACGATTTCCCAACACCCAGCGGTGGGAAAGGCGGTCGAGCTCATCTCCCAGAGCCACGCGTCGGCCGAGGCGGCCGCGGCCACGGCATCGGCGGCCGAGGGGAACAACGGCAGCGCCGACGGCGGCGCCCACCGGGGTCACGACACCGTGCGCAGGTCGGGGGCGGTGAAGCGCTCGGCGGCGGACGACTCGGACGAGGAGGACGACAAGGCGAGGGCGGGCGGAGGGGCGTCCTCGTCCTCCGTCTCTTCGGCGTCGTCCTCGAACGCTAAACGGGCGATGACTTCTACCACCCCGCCCGCCCATGACATTTACCGCGTGCGGCAGCAGAAGAAAGTGCGATAGTGCCGCTACGCCCCTCCCTCCCTCCCAGCCATCCATCCATCCATCCCTCCCTCCCGTAGCACGCTCAGCGCACTCCCACACTGGGCTTGCCACCTGTATAGATGGGTTTACCATTCACACCGGGCTTGTCCACCCCCAGTGTACATTGGGCTTGCCACCTGTACAGACTGCTGTTGCCTCCGCTGCATGCATTAAACTTACCACCACTTTTCAATGCCTGTCTTTGTGGGTTTGTCTTTTACAAACTGGGCTGACTGCAAGTATAAATTGGGCTTGCCACTTGCACAGACTTCACTTGTCATCCATCGGTACGTGGTATACAACCTCTGCTGACAGGCCTTACTCAGAAGTGTACAGCTACCAGTTTGCACCGGGTTTGATGTCCTTGAAAGCATGGAACTTGACCCCACTCCTGAATGCACTTGTCATTGGTATCGACTGGGTTTGGCACCTGTACATCCCGGGCTTTCCACCGATATCTCATCCTGACTTGCCAAATGTGTCCAATGTGAATTACACCAGTGCAGGCTAGGCCTATTAATTGTACCTGTGGTGTGGTGGTCCATCGTGTCGACAATAGTCCCAAGGCAATGCTCCACGCACAAGGGACGTTGATGGCGCTGCGGTGGCAGGCGATGCCGATGATGTCGGTAGTGTTAGCCGCTGCCAGCGTTATTGCGCAATCTGTGGAGCGTGTGTGTGTGTGTGTGTTGGAGGAGGAGCGGTGGTGTAGCGGTTAGCGCGTTGCGAACCTGCCAACCCGGGTTCGTATTCCCGCTCGCGGCCAACACGAGTGTGGATTATCCTGAACCGGTTGTGGGCTTTCCCCTAGATCGACTCGGCCTCAAATGAGTACCTGGTGCGGTGTGTAAAACATCGCCACTAGGGAGACAAAGGCGACCGGGCGCGGTGTTGGCCACCCACCCCCTCGTGTGCCGTTCCGGCCTTCATAGGTGCTCGTGAACAGCATTTGCCCCAACATGTTACGGCTATACGGGGTGTCTTTCTCTTTGCTGTGTCGATGGAGAGCCCCTCATGATTGCTCCAGACCTTTCGTGCTACGCTGCTTGCAAATACTCTTTTGCAATGTGGATAATTAAACATCTATAACATGACAGCTAAGAGGATGCAAACAAAATGGACTTCATTTTTTGTTATTTTATAAAGTTGGACTTGACAGGCCCGATATCGTCCTGAGTAAACGTGGGACCAAATGCAAGTTTCCGAGATGAGCTACGTTTGTTCAATTTGAAAACCCTTTTGGAAAAAAAAAAGAATACTTTTTAAGGAGGACGCATTGCAAACAAAAAAGCAAGTAGCTATTGTCGGTGTTTTCTCAGACCGTCTCAAGCTGCCTTGACATCAATTTGCGGCTTTGCTAATGAGAGAAAAAATGATGTCATCATGGCCGCAGCCTCTCCAGTGGGTGTCACAACGTTACTGCAGGACTACAGCACCGTACTTAAAATGTTTTTTCTCTCAATCTCTTGTTGGGCAACCTGGGACACAACGGCCTAGATTTGTACCAACGGGATGCGAACTTGCGTATCGAATTGCTCACTTGGTGACCGGACGTAAAAAGTTTGGGCACGTTAAGCGGCACGTGGTGTTTTGTGCAACGCAGCAGGTCAATCGGATCTTCCCAGATAAAGAACTCTGGCCCATTAACGCCTTCAGCAATGCTGCTGGAGTAAGGTTTTTGTGGCATTTTGGGTTGGAGAGGAACGCTCAACGCCTCTTGAGAGTGGCTGCTTGTGATGTCACTGCGTGGAAACGTGCACCACTGTCCTCGTACTTTTAATTTCCCACGGACGTGGGGAATTAAAAGTACGAGACATCACGACGACATGAACGAATTGTTCTATATCTAGTTTAATGAGGACGTGCAAGCCTCTTCATGAGCTACTAGCAGTCGGCAAATGATGGTGTAACTATTTTCACCTCTTCGACCAAATCACCTGACATGCGACCAATCTTTTCATATTTCAGAAGCTAGGCAGCGTTGAGCCTCAATAGTGCTTGGACGGGCGACCACGGCATGAATGCAGGTGCAGGCTGTCGCGTGGCTACGCCGCGAGTCGAGATTGGTGAGGAAAAATCCATTGTACTGTACTATTTTCCAACATCTGCGCTCCCTGTTGTCCCGAGCCAGTGCCGGTGAAGTATGGCATCGAGGCCTCCACAAGCGACGCGGCAAGGGGGGGGTGGGCTGGTCCTTGTCCAGCTGTGCAATTTCACCTTCGACTGCTGGGAACGAATGCCGCGGATGTTGAGCTCGGACTTGGGTCAGTTGGCCAGTCACGGGTTCCCTCTGTGCACCGTTTGTGGATCATCTTCGATGGAATTGAGATGCTCCTCGAGGAATTGCCCCTTTGTGGTGGACGTCGTTCAAAGGGGAGAAAACTCCTCAAATGTTAATTCACCCTTCGGGGACGGTCTTGATATTTATGGAAAAAACTAACCTCTTAAGCGCGTTGCGCGCACACGCTGCTGTAAACCCCGACCGGAGCGCGTGCACTCTGCACTTCTCAACATGCAGACCCGACGCATTCCGCGCGAGAATGTACTGACATTTCATGCTTGATGATGGGAAGAGTTGGTGCGGGGGAGGGGGGGGGGAACCTAAAAATATTTTTAAATGCATTGTATAAATTTACATCAATGTGTGAGACACTGTAAGTCCGACTGTGTTTTTATTGTGTGCGTTGCAGAGGTGTATATAAGACGACGCAAACGCATTTTTTGTTTGTTTCGCGCTTTACTTTTTTGCGCGTTCAAATGCGACGGCCGCGCTTGGATTTTTACCCTGACGCGACTGCACACGCAGGGCCGACGGCGGCAGCCGAATTGGACGTGCTATGTCGAATCGCGCAAAAAATACACCTGAAAGTTGGGGGGGGGAAACCAGTTCCTAGTCAAGTGATGTCGCTTAATGTTCGCGTGGAATGTTTCGACGTTGAGCCATGGTTAGATTTGTCATTTTTTGTTTGTCGCCGTATTTCCATGCCAAAACCTCATGCTCGAAGCGCAGCACAGTCTATACACGATGTCGTTTTGGAAATCGTTATCAGTGGTCAAAATCGGGTTAACACGTAGGCTTTCGCGACCGCAACTCTGGCTGTCGCCTGATGATGCTAGTTGTAATTACTGGTGAAACATCGTACTCGAATTGTAAATGTTGTGGGTTTGCTCTCCAACACACCGGTGTGCTGTACTTGTAACGAATTGCCATGTTTTGTCCAAGTGACAAAGCTTACTAATTGGCTGTGTCGGGTGGTGGCGGGCTTAACGGCACATTTATGCGATCTAACCCTAAAACCTAACCCCAAAAACCTCTGTTATGGAGTTGGCAATATACAAATACAGGGTGCTTCAAACGAATTTTAACACTTCTGAGAATTTGCAACAATACCACAAGAGATGTGCCTCCGGGCTCTGGAGACCACCTGGAGAAGATTCCAGGCACGCGTTGACAACAATGGTGAACAAGTGGAGACTGACTTTTGGAAGCTATTAGCATCACATTTGTTATCATGTTATTTTTCCATTAAAAACGAAAATCTCATAAAAAGTGTTAACATTTTTTGGAAGCACCCTGTATGCAAGTCCCCACCGTGTGAAACTTATTTGTCCCGCTGCCCATGCTCTCCGGTGCTTTCCCTCTGCGGTGAAACATCGTGGCGTAGAAGCAGGACCCCAGTTCTGAAGAGTTCCGTTTCGGTGGTATCCGCATTGTGCTCCAATGAGAAGTGCCGGCGTGGTTTAACCGTCATGTGTTGGCTCATTTCAACCACCGCTTGTAAGTATATGTAAAAAAAACTTTAACCTCCCACAAAATAGAAACGTTTTCATACTTTTGTTAAATATATAGCAGACGTCATTCTTTTTCCACTTACAAATGTGTACAATAATGCCAGCGCGCCGCGGACGTTTATACGTGGATGTGCATGTTACACTAACTAGGGCGTGAAAGTGAAATACATGGATACATTCAAGGATCGTGTTCATTGCTTCAGGTAGGATGCCTTAGACCAAGAGAGTGTCTCCGAGGCTTACATTTCACGTCTTGAAAATGTATTCTGAAGTGGCTTAATAAAAAAAATGTCCCTGTACCTAAATTGCAGGCGATGCCAATGTGAATATTTTCAGCCCCGTGCGCCTGGTGGATGGTCCACTGGGTTCCACGTGTGAGCCAGTTTCAGATGCAAGTGGGAGAAGGACATTTGCAAATGTGGTGGACTGTGCCTGGTTCCCGAAGCCACGTGACATTGCCACGTGAACTGGACAGCCCTGACCATTGAAATGTTTGGCGCTTTGGTAGTGACCCCTTGCGCCCAATTAAATTAGAACCGGATATTATTTTAATGTATTTAGGACCCCGTGAATCCACCACACCGTGGCTTGTACATTTTGACTAAAAACGAAATAAATGGAAATTATTGACACTCCGGCGTTTGTTTTCTTTAATCGCGGTTGTTGAGCACAGGCCTCAAAGGTCCAGAACAGCGGGCGTCCAGTAACAAACAGCACTATTGTAGGTGCCGTATAATAGAAGTTAATACGGAGACCAGAACCACTCCTGTTTGTACGTTACGTTGAACTTCTTTCGCACCGGACGTAGCCCCACCGTGCCCATCGGTGAGGACTGAGGAGAGGCCAGCCGTGCAGATGGCAGAAGTTGTAAAACAAGTTTCGCACAGCAGTTCCTGAACATCGGGAAAACCACCGTCCCTCCTGAATTTGGCGATGACCTTGGGTTATCAGGGTTCACGGGGGTTGGGGAGGCGATTGCCCTCGACCCATGGCACCGTGAAGGAGTCGGTTGACTGCCAGTTCTTCACTTGGGGGGGGCGGGCGAGATGCGTGGTGTGGTGCGTCGCGTGAACCTCAGTAGCTGGTGGTGGGTTTTCGGCCGACGTGAAGAAAAAGAGGACGACGTCGAGGAAGCTGAGCACCCTGGGATGGAGTTGACACTCCCACCTGGCTCGACCCACCCTCGACTGGGCGCTGTTGTCGGTCCCTGCCAGGGTGGGTCGCTCGTAAGGTCACTCGCCATGACTCGACCCAGCCGAGGAGCTCGCAAGCCTCCCCCTGTCCCTAAAGCTTTGGGATCATTGGCGGTTCACCATTGCTACTCGAGAGCAGAGATTTAGCCACATTGGACGTGAAATTGTTTTCATGTCATGGGTTTGTGTGTGCAGTGGCCGGGCGAAGGCAGTCACCTCGGGCGAAAGCCTGGGTTCAAATTCTGAATTTCAGCGGTACCAACTGGGCGCTGACCTCTTAAGACATCTGGCAACTTCACAGAGTGAATTTAAATGCCCACACTGTCCTATGGCACAACCAAGGAACGATCATGTTTAAGTCACTGGGTCCAAAACCATAAACATTCGCAACCATGCTTCGGGGCTATTGTTTCCTGGAGAGAACCCACAATACCATGGCAACCCATCATAAAGGGTACAGATAGCAGGCCAATAAAGCCTGCATTGTAAAATGGTATACAAATCAGTCCGTCAAAATAATTTTGTTTTTCCAAGAGTACATCAACATAGCAGCTGTGTTAGTGTGCTGGGAAAAAATACTCTATTCACTGGCCACACTTAACAGTTCACTCACGTTGAACTCAACTCACTCAATGAACGCATCATGGGAAACTGCGCAGTTAGGACCACGTTAGACTTTGATCTAGACAGTCAGTAGTGTCTCCCCCTCGAAGATTTGACGATTGTCACTGTCTCCCCCTCGAAGATTTGACGATTGTCACAATTACAAATGCCAGGTCATGGCTTGATTCTTCGTCTCATGAACTGTAACTAGTCCACTTGCGAACATTCGACTTACGAACTTTAAGAGATACAAACAATCCTGTCCATATGTCCAGTTGCCTGTTCAGACCGAGAGTTGCAAGTCCAACCGCCGCGCAATACATGGTGGTGGTGGCATCTACATCTGCAGAACGTGAAGAACCAGTGGCATCTACATCTGCAGAACATGAAGAACAAGTGGCATCTACAGAACGTGAAGAACTAGTGGCATATACATCTCCAGGAGATTATACAACGTTTACATTTCCTGTGTTTAGAGCACATGCCGTACAACATATTTGGAATCTTCAGGAGTAAAGTTGGACTTACAAACAAATCGACTTACGAAACACATTCCTGCGGAGGGAGCTGGTAGGAACGTTGGGTTGCTCGGTCAATGGCCAGGGTCAACGGCGGCGTGGTGTATTCCGCAAATATGCCCGACTGTGAGGGCGGGCACAAGCCGGCATGAGTAGGTTAAACGTTGAGTTTTATAAGGGCACCACGGGGTGACCAGCCCCTCCCCACCCAGCCCCACCCCTCCTACCCCCCACCCAGCCCCATCCTCCCCACCCAGCCCCACCCCTCCTACCCCCCACCCAGCCCCATTCTCCCCACCCAGCCCCTCCCCACCCTCCCCACCCAAGTCGAAAAAAGAGGCTCTCCTTGTTATTTTGTTTGTCGACCCCTAGGATAGAGGGAGCTTTGCGATCGAAACGTCGTGATCTATTAATTTTCTACCTACGTGACTTTACCGAAAGAACCAAAGAGTATGGATTCCTGCAGTCACGAAAGCTTCAAATCAAGATAGGAGGGGGGTGGGTTAACGCCAAAATGAAGAGGAGAAACACTATGGGAGAAATAACTTATCCACGCGATTGATCAACTCATCAACTAGATCACCATTGAATTCCTAACCATCCCCGGAGGAGGGGGGGGGTTACCTCTTGCACCCAATCCCCTCCTCCCTGACCCTCCCTGTGTGCTCGCCTCACATCAGGCTCCGTAGGGGTCAAACTCACTTGGCTTCGAAAGTCCAAAATTAATTAACTGTGAGCAGCCAATAACTCGGATTGCGATTTCTTGCACCCAACAAAACGGCAGGATTGGGCATGCGTGGCGTGCGTCCGTACATAATGTGCACGTGCATTACGTATTTTGATTACCCTATGAATAATGCATATCCATTGTAAGCTGTGGCATGGTTGAACATGATTGCCTATAGCTGGCAGTACTAGCTTGTGCCAGTAGGGAGCGGAACCGGCTGGACGGCCCATTGGCCCGAGGCAATGCCTGGGGGGAGCATCATTCTAGATTTGAAGCTTTCGTGACTGCAAGGATTAATATTCTTAGTTTTTTTTTTCGGTAAAGTCACGTAGGTAAAAAAAATTAAATTAATAAAAGTTAAATAAAAATAAAATAAAAATCACGACGTTTCGGAGGCAACACAAGCTTCCGTCTTCAGGTGGAACAGTCACAGCACGATAGCTGTATCAAGTGAGAGAAATTCCAAGAAATCGTGAGTATCATTCTCCACGCCCTTGGAGAAGGTCCTGGAAGGAAGGCGTGGCTAATGACGGAGTCAGCCGGGACCCTGTATATAAGCCAGGTCGCTGTGTGGTCCCGGCAGTCATCGTCCGGCCGAAGAGCCACACCTGGAGCCCTGAAGAGAGCCGAACCCCTTGGCTAGCGTCGGCTCGAGCTCGTACCAGTGAGAACTCCTTCTTATAACCAGTGAAGACTCAAGCCCCAGCAGTGTAGGCGTAGTGATAGCCAGTAAGAGGCGAGCTCGCCCGGAGGATCTCCCTCCATAGAGTATCGGGTGAAAGGGGCCGTTACCCCTTTGTGTTGTAGTCTGTTTGTGTTGTAATAAACGTGTTGCCTCAAAGCTTCCTCCAGTTTATTACCCACGACACATACATTACCCCCCCGTACCCTCTGGCCTTCGCACCTGATTGGCTCACAAGTGACGACATCGCATTTACCCCCCCCCCCGTCTATTTAAGAACGAACCAGGAGGAGGATTTCTCCACAACTCCGGCTGTCGCCTGATGATGCTGGTTGTTGTTGTAATTACTGGCGAAACGTCGCGGTACTCGAATTGTAAACGTTGTGGTGGGTTTACTCTCAAACACACGGGGGTGTGTGATGAACCAGTAACGAATTGAAAGTTTTTCTTACGTGACAAACCTTAATAATTGGTTGTAGGGTGTTGGCGGGTTTAACGACACATTCATATTTACGTGACCTCACCCAAAAACCTCTATTATAGTCTACATTATATCTTTAACGTGAGCATGTCGTCTGATGTATATGTGCCTGTGTCTCTAAGCACAATCCCAAGCATTCAATCTCCTCCATGCCTCTTTGCACACGATTTGGATATACTAATACATTGTTTCGTTGACGCACGATTTGATGGATGTGTCTTTAAACTTGACAACCGATTTGAATCGTTACGCTCCAAGTGGGTCGCATGTGGGAGCGTTTCACTCATTCTATCAAAGGAGTATGGTCAGCCCCATTGTGTGAATGAAAAGTCGTTGGTTTTAAAACGGGAATATTCATAGTTCACAGACAATTTTTACAAGTTTAATTACTTAATAGACAGACAATATCATTGCACGTAATTGTTGACAGTACATTCGATGATTAGCACATAAAAGATGAGGCTTTAGCCTAATCCTCACTTGTAATGTTTCTTACTGTTAGCATAGAGGCCCAAGATGCGTCGATAAACGTGGTCATGTAAATAAAATAAGGAAACTGAACCATTCCAAGATAATCGACGTGTGTTGCATATACTATACATAATTACATTGATGCCACACATTCAATTCCACGTGGGAGTTCATACGGAAGTGGAATTAATGTGTTCATAAAAACCACGGTTATTAAATTGCTCTCGGTGCAGATAAAAACTGCAAACTGGACTGTTAAAAGGGCACCAACATTGGCAGCTGAACGACAGTTCACTTTAATCATAACATACAGTTCACGTGACGCGAAAAACCCCACGTGCTTCACATGAATATTTACCATCGATTCCAGAGTTTAACAAAACAGTAAGGTGGAGGAAAAGCGCCTCGCAATTTCTAACGCGGTCAATATTCGGCCGCGGATTGAACATTTGATGTTTTAAAAGATAAAGGCAGGCACTATAACAACAATATTGGCCAAAACAAGTTGCAAACACAGTTGCGTCCAGCGTGTGGCTCTTCCCTTTGTAGGATTGTAATCGATTGATAACGGCGGCATTCTCTCAATGAGAATGTGCTTCCAATGTGCTCGTGCATGTATGTATGTAGAACTTCTTTCACACCGTACGTAGCCAACCATGCCAATTGGAGGTGCACGGCCCATCAATGTCCATGTAGTGGCTTGTAAAGGACTAACGCCTGGCACCAGACAAAAGCCAGCTCTCGGGCCCCCTCAAATATCTCTCGTGAGATGCGTGACCTTGCCCATGGCTGTCACCACTTCCATCCGGCAGGATGCCCCGCTGCTGTGGTGTGTACCCGAGCAGCTGGATGGACTTGGGGCTGGAGCCCTCCGCTAAACCCCAACACTCGTAGTTTGTGTCGGGGGACTTGTTTCATTCACGTGCACCCGTCTTATCTAAACCAGATGCTGCCTCTACTGTTGAGAGAATGTGACGTGAAAATAACCGCAGCTTTCATCGCCCTTAAACCCCAGGCGGACTCTTGTTCGACTCCATATGCAACGCTGACCACAGCTAACATCTTCCCCCAGTTGATGATAAATGCCAACCCCGATTGAAAACACCGGCAGTGGTCGAAAATGTCCGCGTGCCTTATGTCACAGGCCTCGTGTTTTACCTTTCACAGTCAGCGGTGTTTGAGAATTCACTACGAGCCGGTACTTTTGTGATCTGATCAAGCAGCGAAGCGTGGATTGCCTTCCTGCACAGTGTCGTGACTCCTGCATGGAGAGCGTCCCTGACCTCTCCAGCTCCACTGGATGCGGCTTTGTGGTGCAGTTGCAGGTATTATGTTCCTATCAATCCGAATTCTACTATACAGTTGTCTTTATTACGAGGGGTTGGTCAAAACAATGCTTTGGCAATAGGAGATCAAAAGGTTGGAAGGAATATTTGGCATTGTGCGCTATTTTTTTACCATGGTTAGGTAAGAGGGGTGAGACACTTGGTGTTCATATGTTATGTCCCAGATCACCCATATCCCATTAAAATCCACTCAAATAATTCCTACATTTGCTCTCTTTTACAATTTGGATGTTTCTTTACCACCAACATACACGTGCGAGTTAAAAAAATCTAGGCAAAACGACAGTGCTCACAAAAAAAAAACTTGAAAGCCTTAATTCGGAACAAGACTCAATTACAGGGAGGCAAACTCATCATCTTCTGCAACCGCGCCTCCCGTGTGCATCGCGCTCGAATCCAGGCCGTGGGCGCCACCGCTGCCAGCAACCGCTGCTCCGGATGACTCTTTCCCCTCCACGTCATCCGCCGGCTCGCCATCGAACCGCACCCCCCCCGCCGCCGCCCTGCCGTCTGCCTCGTCCGCTGCCTCGCCGCCGTCGGGAATGACCTCGTCCTTGAACCACACGGCCTTGTAGCCCGCCTTGTCGTTGGTCACCTTTTCGTTGCTGTTCATCGTCACGAGGATGGACTTGGTGTGGATGGCCTGCTCGTCGGCGGCGGCGGCGGTGGCAGCGGCGGCGGTGGTGGCGGCGGCGGCGGTGGCGGCGGCGACGGTGGCGGCCAAGTCCTCCTCGAACGCCGAGTTGTCGCGCAGCTGCGGCGGGGGCGCCGAATGCTCCTCCGTGTCCTCCAGCAAAGGCGTCGTCGGCCTGCCCGATACCGAGTTGTACCCGCTGCTGCGATCCACGTCCGTGTCCTGCATGTGATCTTTAGGCAAGTGGATGTAATGGTTCACCATGTTGAGATCGTCATCCTGAAGGGGGGGGGGGGGTTGGACACGGAGCGGGGGGGGGGAACGAGCGAAACATCGTGTCGTAACGGTTCGATCGTCGTGCTGTTCGTTCAACAGACGGGGCGGGTGGTGGTTTGAAGTAGGGTTGCCGTGATGTGGTTCGTTTCCCGGCAGGACGCCCTGGTTATTACCGTGGGTGTAATCACCGTAAAATATGCCGCTGTTTACTTCAGAGTGGACGTCAAAGATTCCCTGGCGTCATTCTAAACGAGCGGGCCGTTGTGTGCTAGTGGTCATGGTCCAATTTCTTTGACAAAATTTGAAATATGACTGAATATTCACTTAATTGGCATTGCACATAGTGGCATCACCTCATACTGTGAAACAACTGAAAACTATGTACGTGAAACATCGCACCTTCCTGATAGACTTTCACTCCAAGAATACCAAATGTGCTAAACTATTATCGTTTACTACCCAATGCATGATGAATTGCTCGAGTGGGAGAGCACACATTTCAGACAACATGCTTTGAAGTCATCGTCACCGTGAGGGAAATCACCTGCTTTACTCCTTCATAAACTTCGCTGTGCAGATCTGGTCTTAGGTTTAGTGACAGGAGTTAAATGTATTCCATTGAGGGCATGGTGAAATGGACTTGGGGTGGTCATAGCAGACGATTTTTGTCCAAAGCAGGTTGTGACTGTGGAGAAAAAAATTGATAGTTGAACTCACCCTTCCCATATCTCCGATGGAAATGTCATCTTGCTGCCCGCTTCCTTTGCGGCTGTTGGCATAGCCGCCATCATCACCACCACCGCCGCCGTAATCGGCATCGTCCTCAATTTTGACCGCCTTCTTTTTCTTGGAAAGCACCTTAAAGAGGAGGAATCCGATAACCCCAAGTGCGACCGCCAGGAGCGCACCGAGGACTCCACCCACGATGGCCATATCCTGTGCTGTGTAGATTTTTTCTGGTCCTTTTGGAGAAGGTGAAAAATAAAATGGACAGTTATATACGGGTCAAAAGTTCAAGTCTTCTCTCCAGCAAATAAAGTTTGGTTCTGGAGTTTAATCATTATTTTACTTTGGCTATCATTGTACCTTGAGCTTGTGTTGCTGTCCGAGTATTATCAGAGCTTTGTGGTGATGTTAGCATTATGTTTGGTGAATTACCTCCAGAGGTCGGACGTGGGTCAGGGAGAGTTGGGCTGTCAGAACCTTTCCCGCGAGAAATAGAAAGCAAATATACAAGTTGCAAACATCCGTGCCACTGGTCAAAATATTAAGTAACCCATTCCTCAGTGTCTAGCTCCTACAGTCTCATCATGGGCTGTAAGACCACCTGCCTGCCACAAAGGGAAGTTTGAAATGTAGCGTTATCCCTTGGCCACTTAAAGTTAGTCTTACAGCTTAGCTCAGGATTCGGCAGCCAAAACAACAAGAAGAGCCATTTTTTTCGAATTCGGAAAAAAACCCCTCAATATTTCAAGAGCCACCAAGGCAATATGAATACGAAACGGTGGTCCTCAATAAATAACGTCAAAAAGCAGCCCCTTAATGAGCCGCATGCGTCACCGGAGCCGCAGGTTGCCGACTCCTGCCCATGGTAAACTGGACTTCCATGGTAAACTGACTTCCATGGTAAACTGACTTCCATGGTGAAGTGGACTTCCACGGTGAACTGGATTCCCATGGTAAACTGGACTCCCATGGTAAACTGACTTCCATGGTAAACTGGACTCCCATGGTGAACTGGACTTCCATGGTAAACTGACTTCCATGGTAAACTGACTTCCATGGTGAAGTAGACTTCCATAGTGAACTGGATTCCCATGGTGAACTGGACTCCCATGGTAAACTGACTTCCATGGTAAACTGGACTCCCATGGTAAACTGGACTTCCATGGTGAATTGGACTCCCATGGTAATCTGGACTTCCATGGTGAACTGGACTTCCATGGTAAACTGGACATCCATGGTCAGGGGTCGGCAACCAAATGTAACAGGAAGAGCCATTTTTTCAAATTCTGTAAAAAAAACCCTTAATATTTCAAGAGCTGCACTGCACTGCTTAAAGAGCCACATGGAGCTCTGCAGCCGCAGGTTTTCTGACCCCTGGCTGAGCTGATCCATCTCACCCAACATGTAAATCTGTGAGTGGAATGCTTGTCCTGGAGCATGAACATTAATGCAAGTTTTAAAAAAATATATAAAATTATACCTTGAAGCTTGTGTTGTTGCCCGATTATTATCAGAGCTTTGTGTTGATGTGGGCGTTATGTTTGGGGAATTACCTCCAGCGGTTGGACGTGGGTCAGGGACAGTTGGTCTGTTGGAACCTTTATCGTGACAAAACAAAAAAAACAAATATTCCAAGTTGCAAACATCTGTGCCACTGGTCAAAATATTAAGTGCACATCACTCGTGGCTTTGTGATGCAATAGTCCATCGAGTTACTAGCTACTACAATCTCATCACGGGCTGTTAAGACTCCACCTGCCTGCCACAGAGTTGAAATTTTAAGTGCAGCGGCGTTCCTGATGTCCAGAGTTTTGTTGTACCTTTGCCATTTAAAGTTCGTGTCACGGCTTAGCTAATCCATCTCACCCAAAATGTAAAACCTGTGAATGCTTGCTCTAGGGCATGAATATTGGTACGAGTTTTTGTTTTAATATATAAAATTTTACCTTGAACTTGTGTTGTTGTCCGAGTATTATAAGAGCTTTGTGTTGATGTGGGTGATATTTATGGTTAATTACCTCCATCAGTTGGATGTGGCCCGGTGACGGTTGGTCTATCGGAACCTTGACCGTGACAAATAGAAGACAAACATTGCAAGTTGCTGTGCCACTGGAAACAAAATCAAGTGTGGTGAACATGTGCTCCATGTCTAAATCATCGACAGGGCATCCATTACGGTATGCTCCATTCTTAAAGAATTATAATTATACAGCAGTTTGAACGGCGCCGTTGAAAGTACAGCGTTTGAACTTTCCAGCGATAAAAAGAAAGTACTCTAACGCCCCTTCCTGAGCCACGGCAAAATTATATTTCACGATTGATAGCTAGCTGTGTGATCATCATCGGCCACGATCTATCCACTATTGGGTGAATACTTCCCGAAGCCATGGCACATCCCTCGTGGTGTCGTGATGCATCTCATTGCCCTCTCTCCACGGGAGTCATCTTCTCGGCTGTGTTTCCTGCTTTGGCTGCCATTTCATCTCATCAGTCAAAGTTATCCTTCGGTATCAAATAATTATAATAAGACCGTAGCTCGAAATGCACCGTTGAAAGAACAGCATTAAAATTTGCCAACTATAGGAAAACGAAAACTCGAAGTCTCTCCCCTTCATAAGCCACAGCAAGACTTTATTCCACACTTTTATAGCTGTACGATCATCATCAGCCAGTATCTATCCGCTGCTGGATGAAGGCTTCCCCAAGTTACCGCACACCCCTCATGGTTTTGTGATAGGGCTGTGACACCCCACCTATTCAATCCCAGTGAAGGTATTACATCCAGTTTGTTGCAACTTAGGCTTGTTCCGGAGTTTAATAATAATAATGATGTCGCTTTACTTTTGTTATCGTTGTACTTTGAGCTTGAGTCATGGCCGGGTGCTGTCTGAGCTCTGTGTTGATGTGGGTGATGCATTGGGTGGTTTACCTCCAGCGGTTGGCTGTGGCACGGGGGCAGTTGGTCTATCGGAACCTTTACCGCGACAAATAGAACACAGATATTCCAAGTTGCAAACGTCCGTGCCACCAGGAAACTAAAATAAAGTGGACATCCCTCATGGTTTCGTGATGCCATAGTCCGTCTAGCTCCTCCAGCCTCATAACGGGCTGTTAATACTCCACCTATCTGCCACAGAGTGAAGTTTTAAGTGCAGCGGCGTTCCTGATGCTGAGAGTTTTGTTGTCCCTTGGCCATTTAAAGTTCGCATCACGGCTTAGCTGATCCATCCATCTCACCCAAAATGTAAACCTATGAATGCTTTCTCTGGGGCATGAATATGATTACCAGTTTTTAAAACATGTACAATTTTACCTTGAATTTGTGTAGTTTCCCAAGTATTATCTGAGCTTTGTGTTGATGTGGGTGATATTTTTGTTTAATTACCTCCAGCAGTTGGATGTGGCCCGGTCGCAGTTGGTCTATCGGAACCTTGACCATGCCAAATAGAAAACAAATATTGGAAGTTGCTGTGCCACTGGAAACAAAATAAAGTGTGGTGACTGCCGGAATTCATTTCTCTCCGCCTGATAAAGACTGCTTGTGATGCGATCGAAACGTCGTGGGTTTTTTGCTTTTATTATTTTCAATGTATTATTTTACATTTTTATTTAATGTTATTCTTTTTTATTTTCTGTCTACGTGACTTTACCGAGAGAACCAAGAAAATATGGTGGTGAACTTGTGCTACATGTCTACTTCTCGGTTGTGTGATTCCTACTTTGGCTGTTACTTCATCCCATCAATCTGGACCACTGGCCATGTATGAATGTATGCTGCACTTCTTTCGCACCGTACGTAGCCAAACGTGCTAATCGGAGTTGCGGGAGAATGACATCAAATGATATGTCCTGTCCAAGCCTACTTTCTTAAGAGTCAATGTGATGTTCCCAATTTGTATTTTACTATGACTGTCCGATTCTCTCTACACAATGCCCGTTGTATCTGTACAGCGTTTTGAGATGCAGTCACATGCAATGTAAATTTCCATTCTATTGATAATGATGCCATCTTTGCAATTTTTTTCAGGTTTGTCTCTATCGTATAATTATCTTTATCACCATCATCATCATCATCATGCGTTGTCACGATCAAAATTATCATCTGTTTGGTTAATTACCTTCAGCGGTTGGATGTGGCCGAGTGACAGTTGGTTTATCGGAACCTTGACCATGACAAATAGAAAACAAATTAACCTTATGGCGGTACCCCAGGGTGTCCATAGTGCCCTGGCACTCGCATAATGTTCGTGATGCAGTCATTTTTTAGTCTGTTGATGGTCGGCGATGCGGCAATCGACTCATCTCGATGAGCTGCGCACGATGCACCACTACGGTGCGTACGAGTGTTCAGGGTTTCGGCGCAATCGTCCTCGCTACGTTTCGACATGGTGCAGTAGCACTGATTTCGGATTGATTGGTTACCCCAGTCGCGGAGTTAAGTACACCCCTGGAAAAAATAGTGTCCCAGAAATAAAATAATTAATTGCTTCGGCCATTTTGTATTATTTGGTACCCCGGGGTACCGCCATAACTATCAAATATTGGAATTTACTATGTCACTGGAAACATAACATCATGGACTGTGAGACTCCCACCTGCCTGACCCACACTGAAAAATATTCTAAATGCAGTGTGTACTTCTGTAGAGGGTTTGTTGCCACTTAAAGTTAGTCTTACATCCACAGCTTAGCTGTCCTCCGAGCTGATTGTTTGTTCTGGGGTAATAATTAAGTTTTTATTTTACACTTTAGTTTGTGTTGTGGCCTGGGTGCTGTCTGAGCTCTGTGTTGGTGTGGGCGATAACGCTCGGTGATTTACCTCCAGCGGTTGGCTGTGGCCCGCTGACTGTTGGTCTATCCAAACCTTTACCCCGAGAAATAGAAGACAAGCATTGCAAATTGCGAATAGCTGTGCCACTGGCAAAATACTAATAATAATAACAACAATGCGCATTGAATGTGGCACATGTCCAAATCACCTTCAGGGTGTCCATAAAGTTATCATTCGGTGTCAAATAATTATAATAAGACGGTAGTTCGAAATGCACCGTTGAAATAACAGCATTAAAATTTGCCAACTATTGAGAAAAAAATATACCCTAACTCTCTCACCTTCTTAAGCCACAGCAAAACTTTATTCCACAATAGCTGTACGATGACCATCAGCCAGGATCCATTCGCTGCTGGATGAAGGCTTCCCCAAGTTATCGCGAATCCCTCATGGTTTTGTGATAGGGCTGTGAGACCCCACCTATTCGATCCCAGTGAAGGTATTACATCCAGTTTGTTGCAACTTAGACTTGTTCCGGAGTTTAATATTAATAATAATGATGCCGCTTTACTTTTGTTATCGTTGTACTTTGAGCTTGAGTCATGGCCGGATGTTGTCTGAGCTCTGTGTTGATGTGGGTGATGCATTGGGTGGTTTACCTCCAGTGGTTATCTGTGGCCCGGTCACAGTCGGTCCATCGGAACCTTTCCCGAAACAAATATAAAACAATTATTGAATAGTTGCAAACACCTGTGCCACTGGCAAAACAAAAATTATGAGTGTTGAAAATGTGCCACATGTCTAAATCCTTTAAGGTATCATGCATTCTTAAATAACTATTATAACACAGCAGTTTGAACTTTGTGGTTGAAACATTGGCAACTTATTAAAACCTCAAGTCATCTTCAACCAGCAGATAATATAAGAATAAAAAAGATAATTCCATGCATTAACTAGTGGTGGAATTGTATGTTTCTCTGGGAATTTAAAAATATAAATTTAGGATTTGAAAGACATTAAAGTAGTTTAACAGTCGTTTGAAGCACTGCACGCAAATATGTATTCAAATGTATGCCCCAACATTCCAAGATGTAGACTGAAAGCGTGAAAACATTACCACACTTCTCAATTAGGGTAAAACAACACTATAATAATGGGAGAATTTAACGCAGATTAAAACTTAAACTAAACAACAGCCTTTGGCCAAACTACTGATGGGTAAAGGACTCCTCATGCCGATGCCATTGATTGGGGGTTGTTTGACCATACTTCACCACGCTGGTCAACAGTGCGGTATGGTGAAAGTAATGACCACAAAAATGCCATCACTTACTCGCAAATGACATTGAAATAAAGTAATTGTGGTCAATCGAAAGAAGTCCCGACAAAAAAAGGATGAATCGGCTGACAGTCGAAGCATACGGGTGACATATCTACGATGGCTTATGTCTACGCTCAACACCGGTAATTAACACACTTACGATACCACGTCTATAAATATCCCCCCTCTCCCAATAAAGTAAAATACACAAGATAAAAATTGCATAAATGCAATGGGCCAATGTCGTAGGGTGGGTAAACGGTTAAGAATCAGCAATTGGGAGTGAAACTCTCAACTTGTGTTTTTTTTTCAGAAGCATTCCATGACAGTACCATTACTATCAACCATTTATCCATATATGAAGCTATATTAACCGAGAAAAACAAGTGCAAATGTACAATGCTTAGCCCCCGGCTGCATCCACAAAGTCAAGTTAAAGTGTCAGAGTACGGGATGGTACCCATCTCATTGGCCCAAAGAAAACGGTGATAATCTATTATTTAATCTATTATTGAATCCCATGCAGAGCTTCGTTTTCCCCTCATATGCATGCTCTTTTCTCAAGGCACTCTACGGGTTCTTCTCACAAGCCAAACCACGTGTTAACCGAATCGTCCATACGCTACAATGCAGGGCTGTCCTGAAAAAGAACCTAGAGACTAGGTAAGTCTTTCTTGGATATATGGAGGGCATTATCATTATTATTAATATTGACCCCAGCTATAAACTTCATGCCAATATTTGAACTTGCAACCTGGAAATTGCGAGCACATTGTTCTAACCACAGCTGGTCAATGGGACAGCTGACTACAATACAACGTTGCATACCCAGACTTTCTTTTTTATATCTGCCAAAAACAGATAATCTTGACGGAACGCCAGCGTTAACGCGGTAATGTATCAACAACTAATTCATATATTGAGCTTGTAGAATAGAGTGGATGCCAAATGATGGTGGCTTGGCAATTGCAGTCGTGTGGCATGCCAGATACAGTCAAATGCTTTACAAACACCGAGGTCTATGATCATAGACCCTCCAAAATGTTCCTGCTTTGCGCCCCAAAAACAAGCCACTGGGAAACCCGCAGATCGTGCATTACGGGATCCACAACCGATGGTCACGGAGAAACGATGGCACCAAGTGACGGAAGAGGTGATTGTTTTGGTGAAAGATTCCATTAATTTACACAGCAATGAAGTCAAGGCGATAGGGGGATAATTATGAATTTAAAAAAAGATGGATCACCCATACGTGGGACTGGTAGCACCTGAGATTGTATTTCCAAGTTGTTGGTAACTACATCGAAGACCCAATTAAGAATGAGTGCAAGTTCTGGGGCACATATTTTAAGCACTTACCTTAGAAATATTAGGTTTGGGCAGTACCTGACGTACATCATGCACTGTGAATCTCAGTTGCTTGATCTGACTGCTAGAAGGAATATTACTCCATCAAAAAAATATGTACATGATGAGAAAATCCACTAAAAAGGAGAACAAAATGACGTAGGCAGGAAACAAATAGATTTAACAACACACAGAGAAGTGTGTGTATTGCATGCAGACAAGCTGTCAGCCTTGTCCAGACCACAAGCTGAAAAATAACTGAATGTGTGGCCATTTTGTAGTTTAGTTTAACACGTAGGCTTTCGCGACCAATATCATCCATAATATAGGGGTTTTTAGTTGTTTGTAGTTTAGACTTCATCAACAAATCTAGCAATCTGACTGTTAAAAGGAACCACGGCAAGGTGGTGTTTGTCGATTATAAACAAGTACAATTTATTTTCAATTTAACTATTTGGGGTCTCTCTTATGCGAATTGTCGAGATTCCTTCATTTAGAAAAAAGGTGTTCATTGTCTTTATGTCCCTGTTGGCTAAGAACTCTAAAATGCATTCTCCTCACTCGAATGGCATTTCCGATAATCCTCACACCTCGGTTACTTTTACCTACTTTTGCATGAAATATTCCCATTACGATGTTGCGATGTGGTTTTCCCGTTGCTTAAGACGCTGCCTAATTTATGTGTACAAACATTTGCCCTACATCTAACACGTTGGCGGATTTCTACGGCATATATTTGACTTTCTGATTTGGTACTGCATCTTGTTGCACGGTCCTCGTGTTGTTTTTTTGTAGCTGCCACGATTGGGCAACTGTGTAACCTAGAGGAGTGAGAGATAAGCAGCACACTGTGCTCAGATCGCACCACTCCGCTCCAGCCCAAAGTAACCACAAGTCACGGCAGGCGTGGCCAATAAGAGCCTCGTTTGCTCCACCCTATTATTCTGTGCTAAAAGCAGTACATTAGGTCAACTGAGCACGACACATGCCATCAGCTGTGATCGATTGATCAATTAAAGTGTTCTTTAGCATCTTATATGTATGCCCTAAGCATACTTGAGACGCATGTGATAATTTTTTTCCCATATGTTGACATACAGTACTTAAACTTACATGGTTACTGTCCGTGATTGACCCTTAACACACTGACTTTTAATATCGTACCATGAGTTTATATTTCTTCTGCAGGTTGGCGTAGAATGTTTAAATCTACGTGGTCACTGAGCACGGATAAACGTCGGCTGGCACAGTGATATCAGTTCCATGACAACATCTCCCAAACAGTAATTGTATTGAAACCCCTACCATCTCCAATTCACGCCAAACTCAGTTCTTATAGTCGTTCCAGGCAAAAACAAAAAACCTTAAAATTTACATGTTCGACTGCTGATCAGGTTCAAGAATCAAAAGTTATAAAGAGGTGGGCTAAGGCCATGAAGGGATTTAAGGACTCGCGTCGAGTATTTGAAAAGGCAGCGGTGTAGTAAACGGGACGCTAGTGGAGTTGAATGAGGAGAGGCGACGTGTGACAGTTAAAGGGGAGATTGAAAATAATTCGTGTGGAAGCATTTTGGATTTGTTGGAGGGGAGTGAGGCCAGAGGCCTTGAGACGAAGAAGAAGAGGTCCAAGTCTTTCATTGGATAATCTCCCAAGCGGGACTTGGGAAATATAAAGTATTTGGCCCCTATAAATTTCCACGTGGTAAGTCATTTCGTTGAGCTATCATTTGCGGCCAGGTTGCTTCTGAAATAGAGCTGCATAGTTCAGCGGGCCTTGTCTTGTAAAATAAAAAAATAGTTAGTTAACCGTATCTAAATTTAGATTTAAAGCTTTCGTGACTGCAGGGATTCATATTCTTGGTTCTTTCGGTAAAGTCACGTAGAAGGGAAATAATTAAATAATAAACCTATAAACAATAAAAATTCTCACGACGTTTCGACTGCAACACAAGCAATCGTCATCAGGTGTGAAATCCACAGCAAGAAAATTTGAAAAAAGTGGCGGTTTTTCCTAACGTCAGCACCATAGATGGACTCGTCCATCTGACCAACTGCTAAATCGCTGTTCGTGGTGCTGATGTTAGGAAAAACCGCCACTTTTTTCAAAATTTCATGCTGTGGATTTCACACCTGATGATGATTGCTTGTGTTGCAGTCGAAACGTCGTGAGAATTTTTATTGTTTTATATTTTTAACGGTATCTAGTTTACCGCTCCAAATACGTTTCTGCAGAGATCATTCAAAGCAGCAGCAGCTGCAACTGTGTAATGCCTGCCACTCTGATCTCCTCTCCAAGAGTGAAGGAAAATCTGATCCACTTTGGTGATGACTCTTCCGGTCAATACATTAACTGGTTCAATCCCACTGATCTTTGACACCAGGAGCTCGTTTGCAACTTCACGTGACAAAGGCCATTCGCGATGGTATTGTGGAAGCTGTCAAGTTAATGACTGCAAAAACAAGCCTGCAGCATGGTTATATTAGAACACTCTAAAATGTGTTCTTTCTTCAATACTGCCTCCACAGCATAGCGTACATCTCTTTTCTATGAAAAATAAATCATAATCAATGCCGATCATCGAGAACAAAGGTTCAAGTCGGCATTGGGAACTCGGATTCATCCACTTTTCCCGGACCTAGCGTCAAATCTCTTCCATCTCGGTGCATGAGACACTTTCTCTTCTGCGAAGGCGAAGGTGAATCCAAAGCGGAGGAAGAAAATGCAGAAGATGCAGTCAAATAGGAGGGAATTTGTTTCTTCCATCTGAACATATCTGTAGAATCTGGAGACTTAGCTAAGTCAGCCGTGGTGAAATCGCAGAAGTTTAAATTCCGAGAAATGGATAGCAAATCTTTGGGTATCCCTTGACAACACTCTTTTCAGTGTTGAGTGCCCGACTATTACTTCATTTTCCTCGAGAGGCTAAACGCTTTGGCATCAAGACATGAAAACGAATGGGAGACTGTGGAGATGTAGAGGGTGATCGACTCGTGTGACTTTTGCGTGAGCAAGTTAATTAGACTCGTGACCCGACTACTATTTCGATTTCTATTAAATGGAGAAGGTAGAATAAAAAAAATATTTTAATTTTTTATTTTCACCTACGTGACTTTACCGAAAGAACCAAAGAGTAGGGATCCTTGTAGTCACGAAAACTTCAAATCTAGAATTAGGATAGGGTTGTTTTTTTTGTTGTTACAGAAAATAAGAATGTTACTTTCCTGTGACTTTGTACATCGTAAGCCGAGACCTTGACCTATCCTCGGAATTTATTTTTTAAAACGTTGTGGTTTCACCTTATGGTTAGTTTGTAAGTTTAACTTTGTTTTCCCAATGTATTTTTTACTGCATTTCTATAATCGCAATGCAATTTTCAATAAAACTACGTCTAACACAAATGCCTCGCTCTCAGGGTGTTTGAGTACATGGTTCTGTTGTGGTTGGGAGGAGTTATCCATACATACTATTTATTTTTACCTCTTTATAACTTTTAAACCATGAATTTCATTTTGTACATTTTTTGGATTTGAATGGATTTTTTCTTGTCTGGAATAAGTTTAAAATCAGAGATGGCAAAAGGTGTTACTACCGGTTTGGTAACTTCCTCTGCCACTTAGAACGGCTACATTTAAATGTAGCATAAATATACTATGGTACAACTTACGTTTCAGCTGAACAGTATCAAAACAACAGGGAAAATAATATTGCATCAGCGTTATGGCTCTGAACTGATCATGGGTTAATATCCTCAAGAACAAATATTCCCACAATGCACTGCGCCAGTAACATTTTATTTTCAATATAAATTATATTTTTTTGATTGAAGGGTTTGTCCATTACTCACTTGCTACTGTTGGGTAACTATTCATATGGCAAATAAAAAAAACTGGTCTTCAAAGAACATGTTTACATGTAATTCTTATCAAGTAAAGAGCAGTCTCCAAATATTTATTATCCACTCTCTCTGACCTCTATTTACGTGCAATGAAGGGTCATTGCCCAAAACATCACCTATTATCCATATATATTTATAATTTTAAGGCCACAGTGTTATTGATGAATATGTCGAGGTTTTTTTTGTAAATTGTGCACCTCTGCCAATGCAGCATCACCAACTAATTTATTTTCATCAGTCGTCTGGGTCATTGGATTTGCATCTCCCATGGTGTGAGCTGTCGTAGATGACAATTTACCGCCGGCTGTTGTCGGTTGTGAACCAGGCACACTTGGCATGGTGGAGGGTTTGGACATGGTTGTAGGAGGTTTGTGGCTACCTTGGGTAGTTTGCGGGGTTGAACCTTCAGGCACATTCACTGTTGTCCCAGTTCCTCCTGGCCTGGCAGTGGTAGAAGAAATAGCACCATGAGGCGTGGTCTTGGCAGTGGTTCCTCCTGTAGGCCTGCTCAAGGTGGATGCAGTCGACTGCTGAGCATTGGTTGATAAAGTAGTGGTCGCTTTGCTAATTCCAGACCCTGTGGAAATGTCTGCTGGGTTACTGGTCGGGGTTACACCACCTCCCGGTGACACACTTTCAGGTCTGTTGGAAGAGGAGACAGGACCATCAGTTCTGGGGGTAGTGATGATGCCTCCTCCTGACCTTGTGGTGGTGGTAAGATCGCCACCAGGTCTTGTCGTCGGCGAGGGATTACCACCGGGCCTTGTAGTTGGTGAGACATTACCACCGGGCTTGGTCGTTGGTGAGACATTACCACCAGGCCTAGTCGTTGGTGATGGATTACCACCGGGCCTTGTAGTTGGTGAGACATCATCACCAGGCCTGGTCGTTGGTGAGACATCACCACCAGGCCTTGTCGTTGGCGAGACACCGCCACCAGGTCGAGTTGTCGGCGAGGCATTACCGCCCGGGTTTGTGATAGCGCTCCCAGTGTTAGCGGTCACGTGCCTTGTTGTCGTAGGGATTGTCGTGGAAGTTGCTGTGGTCGGCGGCGTTGTGGTTGTCGGAGCGGTGGTCGTTTCTGCAAGATTAAATGGTTGATTTAGAACAGCTAAAAATTATCGCAACTCTTCCTTTGCGTTTTCTGACTCCTGAAAGGTTTCGTCGATGGTGCCTTTAGATTTTTATTTCAACGACAAATTTGCTTAAGTGGCACACACTTCTGCCTGGCAAGAGAGTCTTGAGAGGCCGACATCACCACTAATTTTGGACACAATTGACATAGAGGCCAACGCCGTCATTCTTGGGTGGTTCTTTTGCAGAATGATTGCTGCATTTTGTGGGTAACAGTGGCAGAATCATTCCACACTATTGAACCGAACATATTCTGTTCTGTGGGGAACTCAATGCACTTTGCCAGCATTTTTGCATCACAAACGGTCCGCTCTGTGTGCAGCTAGGGCTGAACAACACGGAGTATCCCACAAAGTAAACTATTTTTTTCAAATAATTGTTTTACCAAGTAAGGCGCGATGAGCTATATAAGCCTTTTCCAGAAGTGACCTGGCCACAAATGATAGATCAATGAAGTGGCTTATCATGTGGAAATGTATAGCAGTCAAATACTCTTAAACGGATGTTAATTCTAATTGTGGTGGGAAAAACCAGAGAACCCGGAGAAAAATCCTCGCGACTATGGGGACAGAACACGGACTCCAAATATATTGGCATCGTCAGGATCTGGATCAAATCCACGACCTCTTGTATACCAGGCGAGGTAGTTAACATCTTACCACCGTGGTGCCCTATGATGATGAGACATGTCTGTCGAAACTAGTCCAGAGTTTGCTTTACTGAATCAATGCTGCTGACAATAATGCATTCCCAGAAGGCCATGCGGCTGATGGGTTGTGTGAGAAGTGTGAGTAGTAATTGTATTGTGTAATGTGAAATAACAGCTCTATGAATGAGATGTATTATACAATACGCAGTATATTAATAAATGAGCTGCACTCATGTTGCCATGATGGTGGGACAATCCCCTTCTGTGTTGGTTTAATTGTGGAGAGACGTGTTATTTCGAAAACGTGATGAGTCATGCTCTTTCAGCTATTTTATTGTCCTGAAATGGCCTCCCCAGTGATCTATTTATGCTCTTTAGCAGATACTGATGATCTTGTGTGATTGTTCAAAGCATATGGTGCTGGTGTTTATTGCAAAAGAGCTGCTTGTCTCAATTGGGCCTTACCAGGCGAAATAAAACCTGGGTCTGGGTCTGATGTAGTGAATCAGAAAATCTGTGACTCACTGCAAAGACAAATGAACCACTACTGTTGGGGCAATGCTGTAGGGAAGTGCAAGGCCCCTTTGTCCAGGATAATCTCAAGCTACTGTTTCAATTGGCAGGTGCTCGCATCGTATTAATCGTGTTCACAGTCCCGTGAAGTGAATTATTTGAACAGGCATCTTTGTTTTGTATTTATCTGAAAGAGTAAAGTCTTCAAAGCAGTAAAACAGTGACTAAAGGCAAACAAGTATTATGCTTTAGGGAATGATTACCCAATACTGAACGTTGAAAAATCAAGTGTACTGTTTCCATGAATTGCATGCATCATCATTGTTGTAAGGTTACGAGCGACCGTCAGCATTGTCTATTTGAAATTACAAGAAGGGATTTACCCCATGAAAGTTTCACAACATCTTTCAAGTTCCTTTTTGACCGATCCAAAAATTTCAATTTCATAGATATATATATTTTTTTGTTCCTGGCTGAGGGGTGTCCTTGGGTGATATTTTCACTTGAGAAGACGACCAAAAACTCAGCAGAAGTAATTTCCCCGCGCAACACTTTTCGGTTGAGCCTGCTCGATCCGTCTACTGCGACTTCACCACCGAGGCCCGTGGCTGTACCACGCAGGGTCACATTTCACTCGCTGTGACATTAATCACAAAGGCGTACAACATGCATCACATGCATGCACGCAGGGCAAATATTCTTACTCGAGCAACCAAGGTCACTGCACTTACACCTCCGCATGGAACCTTAGCTGTGGACCAGCCAAATATTTTACGGAATATGAACAAATAGAGCAGTGTTCAAGGAGATTTCTTTAACATGTAATGTTTATAATTAATAGTACGGTATATCAGTGAACATACACTATATTGCACTGTTTTGTGAGATTGATGGCCTTCATAGCTCCAGGTTTTCGACCTCTCCATTACATGGCAAGTTGTAGTAGATCCTTGTAGCAATTAACAAGTGAATGTCAGAGTTGAAGCGCTGAGTCGGAGCAAACTAGTTTAGTGGCAAGCGTTTTGACTTCTAGGGAAATCGTCTCGACATCGCTGACTTTGTGCATCCATAAATGTAAGTGTAACTGTATGAACCTGTTCATGTTCATGGCTTGACTTCGCGAACGAAGATCTAGGAAGGACATCCACGTCTTCTGCAGGCACGCTCGTGGCTGACGAGGCCTATGCGGGACAAGCAGGTCCTGCCACAACGGCTGCAAGTATAGGTCTGATCTGGGATGGGTGCTGAGGGATCATGGTTCTTCCTCCTCCTCCTTTTGTCCTCCATACGGGCCCTGCGGGTATCTTCGAAGAAGGAGGTGGCCTGATGGACTGTGTGCCGCCAGGAGTTGCGATCAGCTGCTTGTGTTGCCCACTGACGGTGATCGATGCAGCAAGCAGTGAGGGACTTCTTCAGGGAGTCTTTGTATCGCTTTCGTGGTGCCCCTATGTCGCGATGACCAGAGGACAGTTCCCCATACAGCACAATCTTAGGTAAGCGGTGGTTCTCCATCCTGGCGATGTGCCCTGCCCAACGAAGCTGTATCTTGAGGACCATGGCCTCGATGCTGATGACCTTCGCTGACTTGAGGACTTCAGTGTTGGCGACGAAGTCACTCCAGTGAATATTGAAGATTGTGCGGAGGCAGCGCTGATGGAAACACTCGAGGAGACTCAGGTGATGACGGTACATGACCCAGGACTCGGCGCCATACAGGAGAGTGGTCAGCACCACAGCTTTGTAGACGTTGACCTTTGTGGCTCTTTTAAGGTTGCTGTTGTTCCAGACACGTTTGTATAGTCTGCCGAATGCACTGTTTGCCTTGGCCAGCCTGTTGTCGACTTCGTTGTCGATCTTGGCATCAGACGAAATCACGCACCCCAAGTAGCTGAACTGGTGGACAGCTTTCAGTTCTGTTTGTTCAATGAAGATGCTTGGTGGCTGGTGCGCCTCATTGGGTGCGGACTGATGAAGAACTTCAGTCTTCCTCAGGCTGACTTCAAGGCCGAAGATCTGAGCTGTTTTCGCGAAACAGGATGTAATTCGCTGCATAGCTGCCTCTGTGTGAGCAAGGAGGGCGGCATCGTCAGCAAAAAGCAACTCCCTGATCAGTTGCTCCATGGTCTTTGTGTGGGCCTGCAAACGCCTCAGGTTGAACACACTCCCATCGAGACGAAAACGGATGTATACGCCATCAGCGTCATCGAGGTCTTCTGTGGCCTGCTGGAGCATCATGCTGAACAAAATGGTGAACAGCGTGGGAGCAAGAACACAGCCCTGTTTCACGCCGTTTGCAATAGGGAAGGGCTGCGAGAGATCGTTGCTATGTCTGACTTGTCCAAGCTGGTCTTCATGAAGCTGGACGATCATGGTGAGGAACTTCGGTGGGCAGCCCAGCTTTTCCAGGATTTTCCAAAGTCCCTGCCTGCTCACGGTGTCAAACGCTTTTGTCAGGTCCACAAAGGTGACATACAGCGCTTTGTTTTGCTCCCGGCACTTTTCCTGAATCTGCCTCAGGACAAACACCATGTCTGTGGTTCCCCGGTTGGCTCTAAAGCCACACTGGGTCTCTGGGAGGTGATCTTCAGCTATTGCAGGTACCAGTCTATTCAGCAGTACTCTTGCGAGGATTTTGCCGGCGACGGACAGAAGTGTTATGCCACGATAATTGGAACAGTCTGATTTCTCCCCTTTGTTCTTGTACAGGGTGATGATGAGTGCATCTTTGAGGTCTTGAGGGAGTTTACCCTGCTCCCAGCAGCAGACGAAGAATTCATGGAGTTTGGTGTGCAGTGCTGGGCCTCCGTTCTTCCATACTTCAGGAGGGATGCCATCAACTCCTGCAGCTTTACCACTCTTCAGCTGTTTAATGGCTTCCTCAGTTTCTTGTAATGTTGGTGCCACATCCAGTTCGGTTTTCACTGGTTGTTGTGGGATGCGGTCAATCGCTGGTTCTTGGACTGAGCGGCTAGCATTGAAGAGCGTGTAGAAGTGCTCAGACCAGCGGTTCAGGATTGAGTCCTTTTCGGTGAGCAGTTCTTTCCCATCTGCACTCCGCAGGGGGCTCAGGATTTGGTACGAGGGGCCATATACCGCTTTTAGAGCTTCGTAGAATCCCCTGTAGTCGCCAGTATCAGCGCAAACCTGAGTTTTTACTGCGAGGTTGGTCCACCACTCGTTCTGAATCTCTCGAAGCTTGCACTGGATGGTGCTGCATTCCAGGCGGAAGGCTGCTTTTTTTGTGCGGGCAGGATGGTCGGGCCAGGTGGGCCTGGTGTGCTGATCTCTTCTTTGACAGCAGCTCCTGGACTTCTAAGTTGTTCTCATCGAACCAATCTCTGTTTTTCTTCGTGGAGAATCCGAGGGTATCTTCAGATGTTTGCAGAACAACAGTTTTGATGCGGTCCCACAGCACTTCAGGAACCGGAGGCGAGTCTCCTAGGCAGCTCGGTTCCTCTAGCCTAGATCGTAGGCTTTTCTGGAAAGCTGATTTGATCGCGGCAGACTGAAGGCTGCAGACTTTGAGCTTCTTCCTCGGGGCCCCACCTTTCCTTGGTCTGGGCTTAAAGTGAAAGCTGAGTTTGCAGCGGACAAGACGGTGGTCTGTGTGACACTCGGCGCTGGGCATTACCCTGGTGTGAAAGACATCTTTTAGGTCACGCTGGCGCACAAGGATGTAGTCTATGAGATGCCAATGTTTTGACCGAGGGTGCATCCAGGTTGTCTTCAGACTGTCTTTCTGCTGGAAGATGGTGTTGGTAATGGAAAGCTGCTGTTCCGCACAGAGTTCAAGTAACAAGCGTCCATTGTCGTTGCAGCTGCCCACACCGTGCCTTCCAAGTACACCTTTCCAGGTTTCCGAGTCTCTGCCCACTCTGGCGTTGAAGTCGCCAAGGATGACAATCTTGTCGTCAGCTGGGATATCCTGCAGAAGGCTGCGTAGGTCGGAGTAAAACTTGTCTTTATCAGCGGGATCTGCCTGGAGAGTTGGAGCGTACACACTGAGCAGTGTTGCGTGTTGTTGGTCACTAAGTGGTAGACGCATTGAGATGATGCGGTCAGAGTGACCAGTTGGCAGGCTTGCAAGCTTGGTAGCGATAGAGTCCCTGATCATGAAGCCGACACCTGAACGGCGTCTCTCTGTCGCTGGTTTACCTGACCAGTAGAGAGTGTAACCTGCACCATGCTCCCTCAGACTGCCTTCCTCTGAAAAGCGGATTTCGCTGAGGGCGGCGATGTCAACATCCAGCCGAGCGACTTCGTGTGCAATTAAAGCAGATCGTCGCTCAGGTCGAGTGCTGTCAACTGAGTCTAGCATGGTTCTAATGTTCCAGCATGCGAGTTTGAGTCCTTTCCCACCTTTTAAGGCGAGTGGGATGCGCCGTCGATTCTTTGATGTAATTCGACCGCATATGAAGATGCCCGTTGACCGCGGTAAGCCAACCAAGGGAGGAGGAGACGAGCTTTGTTTAGGCCACCTTTTCTAGGCCCCTCTCCATGTGGAGCAAGCAGTGCTGTCCCTAGAAAAGGCTGCTTGGTCGCTCAGGGTGCTGCCGGGTGATGATGTCGTTTCCAGGTCATCATCAGACGACCACTTGCGCCTGAGCCGCCTGCATGCAGGATTGAGACTGTGGCTGCCAGTGTCATCTTACACCTGCCAAGTTCGCCCCTTTCCCATCGCTACAGGACTTAGTGAGACCGTGGGGGGGGGGGGGGTAGACGTGAAGAGTTCCTTCTTGCCTGCGCCAAGGAGCTTTCAAGTGGAGTGCAGTGTGCGCAGAACTGACCCCACCCTTTAAACCCGGGGTTCGTCTGCCATGGCCTAGCAAGCTGGGACGGTGACAGCGGGGTCCTCGGGCCGTAGGTTTTACATCAGAGTTCCCTTCTCCTAGGTAGACGGCCTTCCAAGGCTGAAGAGATCCACCTTCCCTGCTATTTCAAACCATAGCTGGTAGGCCACAGCCACAGTCCACAGTAACGAAGTGGTGCGCCTTAGTCCCGAACACTTGGCCGTTGGGTCCTAACGAGACCCTTCCGCCCTGGCCGGTAACTCCGTCGTGGCAGTTAATTCGCCCAGTGATGCAGTGTTGACATCACCCCCTCACGTCGTTTAGCCCGCCAGCTGAAGCGGTTTACCGGGGTGTGGCACTAGGAGCCAGACGTCAGAGATTTAGGAGATGGATGAGGACCAGTGTTTCCGTCCACTCAAAAATTGAGTGCAGCTACCAGAAAACAAAGGTACTACCTCTACCCAGAGCTCCCTACACCCGACATCGCTGACTTTGTGCATCCATAAATGTAAGTGTAACTGTATGAACCTATATACACCTATATACCAGGTATCAGAACCAGAATATGTATTTATCCTGGATAAATCTGATGAGCTATGAAGCTCTTTTCCACAGATGTCCAGGAGGGGCGGGTCAGGAATTTACAACAACAATGTTTAAACAACGATAGGAGTGCAAAGTATAGGAAAGGTAAGGAAATAACTAAAAATAAATAACCACTAAACTATGTTTATTTTTTTATATCATGTAAGGCCCACAGAGCTATATAGCCATTTTAGAAGCGACCTGGCTACAAATTATAGCTCAACGAAGTGGCTAATCACGTGGAAATTTACAGCAACCAAATAATTTTAATGCGTGTATCACACATACGCATAGGTCAATACGTTAGCTCTACAAATATCATGACGCATAATTTCCTGATAAAAATGGAATGTCAAATACTGACATTTTAACGTAAAATATTGTACATTTTACATTTGGGAAACGCAATTCAGAAGAAATGTCACTCCTACCAACATGTAAATAATGTCCAGTGTATTTATATCATAGGTAATCATGAGCTGTGGGTGATAAATACATTGTTGATAAGCGCTGCAGTTTGTTTCCTCACTAATGTGTTAACCAATGACAAGGAGCCTCTCAAACCAAGGGTTCTTGGTAACCTGTGCTCATAACCAGAGTAAGAAGTTAAAGGTGCAGTCCTGCAATTGCTTGTTCGTGCCACTTGCGGCAGAAGCGCCTCCACCGCGGACTGTTCAAAGCTTGCGAGGCAACTCGTAAATATGTAGGGGTTACCTACCCTTTACCCCGCCGCACGCGACCTGTCAAACAGAGCAACTTGCGTTGCACTCATTTATACTGCTCGGAAGACAGAGGCGGAGGTGATTTAAGAAGCATGCCCCTTAGTTTCAACCGCCATGCCTGTGTAGTAGGTTCAAAGAGACTTGGACGACGTAGTCGGGGGCACACTTATTTATTAAATGTTCCACTATATACAGGCCAAGATATACGACACTCGAAGGGGCATCGGCCCCTTCACCCGTCTAACAGGGAGATCCCACAATCTCTATCCCGGCTAGCCTACTCCCAGGTCCTCCACTACAGAGCGAGGGGAGGCTAGCTGACCTAGCTCTGGTCAAGCTGGGATTACAGCACCCTGAGTCCCTTGACCGGCTCTTACAAGAACATCGGTTCTAGGCTCTCGGGGCCATGCCACTGGCTTGCCCTGGTCGATCCTTAGAAGGACGGCGATCCAGGGGAGTCCCAGGGCCTATCTAGCCGGTCTTCCTTCTTCGCTGGTTTAAGCTAAACACTGAACCCCGAGCCCACCGGCTCAACGCCTTATATAGCAACTCCCCCACCGAGGGGTGGGGCCGTGGGGCATCACAGCGCCGTTGTAGCCCCCCAGGCTAAACGGTGCGGACGTGGATGTAAGCATCCTTCCGCGTGCGGGCATAACCACCCCTGGTGTGTTTGTTCGCCCTCCCGTAACACCTCTACACCTGTGTAGCGACATCGTCGCATGTCGCCGTGTGCGGTTGCCTGTCGAGGCTTGGGGTAAATGCAGTACCAGCCCAGAGTAAAGGAGGCAGGAAGGGGGACACCGTGCTGTGGAGGGATTCTGGCTGGTGGGTCGCTAAAGGAGGTAGGGCTGAGGGCGGAGAGCAAGCCCAGCATGGGAGATTAAAAGCAAGTCCCCCGGGGGGGGGGGCTGGGGGAGAGGGGGTTGATGATCGCGGAGAAGACGCTACGCCCAAGCCTGAACAGGTGGCACACCTGGGAACCCCGACTCGTGAAGAGGACTAGGGTGTTACGTCGGGGCGTGTGTTAGGTTAGCTAGTTCGGTGGGTTACCACCTAGCTAACCTGGTGTAGGGGCCGTTAACCCCCGTTTGTGTTAAGTGTTAATAAACGTGTTGCCGCCAGTGCTGTGAATGAGTCTCCATTCAACCCGCCACACATACAGCTCGAACTGGCTGACCTCTGGATTGCAAGTCCAGTGTGATAACAATTGCGCCCATGGTGGCATTTGTCCGCCCCGTCAATTCCCAAAATTAACAACACATGTCCATAAAAAGCTCGTAAACTGAACAAAAAAAAATCAGAATCCTAAAACGAATATGTGAGGTAAAAAAACAGCCCATTTAGACAAAACGCCCAGCCGTATATGTGCCAAGAGAGAAGTCCACCACTAACCCATCGGGGCATAAGAGCAACCCCAAACACTGCACACCAAGTGCAAGCATTGTGGGGGGGGGAGGGGGGGTTATCCGAAAAAAATGCTTAAAATATAAGCAGAGAGCTCGCCCTTAATAGATTATTCCTTTTTTAAATGCAGCTGTTTCTCCAATTACCCCACTCCCCGGGGAGTCGCCACACCGCCCCAGCAATCGTCCTGGATGTGGGCTGCAGCATACCCCAGCACACCGGCTCGCCCCTCCAATCACACACAAAGCAACACAACCGCCAGCCACTTCCACAGGTGTGGCCACAGGTCACAACGCGAGGCAAGGAACCCCTCAACAGCCCAGCGATCACCATAAACCAGGGGTGGGGAACGTCCGGCCCGCGGGCCGTATGAGGCCTGCGAAATAATTTGGTGTGGCCCTGCCAAGGCAACCGCGGGCGAGACTCGAAATTCAATACATCTCTAGGAGCAAACCTGGAAAAGCTGTTGCGAGTAGCAGTAACATCATCAATTCCAGCTAACATCACACGCCTCGCCAAAGAGAAGCAGTTCCAGCCATCGCATTAGGAGCGATTTAATTAAATGTTTGACCAAATATAACAGGCTAATTTTTAAGTTGATCATTTAGTATGGCCCGCCTATGATGTTATAAATATCCAAATGGCCCTTGGCAGAAAAAAGTTTCCCCACCCCTGCCATAAACAGTGCTCCAGATTGCAGAAGCTGCTCCTTTGATAATTCACTCCACGCTTCTGTGACGAGATTAATCGTCGTGCTTGGATGAACACAGTTGGCTGCGTACGGTGCTAAAGAAGTTCAACATACATACCCACGTGCTTCGATTTACGACTCCTATAATGTCTCGTTTGTAGTGTCTTGTTAGTTATGTCTCATTCGTTCTGTCATTCATTCCATTTCCCTCCAGGTCACATTTGAGGTCGTAAATTTTTTATGCTTACACACACGATTGATGCATGCATCGTGAGTGAATGAATGAATATAAGCATGGTACATGCCTACTGAAAGCAACCAGAATTGTTAGTTTATACACTAAAACGGAACAATGTTTATATAGTACGTGCCCTCATAAATGATATAATACATCCTAAGCTTACCTACCATTACAGTGCTTTGGTATATTTTGACAGCATCAGGATGCTCTCACGAGATTCACTGTTTGTTTGCTGTTGCCGCTAAAACTAAAAAAACATTTACAACGTCTTCTTGGTTCTTTCGGTAAAGTCACGTAGACGGGAAATAATAAAATAATAAAAATAAAACATAATAAAATACAATTCTCACGACGTTTCGGCCACAAAGGAATTTGCATATTCCTTTGTCAAGGCACCCTTCCCCCTCCAACCCAGCTTAAATATACGCTGCCAAACTTGGTGGTGCTCATTCAGACGCTGTCTTTCCGACAGACCTGTTCTTCACCTGAGGACGGCTGCTTGCATTGTGGCCGAAACGTTGTGAGAATTGTATTTTATTATGTTTTATTTTTATTATTTCCCTTCTACGTGACTTTACCGAAAGAACCAAGAAGATGAATCCCTGCAGTCACGAAAGCTTTAAATCGAAATTTACGTCATTAAATCACCGTTTTTACATTGTCCCAAACTAGCAGACAGCCACCAGAAGGCCTACTGCACAATTCCTGGTCTCAAATGAAAGCTGGGTGCCTCTTCTCAAAACTAGCAATATTCTAAATGTATGACCTTTGCTAGTTTGCTTTCAAACTTTATTTTAAGAAGCCTGTTGACATTGTCTGACCTCAAAAGGAGGGCGCATACAATGGTGGATGTCTAGTTGTTTTCGCACGTTTATTGAGCATACGCTGTCAGTCATTTGTAATGTACAGGTGTGTGTGTCGGGGGGGAGGGCAGACAATAGGTGCCAGGGTCAATTGCTGAACGTTAAACCCTCAGACTCCGCCTGCCGCCTACGAGTTCACGCAACTCGACATTTATGACATCATGAGCATGTACGTGACGATGTCACGCGCGCATTACGCCGCGCGCGCTCCACAATGAACACCAAAGAGGTTGCCAAACGTAAACCTGTCTCGCATTCATTTACTTATAGGGTTATTAGGTTTCGGTGGCAACGCGCCAATCTCAACGTATGGGGTAAATATTTGCGGGCGACACCTCCTTGCGACTGCCTGTCCAAGGTACTTTTTGTTCTCTGCTTCTTGAGAAAATCTCCTAGATTTCACCCAGCTTGTTGCCCCAGCATCGCGCGGCGCTTTCAGATGCGCCTCTGCGGCCCGTCTGGAATGCTCTTCCTTCCGATATTAGGAAGCCAATAGGAGCTATGCACTTTCAAAAGAACTAGATTAAAAACTACTTTCTTTAGAACTGCTTTTTTGTGCTTAGTTTGTTGTCCTTCCCCCGCACCTCCGATTAGCACGGTTAGCTGCGTGCTGTGCGAAACAAGTTCAATGTGCATACAAAGGTGATTAAGTGGAGTAGGAAGTGGGTGGTGGTGCGACCATGGACGAAAAGGTTAGAGGTAACACGCCCCACATTTACATCCACACGTGTGGATTATCGGTGCTTTTGTGAGGAGGGCCATAGTCTGTTCCCCCTTCAGTGCACGCAATAAGGGGGACTGGTGCAGTCAAAACTGGCCATGGTAATGCGACATTAGAAATGTTGATCACTGGTTTGCACTTGTTTTTCAGGCTGAAAAGTCTATAAATATCGTGCGATGCATGCATCAAGTTTTTTGTTTTTTTTTACCAATATAACCATAGCACATTTACAATTTGGAGCCTACAACTAAATGTCAAATAGTAATTCAAAAGAAGATGTCATGAAAGACTTGACTCACCAGCTTGCACATTTATCGTGAGGCGAGTTTGGGAAATGTCACCGTTTTCAATATCCTTCGCTTCTATCTGTTTTAAAAATGTAAGATAAAACAACAAAAATTAGAATTAATTTGCATCCGTACGTGTGGAAAGTGAGACCTTGTGACAGATATGGTGTGAGTGGTCGATTTTCATTTCAAACTCGGCCGTATAAGCCATGGACGTGTCATCTTTTGAGATGATTTTGATTTAACGAATGTGGAAATGTACACGAGTGGAAACGTGAAGGAATGTCTGCAATGGCCGGCTGATCTGTAAAAGTTGGCTGTTATCTATAATCACGAATATTGTAGGACCTATTTTCTAATGGGATATTTTTGCCAGTATCAAAGTATTAAAAAATAACAATAGGTTTTACCCTTTCTGGCAATAAAAGAGATGTTCAAAATCAAATAGAAACATTTTGCAAAGAATAAAACCTGCATTAACCACACGTACTTGTGGTGAGCATGTAAACAATCATGCTTTGATAATAAATGCATTGTCTCTGAAACTGATTGGCCTACACCAGAGACAGCTTTCTTTATGGCCGAGTCTCACCAGTGTTAGACCAGAGAACACCAACAGGCGAACAATACAAACACAATGCACGTGTCAGCATTTATAGCTCAGGGTGAGCAGCTATATCACGGGATCTTTTTCCCATTATCAAAGTATGAAAAATAATATAGGTTTAACCACTTGATTCCTTACGAAATATTTATATTTGGTGTTTGAACATCTTAACACCAGTTTTATTTATATTCTTAGGTTTTTTCGGTAAAGTCACGTAGGTAAAAAATTTAAATTAATGAAAGTAAAATAAAATAAAAATAAAATAACAGCGTGCTTCAGCCGCACCGAACCTCACAAAAAAAATATTCAGGGCCTACCTCAACCAGTATATATACAAATACTGTGTTCTTGGAATTTCTCTCACTTGACACAGCAATCGTGCTGTGACGGTTCCACCTGAAGACGGAAGCTTGTGTTGCCTCCGAAACGTTGTGATTTTTATTTTATTTAATTTTTATTAATTTTAATTTTTTGCCTACGTGACTTTACCGAAAAAACCTAAGAATATGAATCCTTGCAGTCACGAAAGCTTCAAATTTAGAACCAGTTTTATTGCCAGAAAGGGTAAAACCTATTTTTTTTTCATTCCTATTTTCTAATATCTATCAAACGCAGTTATTTGGTTTTCTTACAGTTCACGTGAATCAGAAATGATTAAATAATGCAGTATACTGTATAAATAAATACAGACTACTTCTGGAATAATTGTTGGTTTTGAGAAAAACTTACAGAAATTTAATGACTAAAATGATAGTCAAATGCTAAATCACAGAACAGTAACCAATGCTGCTTCACAAAACTCAATTTCTGACCCGCTCCGACAGGACTTCTGTGAAAAAGAGCTTCATAGCTCATCGGATTCCTCCAGTACGAATACAGATTTTGATTCTCATTGAGAATCAACATGCATTTTAGAGTATTTGGCTGAGATACAATTTCCACGTGATAAGCCACTTAGTTGAGCTATCATTTGTGGCCAGGTCGCTTCTGAAAACGAGCTATATAGCTCAGTGGCCCTCAGCTGGTAAAACTAAAATAGTTGATAATTGGTTTTTTACCCTTTAATCTGGCAACAAAACTGACACCTTTTTTTACAAGGAGTCATGTTTGCATTGACCACAATACCTGCGGTCGGAATGCAAACAAAAAACACAACTCTGATAATTTATGCACTGTCCTTGAAGTTGATTGGTCCACACCCGAGACAGCTTTCTTAGAGCCTAGTCTCACATGGTGTTGGACCAGATGACGCCAAAATGCACACAACTCAAAGACCATCAGAGTATGAGAGATTGGGGTAAGCATTTACCATGTGAGACCTACGTGACTTTACCGAAAGAACCAAAGAGTATGTTCCTGGCCTAGGCTAAGCGGTGGATTGGTAATACATTTGACAAAGCAAAGTGTAGCTGGTCTAAAGAGGCGCCCGTGGGACTAGTTTAGCAGAGCAAGCTGAGGAAAACCTCCGGTCTATGGCTAAAGGAAAGAGTATCAGTGCAAATACACTTGAACGCAATAATGTTAAAAAATATACTAGGCATATAATGATTAAGTGAATATAAATTATAAATGGATTCATCTTAATTGGAAGAACAAATACTAAATTAATCACGAGGCTAATAAAACAAACAAAAACTGATACAATGTAGAAATATATAACAGACATAATAAACAAGACAATACAAACTAGATAACACTGCTTCGTGACGTCATGTGTACGCATTCACAATCACGGACTGCTGCGTGACGTAATGTGTACGCATTCACATTTATACGGGCTGCTTCGTGACGTCATGTGTGTACGCGTTCACAATCACGGACTGCTTCGTGACGTCATGTGTGTACGCGTTCACAATCACGGACTGCT
>CM025615.2:4601082-4627999 GCA_014621495.2 Entosphenus tridentatus | reverse complement strand
CGTGACGTCATGTGTGTACGCGTTCACAATCACGGACTGCTGCGTGACGTCATGTGTGTACGCGTTCACAATCACGGACTGCTTCGTGACATAATGTAATGTGTGTACGCATTCCGTAGCCGCGGGTTGCCAACCCCTGCCATAAGCAATATACTTATTCACACACCAGATTTGGCAAAGGGGGGGGGGGGGTCTTACGTCAAACTGGTACTCCTTGCCTGCCACGAGGTTGGAGCTGCGAACGAGCACATAGCCATTCGAATGTATCTCGATGTGTTCATTGTCTTCTCCCACAATTGTGTATTCAACAATTGGATGTTGTCCCTGAAGAAGGTAACATTGTGAGTTTACATTCCATATCTCCACGCCATTGTCGTAGCACCCATCAACTTACTCAATGTTCAGAATCGTAACACGGAAGCTCATGGGAACATGACAACATTTCGTGTATCCCAAATTCAACGGATACTTCAAAACAGTTGTCAATGACACGGTGGCCTTCAAAGGAAGACATAGAAAAGGCGACATTTCAGGAAATGGGCCAAAAATGTTGCTTTCTGCAAAGTCAACCGAATGATAACCATCATGGGGCCTCCCTTGCCAGTATACAAAAAATATATATAAGAATAGATGTTACCCTTTCATCTTCTTGGTTCTTTCGGTAAAGTCACGTAGAAGGGAAGTAATAAAATAATAAAAATAAAACATAATAATTATTTTATTACTTCCCTTCTACGTGACTTTACCGAAAGAACCAAGAAGATGAATCCCTGCAGTCACGAAAGCTTTAAATCGAAAAATGTTACCCTTTGTGGCAATAACACACAGGTGTTAAGATGTTAAAACACCTAACAGAAACCTTTCGCAAGGAATCGTGTCTGCAGTAACCACACACATATACTTGTGATGAACATGCAAAAAAAAACATGCTCTGGTAATATATGATGATGCATTGCCTTTGCTACTGATTGGTCCACACCAGAGACAGATTTCTTTAGAGCCTAGTCTCAAACGGTGTCAGACCAGAGAACGCCAAAGGGCGAACAGCACAAAAATAATGCTACTATCAGGGCATTTATAGCTCGGAGTGAGCATCTACATCATGGGACATCTCTTGCCAGTATCAAAACATGCACTGCATACATTACCAGAGCACGTGTTTTGTTTGCATGTTGACCACAAGTATGTGTGGTTAATGCAGATATGATTCCTTGCAAAAGGTTTCTGTTTGGCGTTTTACCATCTTAACACAACTGTTTTATTGCCAGAAAGGGTAAAACCTATTCTTATATTAATCATATCAGTTTCACACGTTAAAGTTTTTCTCCTTTTATCAAAACATTTTTGTGGACAGTAGGGAGATTGCAAAGTATGTGAAAATCATAATTTAGAAAAACTTGCGTCTATTTTATTTACAAAAATAATAAGAGTTCAGCAGCAAATGTATCCAGTTATTTGTAGTTTTTGTCAATGAGAGACGTTTTTGTTTGGGATTTTAATGTGAAAAATTACTCCCTTGGATGTTTGTTTGAATCTGTAATGACGAGAAAATCCCACAGTAAAAAAAGTGTCAGAAACATAAATGTGCATGTACGCAAGCTCTCACCCTTACGCTGTATTCGAAATAACCAGTTCAGAGGAACTGCATTTTGGTAATTTTGTCTTTCTCGTCAAGGAGCATAAACCATCACGAGAACTTTGGTCATCCTCGCAGCGGCGTTTGGCTAATCATCGAACAAAGATGGCCACTGCATCGTGCGCTTCCAGATGCGCTTCTGCACCCGCTTGGAACGCTTACTTCCGATATTAGGAAGCCACAGGAGGAGATATGCACTTAAAAAATCTAGATTGGAAACTAATTTTTTGAAAACTGCTTTTTGTGTTTAGTTAGTTGTCTTTTCCCCGCACCTCCGATTAGCGCAGTTGGCTACGTACGATGCGAAATAAGTTAAAAAAGAGATCCCTTCTGTTGTCTGGGATGTTGTTAGTAGCACGTGTCGGTGTAAGGTGCCACTCACAGGGGCGTAATCTGCATCGTTGACTTGTAGCTGTAGGATGTTTGGGCTGTTGCACATCGTGGCAAAGACGACGTCAGCGTTGTTGGGAACATGGCCACAGTATTCCGCTTCAGGGAACGCGGGGTGACTCTCATTTTTGGTGACCACTTTAATGGTGGCTGTGGTAATTGTGAATTTTTGAAAGTCATCTTGATATGCCTGTGCAGAACAAACTTAATTTGAATGCTTAATTTCGTTTGGACGGTTTACGGCACTTGCGAAACACACAGAAATGGATGCTAGTTCAATGTTGTTATTCGATTTTTTTACTATATTTTTTATGGCAGACATTCTTTAAAAAATGTATACAGTGGTACTGTTTATATTTAGACAGGTCAAAGTCTAGACTTCATGGTTACATAGTGGCGTTGCATAACCATTATCTATCTTATGAGATTGTTATATAACCCAAAATATCCCCCCCAAAATCTTTGTAAGCAGATTTAAATACGGTGAAACATTCCGCAAAAATAATGTCCAACGAGGAGGAAATCATGACTTATTTTGTGGAATGAATATAAAACATGGTAAAAGTAAGAACAGAATGCCATATTTACACACCACAATCTGCAAATTAATTTCAGGTGTCTGAGTCTTGCTCGGCACTGCTTTTTTCATGCTTATTTGTCCATTGCTTGCATCGATTTCAAAGAACTCATTTTCTAAAAACACAACATCGCAAGGTTAGTATATAGAGACAAGTGGCAATGCAGCAAGCTCACTTTTGCAACTTAATCAGAAACAGACATCAAAGTCGAACCATGCAGTGCTGGCACATACAAAAACGTAACAAATATCCCACATATTCTTGGTTCTTTCGGTAAAGTCACGTAGAAAGGAAATAATAAAAATATTAAACAATACAAATTCTCACGACGTTTCGACTGCAACACAAGCAATCATCATCAGGTGTGTCGAAACGTCGTGAGACATTTTTGTAAAAAATTAGATTATTATTTTATTATTTCCCTTCTACGTGACTTTACCGAAAGAACCAAGAATATGATTCCCTGCAGTCACGAAAGCTTTAAATAAAAAAATATCCCACATATAGCCTTAACTAGACTCTTGGGAAAATTCTGTTAGCGAGCACCTCTGAAGGTTAGCAGGGTGTCCAGCACCACGCCCGGCTGCGTTTGTCTCCCCAGTGGCCAAGTTTACACACAACACCAAGTACTCATTTGAGGCCGAGCTGACCTAAGGGAGGCCCAGGACCGGTGCAGATAATCGTAACTGATGTTGGTCGATGAGCACGCTAACCGCTACACTACCGCTCCCCACCATTTGCACGTACAATGACATACGGACACACATTTTAGCAGTTCGTGCAAATCAAAAGCAAACGAAGCCAACTTAAGATGGCCAGACATACAATTTGGATTCGCACGGTGTTCAAATGTGATCACAGTTCAAAGGCCCGATGAGGGCTTAATAGGAGGGGCGCGTTTCTGTGTTCTATTGATTTAGGACAGGGGGTCAGCAACTATCGGCAACGGAGCCCCATGCGGTGGCTCTTTGTTCTGCCCCATTGCGGGCAGCCATTCATACACATTTGTTTTAAATCTTAAAACATAATTTAACGTAAAGATAATTTCTGAAATATGGCAGGGAATGGGTCACTATGGAATGTCTTGGCGACAACAGTAATGTACCACGGTCAAACTGTATTGTTAAATAATAACTAAGGGGCAAACAACTAAATAGACATTCATTCTATCACCGATTTTGCTTATTTAAGTCAGAATGCGTGTTGCCATCTACCGTATACCCGCCGTGTTTGTGTACAAGTAGCTCTGCGTGTGATTCGGCTCTCGAACTAGTTTGGTCAGACAAAAATAAAAAAAATGTCTCTTCTACTTCGAAAGTTTTCCGACCCCTGGTCTAGGAGACAGAGAGGAGATGGTGGATATGGCCCAATGAGAGTTTGGTGTCTTACAAAGGGTCCAATTTCTACGTCATGTGCTTGGGAGGACGAAAGTCAGGTGAGCACGTGGATAGGTTTGAGGAGCTTTGAGAAGTGAGAGATTCGAGGGGGGATATTTGCTATGTGACACTGCTGCCGGGTTTGGCTGTGGAGTAGTGAGGGAGTGGCAAATATGGGGTTAAACACATCTGAACATTTCTCGCGATAACAAAATATGGCAGAACCTGCATCATGATACACAGTTGTGCAACGTTTTTAAATGTCAACAAAATATAACTGACTTTGACTTCAGCGCTGTCAGAGTTATTTTTTACCGAGTCTACCGAATGCTTTGGTAAATTACAGCACCACTACACTGAAGACAGCTCTTTCATACTCTTTGGTTCTTTCGGTAAAGTCACGTAGGTATAAAATAAAATAGATGACGACGTTTCGATCGCAACACAAGCGGTCGTCCTCAGGCGGAAAAAATATAATCCAGCAGTGGAACTGCTGAACTAGTGAGAGAGCAGCTACAACAAGATGTTATATATGTGGCGATGGGCAAGCAAGCGGGGTCTGAGCTGGAAAGGATTTCCACCCCCGGACGCAAGCACGTCAGTTGTGTTAATGGCGGAGATTAGGGAGAGAGGGATTAGGGAGGGAGATTAGCATGAATGAGCTTCCGTCGCCGCATAAGAGTATCATGCCCGCATATACGCACAACAGCAGTGTTAATGAGAGATTAGCACCATGAGCGTGCAATCCAAGAGCGTGAACATGAGAGTGCAATCCAAAGAGAGAGACAGAGAGTCGGAAATAACAGCTGACATAGGCAGGTAGGATTGAAACATCACAGTCAGTTAAGACTATTTCACGTGCAAATGGTTGAACTTTTTAACGGTCATGATACACTCTATAAAATAAGTAACACAAGTGTAAAACGCGATGATTCATCTTTGTGGTCTGATTGTTTGTGCAATCCAAATTGGACGTGATGTTTCAGAACACTTACCAGACAGAAGCGTGTACTTTATGATAGCGTTGATTCCCTTATCGCCATCTTCCGCACGAATTTGTGCAGGAGCAAAGACAAGATTTGCCTAGATGTAAAGAGACCTCAGTGACTCTGTGAAAACTCTCAAGATACACAGTAGAGCATTCGAGAGTGGAATTCTATACAAAGTTGCCCACTGCCACGTATGCAGGGCAGCCATTAAATTATCTTTGACCACTTTGCGGTGTCGCAGCTGGAAAACAGTTCAACACGCCGGTAATCTGATATCACCTTGGCAGATTACTATTTATTAGCGTCACCTTAAGGCTCCTGTTTACCAGGAAAATTCCATTTAATCACCACTCGTGCTGAAGAATGCAATTCAAAGGAAAGGCACTTGAATACCTCAGGACACGTTTCAACGTTGTGGTAATATTAATTGATTTACGTGTATCTGCTCATATTGTCTCCCATATGTTTATGATTATGTTTTCCCATTGTCACCTTCGTACATTGTATCGTTTCTAAGCCATGACACTGGAAAGTGGCCAAAACATTCAATTGCCATTCTGTTAATATTAAGGGGAGGCTCTTGCATTGAAACTAAAGCTGTCGATCACGCAGCTGTACGGCGTCACAAAAAGTCAGACCCCCCTCAATTGTGGTGTCACAAAGCCCTGCCCCCCCCCCCCCAAAAAAAAATATAAAACATGCCTCAAATCGCTTTAAACTATTGTCATTGTAGTGCGTATTTAATGTGGTCCTGCACTCTGATGTTGTAGGAGAAAACATTTATTAAAAATCCTATTTAATTAAGTAGAACGTGTTGTCTATATTTATTTAAAGTTGCGCATTTTGATGTGACGTCAGATTTCTCAACCCCCCCCCCCACTCGTCACACATCCTCATAAATATCTGACCCCCTCCCCCTAGGTGCGTGACGTCATTTATGGACGGCCCCAAACACAATGTCTTATAGAATATGCAATGTGCACATATAGCCAATTAAAATAACCTCACTTTCCATTGTAACCGGTAAATGTAATTGCACGTTGCGAGCGTTAAGGGCCAACTCACCTCAATCTTGTTCTCTATGACCGTTGCTGAGTACTTTGCGTTCACGCACAGCTCTTTGTCCTCCACTGTGGAGCAGACCTTCGGCTGGAAGATTGGTGGCTGATCATCTTGATCTATCACGGAGACGGTGACTGTGGCGGTGCCCGTCTTAATCGGGTAGCCTATGGCGTTTCCACTCGGGTTGGAGTCCTGAAACGAAAGAGCCCAATTTGTGAAGGTTCACACGAAGGGTCTGTAAACACGTTTGATAACACGCCGTGTTCAGTTGCTCTCACTTCAGGCCGGCGTCTTGACGTTCCAGTGCGTGTGATTTAGTTGTACGGTGTTTTGCGTTTGCCCAAATATCCCGACTGAAATTAACATCATTTTTTTTATATTTCTCGAAGACAATCTGAACACGTCACAGTTCATCATAAAGGTTTTTTTTATTGGGTTAGAGTGCATCAATATAAATGTGTCGTTAACCCACCACCACCCGACACAGCCAATTAGTGAGGATTGTCACGTTAATAAAACGTGCCAATTGGTGACTAGTACAACACAATGGTAAGTTGGAGAGTAAACCCAATTCAAGTACTGTGACGTTTCGCTGGTGATTCTAACCAGCATCACAGTTGTACACACTCTTCAGTCAGAAAAGATTGAGCTGTTAAATAAGAACGGTTCCGCATAGCTGTCTGTAAAAACCACACATTGTAGTTCATCCCCACAATAATTATGTTCTTTTGTTCCAAAGTTGTAACAATGTAACTGCCTCTAAGAGTAAAATAAATCCACACAGGCACACTCCTGATCCTAATACCGAGCTGCTTTAGCATGGAATGATATCCCAGTCACACTACAATATGGCAGCGGTATCAATTTATTCAAAGCGATCATTAAGGCACACTCCCACACCATGTGTGAATGTTACAGCTCGAATACATTCTGAATGGATTGGAAAGTGTGATACGTATAATTACGTATGCATTTATTACGTGTTTGATTGGATGTGACTCTCAATGTATGAAAGTGTACTGTATAAGTTATAGATTCCTGTACGTGTTTGTGACGTGATAACTGATACCCTGGACATCCTTGCAAACGAGATGTTACATCTTCAGGATTTTTCCTGCTGAAATATTTCAGCAAGGAATACATCTATATAAATGAAGGAGGATGTGTGTCTGCATATTTGCTTGCCAGGGTGCATTCACAGTTTTGAAGATAGAGAGACATGAATCCTTTGTAGGGTGAACCAGGATTTTTACCTTCAGGTCTTAGGCTAGTTTAGCCCCCCCCCCCTCCGGCCGCCCAACCAGGTTTCGAAATGGGTATTCGTGGGCACCTAAAAATGTGTGGACAACAGATTGGAGGTTCCAGGGGGTTCCAGAACCCAGTTTGAAACGTTTGATTTTGGTCGGCGACCTCTCGTGTTACTTTGCCAAAACCCTGGGGTCTGCAGGGCCCCCCTCTGTGGGTTGGGAAATTTTCCGGTTGCAACCTTCGCAGGATGGTCAAGGATGACCTCTTCAAGGAATAGGGCAGGTCAGGGTCTGCTCTGGTTCCAGGGGGTGGATCGGAGGGGTTGCTTTCTGTCCCGCCAAATAAACACAGTAGCCCAAGGAGTCCAGATATACATTAAAAAAGCTTTACGAGGGCAAAGTTGTTCGGGCATCCTTGGTTTCATAAAAAAGTGGTATCTGATTTCCAGTCAGGATCCATGGAGCAGATCGGGGGATGTTCTTTGCCCTGCCCACACACAAAGTACCCAACAAGTCCAGATATTCAAAAATTGCATACAAACAAAGTGGTTTGGCAAAAAGTGCTCTCCATTTTCTGGTTGGTGGTCTCTGTGGTCCCAGAGAAGGACTGCAAGGCCAACTCTGTGGATTTTGAAGCTGAAATTGTTGGGGGTGGTTAGGGACAACAATAGTAAGATCACCGTGCTGTTAGCCCGCACCCCAGACATCCCCGGAAGGTCCCTGGATGCAACAATGGTTATTCAATGCCGCACAATGCTCACAACTGATTCAAGGGAGTAAAACTTGCTATGCATTGTGTCTCAGTGTGGTTGCATTCTCTAGAGGGTAATCAGGAGGAACATACAGTCTCAATGATGATGATCCATAAGTCATTACCAACTGCAGAACAGAACTAACTGCACACAAGTTGATGCATTCCACAATGAGAGAACTAACTGCGTAGTAGAAATAACTGCACAAAAGTTTAAGTGGTAATCAACAAACTATACCAACTATGGGTATATATTTGGATTAATATACCCTACAAGCAACCACAAAAACTTCCCCATGTTCCGAAAGTCCTCCAGTCCTCTTCATGACTAAACAATACTGACAGAAAAACCTTGGTCCTTTTTCAAGGGCAAAAACTTCGTACAATATCACTTCATCCTTTTTAAAGGAACAATTCAACAGACAATATGGGTCCAAAAACCATCCCAGATTGGGGCCTAGCTCCTCCTCACAGGAAAGATGGAGGCAGGAATCGAGTTGAAGAAAGACACCAAAGCCACTGAAACCCCATTAGCTAGGCAGTCACGTCTGAATGCTGAGAGGGCAAGAGCTTCAACCTATAGAGCATCTGAGAAGCCTACAGCAACACGGGCACATCGTGAAGGTCTTAGAACAAGAGCCTCGAATTCCAGGGCAACTGACACGCATGAAGTCACACAAATGCGTCAAAATGCTGACAGGACAAGAGCCTCAACGTATAGGACAGCTGAGACACCTGAAGCCAGAGAGACATGTCTGGAAGACAAGAGCCTCCACTTTAAAGGCGGCTGAAAACCTTGAGGTAACACAGTCACGTCTGGAAGATAAGAGGACAAGACAGGCAGCCTCTAGAATCAGAATTTGGCAGCAGTTGAAAGAGGCAGCATTCCTCTATGACCCAGGCATTTAGTACGACGCACATGCCTTGGTCAGTATTGGAGGAATCATAATACTCTGCACCACATTTGGAGGCAAAAACTGGAAGGGGAAGACATAAGGCACGTCCTGCAGAGACGGCAAGGTAACACTACCTACACTGCCCGAGTCTCCAGAGCCACTCAAGCCATTGGTGTTGGGCACTCACTCCAATTCTCAGCAGTTTCTTATACATCTCAGAAAATACAACTCTGCTTTCCAAATGACATCCTTTTGGGGCAGACCACATTGACACTGAAACACATGTACGGACAATTCAAGGTTCAAGGTCAGGTCTACCACAACATTGGCTTCGTGCTGCATCTTCCCAATGAGCAGTACAAGTTCCTGCAAGTTTATTGCATGGGAAACAGAGGAACAGGCAAAGCTGTAACAGAGCAATATTCCAGACCTAAATTTTTGATGTGGTCATGGTTCTACAGGACATATTGCATAACAATAATCCCTATGTCAAGCTGTTCAAAACAGCCATTGAAAACATGACCACAGATGAGTAGGAAGTTGTCATCAGAGCAGACAGGACACCAGCTGGTGTGCATGAGCGCCGGTTTAATGTCCCGACTACAAATGAGGTTGCAATTCTCATAGTTGGCAATGAATTCCAGAATAGGGATATTGTTTTGTGTAAGATAACTCCTGCAGGTGCATATTCTTTCCTAAGAATTGCAGAGAGTGACAGAGTCTTTGATCTTCTGCAATATCTTCTGTTTCCCTTGGGGGAGGATGGCTACCACTTCCAGGAAATTGAAGGCCACAAGGTTACTGCCGTGAAATGTTATGCCTTTCGACTGATGGTAAGAAGACAAGAGTCAACCCCTTTGCTTCGATGTGGACCTCTCTTTCACCAGTTTTTCATTGATATGTACGCAAAAAATGAAAGCAAGAGACTTTAATATTTCAAATTTTACCAGAACAAACTGAGGTTGGAGATGTATGAACACTTGAGAGATGCCATTGCCAATTATAGAAATCCAGACAACATTGGACAACCCATCCTCAACCCATCCTCCTTTACTAGTGGTCCCAGATACATGAAAGAGAGGACCCAAGATGCCACGACAAATGTCAGAAACTATGCCACTCCAGATCTGTTAATAATCTTCACATGCAATCCATATTGGCCTGAAATAATATCAGAGTTCCTGCCTGATCAAAAGCCAGAAGATATAAATGAACTGGAGGACAGAGTTTTCCATCAAACGAGTCCTAAAGAAAGGTTCCCCTATCATGCTGCCAAGGAATCTGGATCCTCCAAGGCGCTGCAACGGGACTTGGCTCTGTGTGAAAAATCGACTTACTCGTGTCATTGAGGAAACTAATGACAGGGTGTGCCAAAAAAGAAAATGTCATTATTCCTCGCCTACCACTCATTACAAATGATGTCCCTTATGAGTTAAAACGACTCCAGTTTCCTGTACGGCTGTCCTTTGCAATGTCCATTAACAAGGCACAAGGACAGTCACTGCAGGTTGCACGAGTTGACTTGCTAACTTTAGGTTTCCCCCATGGGCAGTTACACAGCACGCTCCAGGGTTGGTGCAAGCAGGAACCTTTTCATACTTGCGCCTAATGGAAAGACCACAAATGCGGTTTACCCACAGGCCCTGCAATAACGTCAAATACATTTGAATGGCCAGATAATACATTTTAGAAAGTAACTTCATGCAATATTTCTAAGACTTAATCATATTTCCTTCCCTCAATTTAGCTTCTGCGCCTTAATGTTGGCACCCACTAATTTATCCCGGGCAACGCTGGGTACCTCAGCGAGGAAATAAATAAACAAGCATTATTCCATATTAGTGAAATAAGTTTCATGAAAATATAAAATCTACTAAACTTTTTTGTATACATTTTATTCAAGGGACTTTCTTACCGTAGCATACACAATGAGTTGAATGGTCGTCAGATTAAGTGCATCAAGCACTTCATACTTCAATGCTTTGAAGAGGGAAATTTCTCCCCTGAAGGGCAATGTAATATTGAAATATTCGTTGCCAGGCTGTGGAATGAAAGACAGTGAACGTGATCAGGTATGAACTGTAAACAGATAACGTCAATCCGACCTTTGAAGTTAAACCCTTGTTTCCAAACACACCCTGTTGCTTCAACAGTCCTCAGCTGGACGAAGTGCTCCAAAAGTGCTGGATGGAATGCCCCTTGATTAATGTATGCGCGTTTCTGCTAATTCCGTTCCCCAGTCCACGTGCTAGTCCACACATTGGTAGAGCAGCTGCCACGCCGATGCTGTTTCGGATTCCCCCCCGATTAGCTGAGCGATGCCAATTTTAGACACGTGGGGCCAATGTGATCGCCACAGCAAATGCATGTTCAGTAATACCTCTGATTTACGTCTCCCCCCTTTTTTTTACGTCGTTTCGCAAAAATGCCATCGCTTTACTAATAATAACTAGCCTATAGCCCGTCCAGGGACGGGTTGATTGCAGTAAATCTGAAATATTCAATTTAAAGTAATGTTCCGCTCATGATTATTAATGAGGGGGTGCTTCATATGGAGTGACGTCACCAGCTCGTGATTATTAATTAGTTCTAGATTTGAAGCTTTCGTGACTGCAATGATTCATACTCTGTTTTTTTCGGTAAAGTCACGTAGGTAAAAATCAATAATAAAATAAAAAGAATAGAAATAATAATAGAAATAAAATTATAAATCACGACGTTTCGGAGGCAACACAAGTCTCCGTCATCAGGTGGGACCGTCACAGCTAGATTTACTGTATCAAGTGAGGCAAAATTCCAACAGACAAGCTCTTAAATACAAGTTAAGGGGGAGGAGGGGGGAGGGGCTTATCTGAATGTGATAGCCAATGAATGGAACATGTTGGGGGGGGGGGGCAGGGCTAAAAGAGAACAATAGGTGCACATGTTGTTGTTTTACCCGGTGTTGGTTGACAATCCAAATATAAAAAAAGAGTACTGTTAAACGCTGGGGATGTCAACACTCGGTAAAGTAGAATAGTACCTGTCAAATAAGATGGTCCAAATATGTGTAGTTAAATATTTTTTGCATGGTTAATAACATCTTTCCAATGATTACTCAGTTTGTACCCATCATCACGGTTGAAGTTATGTCTGTGTTTGTATATCTGGAAGGCTTCGTGTACAAACCTTTGATGGTAGCCAGAAGGTTTGCAGAGCACCTTGGTCTCGGAAAAGACAATATCATGAGAGCCCACAGCGTTGTAGCAATGATCGGCAATGGCAGATTATTAATCAGGGTGGGTGCTCCAGGTGGAATGACGTCACCCGCTCATTAATCAGGGGGGTGTGCCATGTGGGGTGACGTCACCCATGAGGGGGGGGAGGGGCAGTGACGTCAACCGCTCATGATTATTAATGATCGCGTTGCGGAGTTAGCATGACATCAGGGTCGCTTCAGTCCACACTTACGTCGCACGACGTTTCGGAGGCAACACAAGCTTCCTTCATCAGGTGTAAAAAAGGCACAGCAGGATGGGGGTTGGGTGTGGGTGGAGCCCGTCTTCCTTGGCTCCTCCCCCTTCTCTTACCCTATATAACAATGTCTCATCACAAATAACTCTCGCTACAGTTATTTTGCTGTGCCTTTTTTACACCTGAAGGAAGCTTGTGTTGCCTCCGAAACGTCGTGATTTAATTTAGTTGTTTTCATTTATTTTATTTTATTTATTGTTTTACCTACGTGACTTTACCGAAAAAAGAGTAAGATTATTCAATGTATAGGTTTCCCTCGCTTTACGTGGTAGATGCGTTTCAAAAACAACGCACACAAAGTGAAATCGCACAGTCACCCAACCTAAAATGCATTGCTCGATATGGCGCATAAAGTACATATAATGTTGTCCCACGTCCGACCGAGTGAATTCAAACCGCATATAGCTAATTTCGGGTAGAAATATCACACAAACGGAACCCACATAAAGCGAGGGAAACCCGTATTGGAATGATTGTGGTCTTGTAAAATGAAGTCTGGTGGTGGATGAATTGGTGTTGCAGGTTGAGGGGTTTAATGTTCTGTTGTCTCTAACACAGAGTTATGTACTACAAGTGTCATACATTTAAATTTTGAACGTTTAATATATTATTGCCTTATCGCCTTACCACTGATTGATCCAAGGTGTATGTGATACGTCCTTTATCCCCGTCCGTTGCTGGTACAGGAAACGTCGTTGGCACTGAAGAAAACTATAAGAATATGGTGTGAGAGGTTTCACTCATATTATGATATTGGTCATTTCAGCCAGGTGTATCGTGCCCAATGAGTTTTACACAGTTTTTACTTTAAACTATTCTCAACCAGGTTAACACGTAAAGCTTTCGCGACTCACATTATTCATAATGAAGGTTTTTTTTGGTTAGATCGCGTAAGTATAAATGTGTCGTAACCCTCCACCACCCGACACAGCCAGTAAGGTTTGTCACGTAAACAAAACGTGCAAATTAGTTACTAGTGTAGTGTAGTGAATAATGTAGTGCATAGCGTAGTATACTACTTCAGCCCATCGGTGTGTTGGAGAGTAAATCCACAACATTTACAATTTGAGTAGTACGACGTTTCTCTGGTAATTACATCCAGAACTATTCTGGCAAATTTATGTTTTGTCTCAATTAATTCAGGGTTCTCGGTCCAGTTTTGTAAACGATGGGATTTTGAAGTGACCCCAGAGGATGACAAACAGATATTAATAACGAAAATAGATTAAATATCAAAGTAAAAAAATTACAATTAAAATGTTTCAATTCCAGTGTTAAAGTAAATAAAATAACCCAATGTGTCCTGACTTTTGGACCACCCTGTATATAAAAGTATATAATGATGGAGTTATCTTAAAAATGTAACAATTTAGCGTTGTCAAATAATTATAGATATTATTGTAATTTTAGGTTTACCAATATATAGTACTAGCAGTTGTACCCATTCTTCGCACGGAAATTAATAGTTTTGCCCTAGTTTTAAGTTTATTCAATGAATGAATATAGATGATACAGTCGCGTTCACTTAGAAATTCCAGACAGCATAAGCGGTGCAAATTTCATGACGTCAGAGCTCAGCGTTGGAGAGTTTTTGCTGCGGGTTGACATCACACACTTCATGGCCATCCCCCCCCCCCAAAAAAATATAAACGTTTATTTTTATACTTTTGACATTGTGCACAGTATGGGAGCTACCCACATACCAAATTTCAAGTTTGTAGCATGTTGAGAAGTATGCTAAACATTTCGAACACTCATATCTACAACTTTCCCTTATATATGTAGTGGATTAACGCGCGCCAGTGGGGAGGAAATTTTAACACGTGTGGATAATGGACAGTGGGGTCGTATTAGGACAAGCAGGTGCTGCTGGGGGGCAACGGCCGGAGAGAGACGGTTCGTTAGGTAATTATGGGATGCAGGGCAGTGATTGGCCGGTTGTTGTTGTCAAGGCCAAAGTTGCGCCAGTAAGTCTGGGTTTGGAGCAGGTGGCGGCGGGGGGGCCGCGGGCGCGGGGCATGGGGGGGGGGACGATGGTTAATTAATTGGTCATTAATGAGGGGGATAAATAGGGGAGCGTCAGAGTGAGATGGGGAGTTGTGCTGGGAGCTAGACGGAGATGGAGCGGAGCTGAAGAAGAAGAGATGTGAGATAGAATAGGCTAGCAGTGGAGCAGAAGAAGACGTATAGGTTAGCAGTGGAACGGAGACGAGAGAGACAGTCGGAGTGAGATGGAGAAGCCGAGAGAGAGCGACAGTTGGAGTGAGACGGAGAAGCCGAGGGAGAGCGAGACGGGCGAAGCAGAGAGGAGAGTCGGGGGAGAAAGAGACGGAGAGAGAGAGGGAGGGAACGGAGCGAGCGAGGCCAGCGGAGCGCGACGGGCGAGCGGAGAACGCGTTGGAGTCTTGGTGATGAAATGTGCGGAGTTTGATGAAAATAAAGTGACGACAGAAAACGAAGAAGTTGTCCGCGTAAAGTTCAGCACTACATATATAGCTATCTATTCCCTGATTATAAATACAGATACTGAACCATGACGGGCTCCATTTGTGACAATGAGCTGTGCTTCTTTGTGAAACGGAGAATGTGTTTTTTGGGAAATGGCTCTTTTCAATTGAACTTTGCAAAGTATCTCGAGTAACACCGCTGCTCTCATAGTGCACAAATTTGTTTGAACTTTTTTTTACATTTTAATGAGTATTTTCTGATCAAAGAGTGAGACTACGTCTTGTACTTACCTCGGAGATGTGCCACATGTAAGGAGTACCTTGAAATTTTGGGTCAAATTCATTGACATCGAGAATATTTACTGCAATATTAGCCTGAAAGTGTCAAAGTAGACAATTAGCATTTTTGAGGAAACAAGATTGATCAACAATAACTTGTATAACAACAAATGATTGTTACATTTTTCTTGAAAAAAACAACTATTTTCTCAACAGCTAAAGTATGTTACACTGTTTGAAGACACACTCAACATATTCTGATTTGAATAATTATTTTCTGAGCTCTCAGTTTTGTAAGAGAGCAAAATGTAAAGATCAATATACAGTAAAAAAAAAGTATAAAACATAAAGGAAAAGTGATTGAATTTGGCTTTATGGAAGCTTCAAGATGGGCATTATAATAAATGTATGAAACTTCAAGGTATCCTGGCCACAATTTTGAACATCTTATATGGGCTCAGAAAACGCGAACGCATTCGTCAATAACACTGCCTTAAAAGCAAACATCTCAAGAATGGACATTGCCCACAACGTCATCTGTTATATATTTAAAATATGAAGGCCACAGTGTTTCGGGCAAATGTATTTAGTGTTTTGTTATTTGTGCTTATGCACTCCTACCAATGCAGTATCATCACATAATGTGTTATATTTTCTCAGTAATGTTGCTTTAGATGCTATACAAATTCAATGGCTATCATTGTGCTCATTTTAAAGTGATTAATCTATGAGTATCAAGATCAAAAGGAAAATCGAGCCTTCTGCAGCCAGCCTCGTGATTGTGAAATCTCCTTCCTGGATCCATGAGGGATTACGAGTATGTTTCACTTTTTAAAGCGTGTCTTAAAACTCACCTCTTTGTACAGGCTTTCCCCGTAACTTAAAATTTTAAAACCTATGTTGTCGCCTGATTGGATTGTTCTGTAATGATTATGATTCACTCCCCTAATAGTTCTTCACTTCATTGGGATTTAGAGTGTAGTCATTGATATTGTTATTATCAGCTTTCTATTTCACTTAAATGTCATCTATATTTCAAAATGAAAGGATCTTAATAAAATAGTTTCCATCTGGTCTTAGGTCTTCCGCTTGGTCGCCAACCTCATTCCAAATGTTATCTCGTTCACCAGCTCCCATCCATCCTACACAAATTTCCTAACCCAGCAAAAACTCATTTGCCTGATTATATCTATAATACTTAACTGCCATGTTCCCTTCATTACATATACTGTCTTGCCAATTATTTCCTAGCATCTGTGTCAGAAATATATCCTAAAATGCCTACAACTCTTTTTTGAGATACTTCATTCAGGTCCAGCCCGAGCACTCCTGCCTCAAATATCCCATTCTTTGCAACGACTCATCTCCTATCCCGTCTTCCAAAGTGGTTTTCAAGGCCCATTAAAAACCAGCGCCCAAGCCACTGATGTTAACCATGGGTAGGAATAGGCCTCGGCAAGGTAAGGTAATTTACCCTTTTTACCGGGTAAAAGGGTAAAGGTAAAGGGTAAAGATGTCGACATGCCAAGGGGTAAGGTAAAGGGTAGGGTAAAGGTAGCTCGGAAGAATTACCCGGTAGGGTAAAGATAGCGCAAAGTATTACCCGGTAAATACGGTACCTTGTTTACCACTAAAAGCTCCGTTGCGCAGTCCGTGGCCTACATTTAAAAAGTAAGATTAAAACAAACTTGATAAAAAAACACGCTTTTATGAAATATATGAGTAATGACAGAACTCCACGGATCCAGGAAGTAGCCCCGAAGCTCGCCACAACGTAAGGGACCGTGGTGATTTACAGCCAACGTCAGTTGAGCGTGGACAATTAGAGCCAAGCCGAAACATAACAAATAAAAAAGATTGTTTCAAAATATATAGTTTTATGATAGAATATAGTATTGTCATCTGTATGACCTAAGTATACCAAGTTTGCAGTCGATACCACATTAGGAAGTGGGTAAAAATTGAGTTTCAAGATTTGAGGATACAACAATAACGACAACGACAACAGAGTGAGTTAAAAGAAAGCGTGTAAAATTGGAATAATCGAGAGTATTCTATATGATTAAAGCGCTCTACCTAGCATTTACCGTTATAATCCGTGTTCATGTGTAGTTGTTCCCTAGTAATTACCCTGTAATCGGGTAATTTGTATGGGGTAAGGGTAAAAGGTAGGGTAAAGGTAAGCTCGTTGCTTTTTACCTTTAACCTTGTACCTTACCTGCTAAAGGGTAAAAGGTAAGGGTAAAGTGATTGTATTGTGGTAAGGTAAAAGGTAGGGTAAAGGTAGGCTTGTTGTTTTTACCTTTTAACTTACCTTGCCGAGGCCTAGGTAGGAATCGAACGCAGGTAACGGTATTCATAGATCTGTGCGCTAACCACTAATCCACCGCGTCCTGCACTGCACACCAACGACATTACTACAGCTCTTGTGCCTGGCTAAGTGCACTATGAGCAGTGCCGGATGATCCTAGTAGCAAAAGTAGCTACATATGCTACGGGCCCCGCACTTTCAAGGGCCCCACGCTAAATGCTTTCAAGCTATCAATTCCGGTTCAGAGATTCTGCACTTGCTCTATTACTATGGTACTATACCGCCTTCAACTTTTATGAACGACTGGGTGTTTGAGGTTAGCGATTTGTCGTATTATCTGGCTGTATAGCAAATGAAAAAATACAATTACTTTACTATGCAACTTAAAAATGTGTGTTTTAATATTTACGTGTTTTTTATTTATTTAGGGCCCCTTTATAACACATGCTACAGATCCTGCACTAGCTTAGTCCGGCACTGACTATGAGGCCATGTAAAGTGAGACCACAGGATAGGCCCAGGTTTTACAAGTCAATTGACCGAGATGACAGCAGATGCAAACACTGCATTACCGAGTATGTCATCTTACTCTGCTTTAGTGGATCCACACTTTAGTCGTTGTGAGTGTCCCTCCTCTGCCCTTCTTGTTACTCGAAGGTGGCTGCCTCTAACTGGCCTGTAGCATTTTTCATGAGCCCTCTCTCCAGAAGGTGATCTTGACACCACTGGCACCTATCATTGGTAAGTCAACCCAGCTCCAAAACCGTGCAGCGCTAATGTTGGTCCTTCTAGTCGGTCAAACAAAAGGTCCTTTGCAATGTAGTGACTGGGCATGTGGTGCCCATGATTCGGCACTGCAGACATTACAACTGTGATCACTACATATATTGTTCATCTGTGATGTAGGTATGTAAAATATCTTACCCGATTTATTAATCCATTAAATTCGCATGTCAACGTGAGAATAACAGTCTCTCCCAGTTTCTGTTTAAATTGTACAAAAAGAGAAATAGCAGTTTAATGCAACCGATGTATTAAGTTAAACAATGTAATTTAAAATAATATTAATTGTCAGGTGGCTGGGTGCCTCCAATGTCACAGTATTTTCTTCAGCTCAGCTTGCACCACTTAAATTCAGGATTTTAAGCCAGCTAGCCACGTGTGATTAACCTGAGTTCTGAAGTGCAGTAAGTTGATGGTCTAAGCATAGTTACCAATTATTACAATATAAACCATTAATCCTCTGTGAGTTGGGTGGGTGGGTTTCGTCAAGCCTGTAAGCTGCTATGTACCGCAATGTTACTCCAAAAATCCTATGTAAAACTTTGCATATTTTCATGAGATTTTAGCCGTGCCACTCCGATAATCTACGAAAATTAGTTTGCCTTGTCGCGCTAAAAATATAAATAATTCCGAAGGTAGTGTCTCACGAATTTTAGGAGGAATTACCCTCTTTAAACTGCGACTTTAACGTGGATGAAAGTTTTGAGCCACCCTCCAAAACAAATACAAAATCCGTATAAACTCATTGAGTCTAGGGGTTTCCTCCCGTTGCATTATGGGAATTGCTGTGAACCGTGGGGTCGCCGCTCCATTGGGGTATTAGAATAAAAATTGTCTCCTGTAATCCTGATATTTATCATGGATTAATGGAGCCACAAGTCAATGTGTACTTCCCTTATAATTCGTAATTTATTTAGCAAATTAATGGGATCGTGCGGCTCTTTCCACCAGAAATACGTGGCACACCGCACAGGTGTGAAGATGTGGAAAAGTTGTTGCGGAATTCCAGTCTAACCTCCATGGTGCGCCGCATATTATAGGATCCCGCGATACGGTCGACCTGTAGCGACGCAAATGCTTGGAGACCGGCAATATTCTAAAGCGGTTTTGTGCATGTGCATTAACAGATTTTAAACTGCAGTAATGTTTGTGACTGTGATTACCTCTCTGTCCAAGGCTGTTTGATTAGCCACTAGCAGCTGTTTATCTTGCAATGTGAAAATATTATTTGGTGTGATGGCTAAAGCAATATCTGCTATATTTCCGTCAACAGGTATGTTGAAAAATGAAAAATTGTTTGCTTCATTTTCAGTGACTTCCGCATTAAATATCGTTGAATTAGGTGGAAAGTTAAAATCGCAGGGAGCTGATGGAGAAATACAAAAACAGCATAGAGTTAGCATCACGTAAGAATGCATTTTACAATCGAGCAAGAATTTACAGAACACAGCAATGATTACTGAGTAACAGCAGTATCACGAACCAATCAAAATCACACGATCGTGGTAAAGGATTAACACTTAACTTTTTATCTACACGTTTATTTTGTTGTAACAAAGATAAGTCTTACCTGCATCCGTATTTTCTGAAAAACAAAAGCATAAAATTAGAATTTGTTTATTTGAAACTAAACATTCATGCTCTTATATAAGCGCACAACTTTATCCATCTGTGATGAACGCTGCACTTTCCGTCGTTTTCATGCAGGGGGCGCTGCAAACCTACACGCCCCCTGCATGAACGACGGAGTCGCAGGGACAGACGTTCGATTATGTGGGAATCGATCTGCAGACGGCGATCTTCTCGCACGGCCAGCAGCAGCTCTGTGTCGCTTTATCTCGATCCCGCAATCCCAAACAGGTAAAAGTCCGCATCGAACCGAACCCCAAGCAAGGCCATCTACTTAACGACGAGATAAAATTCACACAATGTCGTTTTCAATGAAGTTTTCTAGATGTAACATGATATAAGCTTTGAATGAAGAAATGAAATCATCTAATTGAAAACATAATACAATTCAAAGATGTTTCATTTTAAAACTTCAAAACGGAGCATCGGGTGCTTGCGTGAATGTGTCGTTCACCTGCCCAGAGCATTAAAGAAAATAGAAGACAGAGGACCAACGGGCGGAGTGCCATTTTGTTTGGGAGGGTCCCACCAGCGTCTTTGCAACTTGTCAGCCAAAGACACCTGGGAAGAGAGGGCATCACCTTTTAGCAATAAAAACACAATGTGACCACACGTCACAATGAGTTACTTGTTCCATACCACAGACACTGAGAGCAGGCCCAACAGCCTATAATGCAAAGTGGCCAGCAACCAAGAGCTATTGTGTAAATAGCATGTCAGTTACGAACTGACGCATTGGACTGTGGAATTGAGGGAGATCATAGGAGTTGAGCGAAGGAGAGATCATGGAAACGAGTTTCAAAATCAAGCAGTGCAAGGAGAGATTGGCGAAAAGAAACGTGCCCTCCTGCAATGTGGATTAGAGGGAACGGCAAGTTTGTTGACGTTCATCTTTGACATTGGTTGGACGTATCGAGGCATGACGTTTCTGGGTAAATGACTGCGCAGTAGTGATAACAGAATTACAAAGATGCAATTGAAATACGGTGAGAAAGTGACCGGAGGTTAACACAAGATAACTAGCTGGGTAGTTTTATGTTGAATCAAATCTGCAAAGTCACGTATGAACTAGGAACTTGAGCTTCATACAGCAGTACTAACTGATTTGAAGCTTTTGCGACTGCAGGAATCCATACTCTTTGGTTCTTTCGGTAAAGTCACGTAGGTAGAAAATAAAATAAATCACGACGTTTAGATTGCAACACAAGCGACCGTCATCAGGCGGAACCGATACAGCAGGACAACTGCTGATTTAGGAGAAAGATCTGCTAACAACAAGAGCTTGTAGAGGGGTTTCCATTACCTGTGCCAAACTACCTTCTCCCTCCCTCCTTGCCTCCCCCTTTCTTCCTTCTCTAGCTCCGCCCACTTACCCCTGGAGTTGAGCCCACCAAAATTATTTATAAGCTATTCTACTTTACCGAGTGTTGATATCCCCAGCGTTTAACAGTACTGCTATTTGTATTTTTAGTTGTCATCCAACAATCGGCCGCAACTCCAAGCTCCGCCCCCCCACTGTCCCATTCGCATTCAGATAAGCCCCTCCCCTCCTCCCACTTAACTTGCATTTAAGAGCTTGCCTCTTGGATTTTTTCCTCACTTTATACAATAAATTTAGCTGTGACGGTCCCACCTGATGACGGAGACTTGTGTTGCCTCCGAAACGTGATTTATTATTTTACTTCTATTATCATTTTTATTATTTATTTTTATTTTTACCTACGTGACTTGACCGAAAAAACCTAAGAGTATGAATCCTTGCAGTCACGAAAGCTTCAAATCTAGAACCTTTTTAAGCTATTGTTAGCAGATCTTTCTCCTAAATCGGCAGTTGTCCTGCCGTATCAGTTCCGCCTGATGACGGTCGCTTGTGTTGCGATCGAAACGTCGTGATTTATTTTATTTTTACCTACGTGACTTTACCGAAAGAACCAAAGAGTAAGCAGTACTAACCGTTGTATGAAACTGTTCAAAAGTGAATTGAGCCAAAGTAGACTGACTAAAACCCCCTGATTCGATCGATATCCACGATTAGACTCTCAGAACCTGGCTGCCCTAGTGAGCTGGTTTACCACCTTTTGGGCCATCATCTTCTTAATTTGCAAGGTGGAATAAGAAACAGCCGATGGCGGGGTTGAATATGCAGTACCCATATGATGCGGTACACTTTGATATCAATATGAGTTCATCTGATAATGTGAGACGTGGTAATGGATATGTTACGTGGACAAATGATACGATCAAATATCGTGCAATATGAATCATTTTACGGAGCTCTCAAGTTGATACTGCTAATGTGTAAGACAGCCCAGAGGTTACGTCTTCCCCTTTTTACGTCGTTTCATGAACACCGCTACCCGATTTGCGTCACCTCAAGCCACACTTACGTCACTGACAGCATCATCCATCCTCTCTGGTATATGTCGCCTCTCACTTCGCCTTCGCCTCCACCTACCCTCTAAACCGCTTTTATTGACGTCGTTGAGAAATTCGTCATCGCACCTTTCAGGTACGCATCCCCGACGTAAACCGGGGTATTACCGTATTTGTATTAGCCACCTCCAACTGCCCAACCTCCCCTGTCGGGTTGGAGCGTGGAAAAATGGGGCCGATGCCGATTCTTTTCCCAAATTAAGACCTGATTGAAAAGTCACCAGGGAGGAGAGCAGGTTGTTGTGGTAAGCGTGTGCTGTTACCACGCTTGCAATCTGTATTATGCTTTGGTTGCTTACTACATAACTATTAATACACCTCGCAGATGTGTGAGGTTCAGCACAGTTTCTGTCATGCTCATTGCGTGACACTTGAGAGCTATAATGTTATTGGGAAGAAAACAATATTCTCCTTTTATCTTTATTTGCGTGTTTGCAATATTATGGATAAGAAGAAGGCTTGATTTATGACCGTTATTAACGAGGTAAGATCAAATTGAGACTACTAGGATGACTTAGTATCAAAAGCCACTGATATGTTAAGAAAACGAAAGCTTTTCTTTCACTTATTTTACTCCAACGTAATTTCCGCTGTGTGGATAAAGCATGGAAAATGTTTGGGCTTGCCACACACGGCAGCATATTGAGGTTCTACGTAACAACTCATCTACTATTACCAATAACACCTCAGTCCAAATTTAACACTGACCATAATGTGCCCCTGTAAATGTAAGTTTATCAAAAGCACGCCGTGTGCAGTTAGCCTTACGCAACAACCTTCCAGAATGTTCTCACCACAAACCTAAATTCTAGGCCTAACCCTAATTCCTCTTATTTGTGTCAAATTGTAAAACAGTGAATGTACTGTGCATATTTATATAATTTCGTCATTTTATTACACCCACTAACCTCTGGTCGACCATGATTAAGATTATAATTTGTACAATGATAGCAAAATGCATGGGAAGTGTCGTAAAATTTTCAGTGGAATGCGGCCATTTTAACTCTTAACTCCGACGAAAGTAATTCGTTGTTATCCGTCATTATTTCAGCACGACGAGGTGTAATGAGCGATCACACATTCCTCTTCTAACAAAAACAACATCGATAGGCTGGTGCTGTAACAGACCGCTTGTCTCACAAATCCCGATGTGATGGGCCGAATAGGTCCATAATCCAGCCATAAAAGATAAAATAAGTACCACTTTGTGGCAAGCCAACAGTTGCTTGACTTATATATAAATAAAATTGCACCTGCCATAGGAATGTGGAATTTCACCACTGGTGAAATGGGCGCTATTTGTAAATGGGAACTGCACAACTACGCAAGATGAGGCCCTGACAGTAAAAATCCAAACAATAACAGGGATATCTTGTCACTTCTCTTATCCGCCAATTTGTGGAACAAGGGAGTTATCCGGTACATGGACAATGGATTAATCGTGCGCCTCGTGGCAAAAAAACGGTATTGTGGGTAAAGCTAAATGTGGATAGAAGGGGGTTTCTCATCGTACATAATTGTTGCATAATATTGTAAATAGATGATTACGGACAGTTGTAGATCTGGGATTGAAAACAATATTGGACGGCAGACGTCATGCCAAAAATTTAAACAAATATTGTCCTTGCCCCGCACCTCCAGTTAGCACGGTTGGCTACGTACAATGCGAAAGAATGTCAACAAACATACATACAATATATATTTACCAATGTGACAGACACGTAACATTGTTAATAAATTAATGCATTTCAGTGTATAAGATTTATACACGACGTGCATTGAGCCAACCAACGCCGTTAGCTATTTTAGCACACGACTACCACCCCTTGCTGTTGCGTTGCGCTTTTCGGTTGATAACAAGTCATTCGTAAAAAAGAAAAAGTGTAAAGATGTGATACAAATATATCTGTCGATATGAAGTATAATTTACTCGCGTTACGACATCAAATATAGAGTGATTACTGAAGAGACTCACCTCGAGTGAATTTGACGATATTATCCAAATAGCTTCTTTCAGTAAAGTCCGTCTTCACAGCGTATAGAGAAATGGGCCTTGTGGCACAAGGAAGTAAATTTTAAAGCTCTTTGAAGCAGATGGTTAACGGTTAACTGATAGCTTTTGGGTTCAAGAGTACTAAGGTCGGATTTACAGCTTTGAGCGGTGTGTCGTTTCATAGTAATAATTAACCATATTGAGAGATATCAGCTTGTTTCACACTCCTATATTGGGCGGGCTTACCGGATGACAAGGACCTCTGCATAGGCTTGTCTGTGTGAGAGCTGCTTTGTGTGAAGAATGGCAGACCGCGTTGAATGGAATCCCAAGCAAAGGGCATTTACTGACCAGTTGAAAATAGCCGTAAATATCAGTGGCAACAGAACCACTGAGCGTCCCACCTTCTATCGTGTGTTGGACATCTCTACGGTTTGTGGACAGCCAGTGGTGGAAGCACGATAATTCCTGTGATGTGGCCTGTGATCTGAATAGTGAATACAACTACAACCTCCTGTCAAGTGTTAATGATGCGCACACACTCTTTGGGATGACGCTGATTAACTAAGTTAAACTTCACCAAGATCTGTTACTGAAAGTATCACGTACATTATTCACGATACGTTATGACAACACGTTTAATTTGTGAAAGGGATGAAAACAAGCAACCCACGATTGATATTTGCGTCTCCACAAATCAATGTTTAACAATGAAATCAGTCCACAAACTGAGACTTAACTCCTACACTAATAGCATGTATGTTCAATATGTATTGATGTCAAAGTTCCATAAACATACGTTTTGACAGCCAAGTCAAAGCCGCCGTGACTGAATGATTTGCTACTATATTTGAAGGTATTGGCTCAGTACATTCTGAATGCTGTAGGTTCTGAAATAGCCGGAGCGATATGCCAAAGAGGATTCGCAAATATGTCATCAATCGGGAGCTGCTGCTGCTGAAAATGGCCAAAATAATTCTGCTTCCTCTTATGTTCTTAAATTTAAGATTAAAAAAAATCAAGAGAATGCCCATTTACAAGGTCGGCCTGCTTGCTTGCTCGATATTAACATCAGCAGACATCATTATCTGAAGTTGGTGAAATGTAGTGATATATTTTGTGTTCATCAGAATTAGTTATTTTACTCCATTCCGTAAGCATATTAAGCATTACACGTAGGTAATCCGCCTGATGACGATTGCTTGCGTTACGATCGAAACGTCGTGATCTATTATTTTTTCTACCTACGTGACTTTACCGAAAGAACCAAAGAGTATGGATTCCTGCAGTCACGAAAGCTTCAAATCAATATTAAGCATTGTTCACAATGTTTGGAGGAGACAATGGGGTGGAGGTGTACAATACAAATCATGACTTATTTGTAGGTTTTAATCGTGGGCTGAAGGGAGAAGGGTGTTGAGGCGTTAATGGAAGGATGAGGTTGCAGGAGTTCTGCATGGACGAATGTGTGGCAGAATCTGTGGGCAATGACAGGGGTGTATTAAACGGGCATGACTTATGATGCGTTGATGGAGTCTTAATGAAGGGAGTGAACCGCGACATTTTACAGCAAAATGCCAGTGAGCCCACGAGGTGGTGAGATGTTAACTCCCTTACTTGGTATGCAGGAGCATCGTGGCTACCATATTTGGAGTTCGCTTGCTCGCGTGGATCTTTCTACAGGTCCTACGATTTTTACCTGCACATTTAGAAAAGCATGCGTTTAGAGTATTTGGCTGCTATAGAATTCCACGTGATGATAAGCCATTTCGCTGGGCTATCACTTGTGGCAAGGTCGCTTCTGAAAAAAGAGCTATATAGCTCGATGGGCCTTACCTTTGTGAAATAAAAAATGGTTTAGTTTTAATACCACGACAAAACACACAGGCTCGGTTCTAGAGAGGATGTACTATAATGCAACAAACATTCCAGTCTTTGGCTTAGCACTTAACTTGCAGAGGTGGTCAAGGGTTCACAAACTACTCACACGAGCCTTTGTCAAAGTCTACACTGGAGAGAGATTGTATGGCAAATACCCTGTGATTAAACAAGCATAATAAATTGCCTGATTAAAGACTGTTGACTTAACTGGTACAGTATTAAAAAAAAAAGTTAAAAAATACAACCTTTAATCTGAGTTATCCCAAACAAATATTGTCATTGATATAGTGTTCACGCAATAACTTACGTTAACGATCAGTTTTAATTAAAATACATGTTTTCTTAAGGGAGCGGTGGCACAGTGGTTAACCCATTGTGATACGAACCTAGTCAACCGAATCAATTTTTTTCCACGGCTGTCATCAGTGGCAAGAGATATCTGAACCGGTCCTGCTGCCGGCCCCATTTCACCAACCCCCATTGACCAGCATGGTGAAGTATGGCCAAATTATCCCCATGACCGGCAACTGTGTTGGGAGGCAATCATCCACCAGTGGATTGACAGATCCACTAGTGGATGATTCCCTGGAACTGGTTGGTGAATAGTCCCCAGTCCCTCACACATTCCCTGGTACTTGTTGGTGAATGGGACCAAGTCCCTCACGGATTCCCTGGAACTCGTTGGTGAATAGTCCCCAGTCTCTCACGGATTCCCTGCTACTC
>CM025615.2:4566549-4599794 GCA_014621495.2 Entosphenus tridentatus | reverse complement strand
ATGTTAACTACCTCGCCTGGTTTGCAGGAGGTCGGTGGGTTCGATCCCGATCCTGACGCTTGCTGCTGTATATTTGGAGTTTGCGTCTCTCTCTCTCTCCCCCGTGGTAGCGTGGATGTTTTTCCGGGTCCTCCGGTTTTTCCCCTCCACATTTAGAATCAACGTGATAAGCAGCTTCATCGAGCTATCATTTGTGGCCAGGTCGCTTCTGAAAAGGAGCTATAACACTGCTCAGCGGGCCCTTACCTGGTAAAATATATATTTTATCGTTTTAAATGCCCAGGTTGGGAGGAGTGGACATGTGAGAGAGTATCCAGCAGGTGGCGTGAGATTAACCGCGGACGGAACGACGGTCAGCGTGTGGAGGTTAAGGATGGATAAGGAGAAGCCCCCTGGTCACGTTGAATGACTGAGGCTTGAAACAAAGTAGTGTTTCATCGCGTAAATATATAAATGTGTCGTTAAACCCGCCACCACCCGACACGGCCAATTAGTAAGGTTTGTCACGTAAACAGAACGTGCCAATTCGTTACTAGTACAGCACCACCGGTGTGTTGGAGAGCAAAGCCACGACATTTAAAAGTGTTGTCATCACATCTACGCCTCTATTTAAGGAACGAAACAGGAGGATTTCTCCACAAATCTGGCTGTCGCCTGATGAAGCTAATACATCTCAATGCATGTTTTCTAAAATGTGGAGGGCAAAACTCAGAGGACATGGTGATACATCCACGCGCCCACAGCGAGAGGAGAACACACTGACTCCAACTATACAACAGACGACGTCAGACTTCTGGATTCGTGATAGTTTGTGCGGCTTTGCTTTTCCTCCATTTGAAGGAAGCGCAGACGACGAAACGATGCGCAGCTTTTGGGTTTCATCGCCACAAATCGCGCTCGAGTGTGACTTGCGTCTGTTATTTTCCACTTGTGGAGGGGATGATGTTGAATGGGTGTTTGACACCATGAAAACACAGCACTCGGCAATTCCTTGTTTTTCTTGTTTTTATTGGAAGACCATATATACTTATGCAGGTTCAAAACAAAGATCAGATCCGGCGAGCTGTGAGGTCCACCGGCCGAGGAATAACATGCAATGCATTTTGTTTTCTTCCAGTGTGAAATCAAACTAAATAAATGGAGAAAATAATGAAGTAAGTGTTTTACAACTTTTTTTTTATTTTGGTAGAAAAATTCTATTTGGCTTCCAAGGCCTAGTCTGAAAAAACATGAAAAGAGACTATGAACAGGTCAAAGGTCTCCGACAAGAAAAATATTAAACCTCGGTATATATTATGAGTTTTCCCCGTGATTTGTACACGTTTATACATGTAAATGTTTGTAAATTAGCTCTTAAATTAGATTCAATGATATGTACAGGGTATTTATTTTTTGTTTTAAAAATGATTTCAGAATACAAAAACGGTTCGAATATACTGTATATGACAACAAATGTATTAGGTAATGCGATGCTTCAACATCTATAACTAATGTTTTCTCACTTCCTAGATTCATCATTTCGTAATATGACGTATACATTCACAATATTTTCACAATATAGTTTTTTTATCAAGTAATAATGTGTCGTTTTAAATATAAAGTTGATAAATTTTGGCACTCTTTATACATGTAGATGTGTAATTTTGTCGTCATGTGTTAAATTCCCTACGTGAACTGAATTTTTTTTTATTGTTTTATTTTTATCTAAAGAGCATGCGTAACCAGTTCATAGTATACTTGTTCCTGATTGTCACTGAATCGTAACATGCAAAAAATCCTACCAACGTATGTGAGATATTAAAGTCTAACGGAGACGGATAAATGCAACATTTAGGGTAATGTAACGTCTTGCCCTTTAACTGCATCGTGAATGTGACTTCAAGCTTGGCACATTAAAACAGCTTTTAATTGGCACCATATGTTCAATTATCCCTTTCGAATCGTTATAACCAGCGCGGGTTTTGGCATACAAGACAATAAATATGGCGTCACCACCTAAATAGGACCTTGTGCAGAGTTCGGTTTGGCGTGTTGATTTTTAAAATAAGGAAATAATACTTCCAGATCAGCTTTAAACCCACGTTCTAATCATTGCTCGACCGCCACAGAATCTGTCCCCGTAACTTTACGGTCAACTACTGCCTATTACAAGCAGAACCAATTGCTTAAGGTGTTCGCAAGCGTCTGTGAAATGAAATAGGCATGATGATGCTTTTTGCCAATAAATCCCTCCTGCGGATGAGCCCTGGTGAAACACATGAGGCCATATAATGTTATTTTGTATTAAGTGAATTACATAACACGAGATTCAAGTTTCTGTTTTCAAGTGATGATGCAGATATTTGATGGCTTTATGGAACTGTGCCGTGGGAGCTCTGCACGGGCTCACCGTTCCAAGTACGTCCCCCAACTCCCGAGTACAAAGCAAAAAATTATGCTGACATTCGCGAAAAATACAGAAGCCTGCCTCTGCAAGAGCAGTCTGTCTGGACCAAGCCCGGTGCTATTCTGTGCACGTTTGGCTAGACGTACGCGTTTGGCGCTCTCAATGTCCAACGAAGCTTCGTCTACAATGTATCAAAGTCAAGAGGTCATCACAGACAATTACATTGATGTCACCCAAACCTCGCCAACCTCTTCCTTCTTACGGATCCCACAACTGTTGTGCAGTCAATACCAGACCTCAAATGTCTTCTGTTAAAAGTATCCCACCGGCTCTGGCTTTAGGGTTTCCTCTTGGTAATCTCTCCTTCTCCGCTCTACACACGTGCCCCAACACATGGCACAAAATTATCTTCCTGATTGTGCCTACAATGCTTCCTTGGCACTTTCTATTCTAACTTCAGAGTTGTCATTCCTACCGTGTATTTCCTTGCTTGCTTCCGTTCTGAACTGCAAGTAAAGGCCAGAAGCTTTATCTAGTTGTCTAGAAAAAAAGCCAAAAGTTCACATCTTGCTGAAATAGCCGAAACAAATTTGCCTTGCCAGTTTGTCCCCATCGTTGATAACGGAGACATTGGCAACGTTTTTTTGTAAAAATTTAGAAAAAATATACCTTTCGCCGACATGTGAATGATGCCCCAGGTCTCTGAATGACATAGAAGCAAATCAATTATACCTGTGATGATATGACATTATACCTGCCTCAAATACCTGTGCCTCAACTCCAAAGTTCACCTCTCCATTATTCCAAAGTGGTAGTTTATTCAGGCCTCTACTGCCTTCGTTCGCGTGGTCATTAATAATTGGCACCTGTAATAGGGACGCAGAAGTTCCACTTGGAACCGCTGCCAGCAACTTTGTGTGTGTTTTTTTTCAGAGCTCACCTCCAATACCGAAAGGAATGTCCCCCCAGCCAGTCCGAGTTAACCAACCTGCACTACTACCTGCATTGCAAACTGAAATTCCCCCATACTCTGGGTAAACGTAACGTTACCAAAGGCAGACCCGGGCCTCCGATGGCCAGCGGCATCCACAAACGCCGCAAAACTTTCTGCCGCTCAGTGTCCCACCAAGTCACAAACCACCACACCATGGACACGACTCGGTTATAGGAAAGACCACAGCATTGATAATGTTGCTACAAAACGTATTTCGGAGGCTTGAGTCAAGAGATGGACATGTCGGCACAATTTCAGCGGAATCAGTCCAGAGCAATTGATTAAAAAAAAAGTACGTTTCACAATAAAATGCCTCGACCTTTCACAGATACACTAAAAGCGGTTAAAAGGTTCAAACGAGTAAATTCGAAGTGGCCGGTATGCCTTTGATTAGAAGGAAATCGTGTAACGCAGAGAGCTCCATTAAGCGACTCTGAGAAATAATTACGCAAAACGCATAATTTCCAATGCAAAAGAAAAAAAATACGTTAAATCCCATAGCTTTAAAACGTTATCGCACAAATACTGCATTATACTCACCCCAAGAAAAAAACGTGAATCAACACAACGGTCCCGGACGCTATAACGGCGAATTTAAAAAATCGCTTTTAAAGATGCTAATAAAGCAATAATACTGCAACTTGGTAATGCTGTGAAGACGCAGAATTAAGAAAGCGGTGTAAATATTTCGTCGTTTTTTTTTTAAACACGGTAAAGGGAACGGGGGGAAAAGGGTACATTTCCACTAAGTGTTAAAATTTAGATTGGTTCCGACAGCATTCAATGGAGGTATATTTCATCATGGTAGTATTCTAATATTCCACTTAATTAGTAATAAATACATTTTTTCTCTCTCTCTCTCATCAACACAATGCAATACAAGGTACAGTACAGTGGCTAATTGCAGTGTAAATACAGTAAATAAGCTTTACAAATCCTATAGCTACTATGGAGGCTTTGTTTTGAAGACCTTAAAGTGGCTAAAACTATTATACATACATTGCGGTTATGTGGACGGAAGCATTATAAAAGCGGAAGCCGGTCCAGACGATGTTGGGAGTCTCTTTGTCTCCCCCTGTACGGTGAGACAATGCCGGGACAAAGACAAAGAATCCCCGTACAGTCTTAACAGACTTTTGGGGCAAGTGTGGTTAGCGAGCACCTATGAAGGCCGGAACGGCACACGAAGGGGAGTGGTATGGCCAACACCACGCCCGACCGCCTTTGTCTCCCCAGTGACGATGTATACACACCGCACCAGGTACTCATTTGAGGCTGAGTCGACCTAGGGGAGGGCCCAGAACTGGTTCAGATAATCCGTCACTGGTGTTGGTGGGCGTGAGCGGGAATCGAACTCGGGTCGCCGGGTTCATAGCGCGTTGCGCTGATCGCTACGCTACCGCCCCCCATGGTGAGACAATGCTGGGACACGCGCACACACACACACGTCACACATCAACGTTCTCGCTTACTGTTCAACCAAGTGTGTGTGATTTTTTTTCCCCAGTATTCCCTCTTTTGTTGTTAACGTTCCATTAAGATTAATTATAATTTTTCAGATTGACATTAAAATATCCACTGACGATGCTTTACAAGAGAATATATACCCATGTTGGCTGAACAGCTAAGCAGCCTTCAATAACGTCAGGCGTTTCCCATCAGCAAGGCAGGGGAAATGAGTTGAAAGGGAGCTAGAGACTCTTGCGAGCCTAGCATTCTCAAGTCTTGGCTGCAAGGTTGATATCTTACGTCCCCGCGCATAAAAGACCCGGGGCAACGGGTTTCTGGCCACCGTGACCTCTGGAGTCGCGAGGTCAGAGACGGCTGGCCCGAGGCCAGTGCAATGGCTTCCACATCGGACCCCCGGCGTGCCCGAGTTGAAGTTTCCACGCTCGCCTCACCAAACCTTTGACAGACGTGCGTAAAAGCTACCGGGCAGCCGGTTCTCACGTTTTTTTCCCGGTTGATAAAAGAGTTGTCGGACGTTAGAGCGTGTTCTTTCTTATTATTGTTGTTGTTGTCTTCGTCGTCGTCGGATGTGACAAAAATGTGCAAGCTGGAAACACTTCGATCAACCGTAACTTTTGTGGGCCTTGATAACGATTAAGCAAATAGGCCACAAATAACACTCACATGGCATTTGTGGGTTTCATCAATATGCACAGCCCTTTTAGGTTAAATAGTTACCATTTAACTAGATACATTAAAACTAAATATATTTAAATCAAATATAAAAATATCTGTTACTTTGATTAACCTTTACATCATTTTCAGACCAATTTGTGTCTGTCAAGTATAGTCATATATATATGCGTGTGTATATTTAATGTGAACATTCCAATATTTTTACCTTTCCATCCATAATAAAACCAAATGTGCAGTGGTGTAGGGGCTAGTAAATGAAGCATTTGGCATACATATTGTAAATAACGTAACCACCCTAAAGTAAAACAAACCTCTAGAAGCACTCTTGTTTAGTTCTCTCTTGATTCGTTGTGAGATTAGCATCCTCCCTCCTTCCCCGTCACCCCATCAGCGTTCACGCAGCCCCCCCCTCTCCTGCCGCCCCCCCAATCTCAAAAAATAAACGTGTGCCGAATGTTCGTACGAAGAGGCACCCACTGTTTTTGGGGTGATATACTGTTTTAACAGTGCCAAGACCCCCCCCCCCCTACGGCCACCCACTCCCTCAATAATTGTCTCAGGCGACACGGATTCAAAAGTGTCATTTCTCTTAACGCCGCAAAAGTCAAATGGGGATCGCTAGAGCGTGCCCGTGTTTTGTTTTGACACAACGTTTTTGGACATGCGGCAGGCCCACCCCCCCTACCCCCTTTAGGGGTCGTTCCAGTTAAGGGTGGCGGGGGGGGGTCGGGAAAAACGTTACGCCGACAAAATCCCCCCTTCGTTGTTTTTCTGTCGGGAAAATTTTTAAAAGCATTGAGCAACGTGACACACTTGACATTAACGTGAAAACATCGTGTTTTTCTTTTCCCCCCTCCTAAACTTGCGACACAAAAAAGGTTTAAGAAAAATAACCTTTTCTTTTGGACTGTCAGCTGTTTCTTTTATATTTTTGAAGTCATAGATTAAAAACATTTGAGGGCACTGTGGTATTATAGAAGGCATATATAGCACAAGATAAGCACCTATGTTACTATGTACCATCAAAATATCTCCCCGTCTCTTTAATGTGTGTGTGTGGCTATCGATCGAGCTACCTTGGACAGCGACACTGCACATCCTTCAGAATCTTTGAGATAGCTTCTCGCGGTGTGGAAAGGAGCCACGCGTCTAAAATCCTTTCACGCCGCTCGCACGCGCGTGGCAGACGTTGGAATGCGAATGCGGCTCTTGCCCGGTCGGGACGATTTTTTTTACATTTTGTGTGTGTTGTTTGTTTGTTTGCTTTCTCTCATTGTTCGCCGTGTCAGAATAAAACTCTCGATTATTGGGAGGGGTAATAGAAACGAACGAGGCCAAACAAATAGGTAAGAAAATATTTTTTTGATCTGATTGCAGTTACAAAAAATGTTCATGCTGCTGAGTTGTTTTTATATGTATGTATATATTTTAATTCTAGATTTGAAGTTTTCGTGACTGCAAGGGTCACAGCAAAATTACTGTATCAAGTAATTTTGCTGTTGACGGTGCCACCTGAAGACGGAAGCTTGTGTTGCCTCCGAAACGTCGTGATTTAATTGATTTTTATTTTATTTTTTAACCTACGTGACTTTACCGAAAAAACCTAAGAATATATATTTTAACTTTGCACCGTGGTTGCAGCATTTTTTGTTTACGTGTGGCTCAGTTCAAAAGTCGGATTTCTGCAACGTAAGCTCGGTTTTGTATTTTGTTAGGTATGACATACCCACAAATAGATTTCCTCATTAATGGCAATGCCTCCTGTCTTAAGAATGGAATGGCAACACCAAACCACAGTACCCTCTGGTACAATCTAAGAAATCGAGTTATTTTCCTGCAACTTTTTGTTGTTGTTGTTGTTGTTATCAGCAGTTCCACATCTTTGGCGCTTGTCCAAATGTTACCGGTGTATGTCTTGAAAAAAAATGTTAAACCCTATCCCTGCCAATATGCCAGTTTGCTTTAAAAAAAATGTGGGGGGTATCTTTTTTGTTGTTGTTGTTGTTTCGGATCCACATAAACTGTAAACTGCAATCGTTAAAAAAGTAAACAAATACAGACTCGAAAATTTGTTTGCTTCCAAGAACCAAAGTGATTCTAGACCAGAGCCATTTTGCTCAGGGTCCACAGCCTCCTGAAGCAACAATGCTCCCGGTCTGCATTTAAAAAGAAAAGTAACCAAAGAACTGGTTGATTAAAGTGACGTAATGCCATCTTCATCCCCTAAAACTTCTTTACAAGTGGATTGCAGGAAAACAAACGAAACAAATCTCTCTTGCAAAGTCAAAGAACACTTTTTTTTACCATCCCCAAACCTGCATCAAAGGCAAGCGACTTAATCAACCACTTCACCAATCGAGTATCTAAAACAAAAAAAATCAGATGTCAATTTCCTAAAATAATTGCGTGAGGAAATGCAGTAGTACTGTCATTCCAAAGAAGTAATAATTTAATGGATAATGTTAAATATATTACTAGGTTTTCCATAAGTGTTGTACCGTTTGTGATTTTTTCTTTCTTTCTTAAAACTCATTGACCATATTTCACCGTGGGCGTGTTTGGGGACCATCTCTGGGGGCGTGGCACTATCTCTCCAGGAGCTGCCTAAGCGCCCGCTCGATGTTCATGCGATGGCCGACCCGCGTGACCCCCAGCTCCAGAAGGTCGTCCTTCTGCAGCGACGGAAGGTGCGTGCCGTCGATCTCGTTCTCCAGGAAGCTGTCCCGGTGCTCCCCCAACCTGAGGCTGTCCAGCCAGTCCGCCACGTCGAACTTGCTCCACAGCTCGATGGGCTTGCGCGAGAACGGCTGGATGCCCAGCGACAGTTGCTGCTGCGGCTGCATTTGCTGCAGCAGGGAGGGCGACGACGACGACAAGGAGGACGAGGGCTGCTGCAGCTGTTGCAGCAGAGACGGAGCCGACAGCGGCTGCTGCATCTGCTGCAGGAGCTGGGGCGGCGGCGGCGACGGGCCGGGAGAGCGCGCCGCCGCCGCCGCCGCCGTCGCCCGGCCCAGCAGCGGGGGCGACGCGTGCTGCGGCGAGATCGAGAACTTGACCTCCCGCGTCGGGGTCGGCGCGCGCGGCTTCAGCGGGGGCGGCAGCGGCGGTGGCGGGGGCAGCCCGGGCGGCTGAGAGAGCGCCAGCATGAGGGGCGACGGCACGGCGGGCATGGGGGGAAGCGTGGGAGCGGGTGGGGGGGGCCATGGCCCCGCCGCCGGTGGTGGCGGCCGCTTGGGGTCCCCCCACGAAGCTTTCTGATTGGTCGCCGCCGGACGGGCTGGGCGTTGCCCTCCCGACCTGCGCGGCTGGCTGCGATCGGAGGTTAAAGGTGATGCTTGGGGCTCTGTCTGCGCTGCTGATGGGCCTGCATTTTAGACGAATGAACAGGCAAAGCGAGGGATTAGATAGAGAAGCCGAGGAACTGAAGCGACGGCGACAATGACGGCACAGGTGTGACGAGTTCAGCAGCTTTCCTTCACCGTAACTTCATCGTCATGAGGTGATTTGTCTGCTGCACATACAGTGCTTTGTTAATGAATACATTATATCATTCTCTATGTAATACTGCTCTACAATGGACATATACACATATTAAAGTACAATGTCAATTATTTTGCCGTCTTATTACCGACAGAAGGGATAAAACTCAATACATGTTCTCGCTCAAATGAGCATTGAGACGGTGCTCATCTCCTCGTATGGAGCACCGAGCCAGCGGGAGGGCGCGTGGCACAGGTTGGCGCCAGCTGTCGTAGATGAAGGCTTTTTGGGGTTAGATCGCGTGAATATAAATGTGTCGTTAAACCCGCCACCACTCGACACAGCCAATGAGTAAGGTTTGTCACGTAAACAAAATGTGCTAATTAGTTACTGCTTCAGCACACCGGTGCGTTGGAGAGTAAACCCACAACATTAACAATTTGAGTACCGTGACGTTCCGCTGGTGATCACAACAATCAGCTTCATCAGGCGATTAGCCGGAATTGTGAAGAAGTCTTCCTGTTTCAGTCGTTAATAGAGTAAAGGTAAAAGTGATGTCATCACTGTGACCCTATCAGGAGGATCACCTTCATTGAGAAAATGCAGCACCTATTATCCATTGTAATTTATATATCATATTTACCCCACAATCAGAATCTTTATTTAGCTCTTTTCACAGACGCCAAGCGCCAGATATTAAAAAGAAAAACGTCACGAGTGAATATCTTTTCACGTTACGATGATCGCGTCTGGGCCCAACTGTTCTTAAGTGTTTTATAGTTTTACCTGACCACCGGCTCGGCTGCGGCTCTTCGCCTCTCCCGGCTCATCTCCTGCAGCCGTGAGCTCAGCTCGCTGATCACACTCGTCTTGGCATCAAGCGGCGCGGCCTTGCGACCGTCGACCCGCTCCAGCGACGTCTCCGCCTCCCACAGCCTGGTTTCGCCACCGCGCGCAGGTCGCGTTTATAAGAGACGCACGAAAGACAACGATTCCCCCGGGATAGGTACTCTTAGGTTTTTTCGGTAAAGTCACGTAGGTGAAAATAAATAATAAAAATAGTAGAAATAATCATGGAAGTAAAATAATAAATCACGACGTTTCGGAGGCAGCACAAGTCTCCGTCATCAGGTGGGACCGTCACAGCTAAATTTACTGTATCAAGTGAGGCAAAATTCCAAGAGACAAGCTCTTAAATACAAGTAAAGGGGGAGGGGGGGGGGCTTATCTGAATGTGGTAGCCAGTGAATGGAACGTGTTATTATTTTTATTATTTATTTTCACCTACGTGACTTTACCGAAAAAACCTAAGAGTATGAATCCTTGCCGTCACGAAAGCTTCAAATCTAGAATTAATTCCCCCGGATAGCCTCAACACACCGTTTTTTGGGGCGAGTAAACTGTCACAGCGAGCATCTGCACGAAGGGCGCCACGGCACGAGAGATGAGGCGGTGTGGACGGCCCAACCACGCCCGGCCACCTTTGTTCTCCCATAGTGTTACATTCATCGTTTCCAAGTTTTAAGTTCGCTTTGTTTGAGAACTCGAGAGACGAGGAAGAGTCTCATTTGCAAGGGTGACCCGGGTCCCCAAAATGACAACAACAACAACAAACAAAGCAAATGGCAGCAACGGAAGCGAACAGACGTGACGGCGAAAGCAAACCACGTCGCACGAGAGCGCGAAGATGTGGCGCGGACGTTAACCGAAGCAGACAAAGGGGGCATACTTGTCGAACGCAACCGCACGACAGTGAAGTAGGTTATCGCGTCGAACCGCGACGCAGACGCCCGAGGCGCTGAAGCGACGGCGACAATAATGAGCACAGGTGCGATGGGTTCAGCACCTTGCCTTCGCCGCAACTTCGTCGTCGCGAGATCAAAATGATTGGTCGCTTTGTGATATCATGCACTCATATCACGTAATACTTGCTCGACAACTTACATATGCAGCAAAACCCCTCTTAACGGCCACCCCTGCTAACGACTACTCGTAAAATGACTGGCCTCTGTACAGCCCAATGTGTAGTGTATAGTGTAGTGTATAGTAGGGTAGTGTATAGTAGTGTATAGTAGTGGAGTGTATAGCAGTGTAGTGTAGTATACAGTGTAGTGTATAGTAGTGTAGTGTACTATACAGTGTAGTGTATAGTAGTGTAGTGTATAGTGTAGTATATAGTGTAGTTATAGTAATGTAGTGTATAGTAGTGTAGTGTGTAGTGTATAGTAGTGTAGTGTAGTATATAGCATAGTGTATAGTAGTGTAGTGTATAGTAGTGTAGTGCCTCCATAGAGCCCAATGTGTTCGCTTACTGACCATTCCCCTGTTAACGATGGGCTGTTGTAGGTACAGCAAAATATGAATTGATGCATTGATTCACCATGTTTATTTTAATATTATATATTTATAAGGTTGTTAGAATTTCTATGTATGAATATCCATTGTTTAAATATTATAACGTATGCTTTTTTGGGGCGAAAAAGGGTAACTTTCGATGCTACCGGAAGTAATTAAGCCTTTGACATGTGCTTCCTATACTCGCTTAATGACCGAATCGCTTAACCACCGGATTCGTAGAACCGATTACCGTCGTCAAAGAGGGGTTCTACCGTGGACACATTTAAATTTGAGTAATTATGCACGGCACGGGGTGGGGGTGGGGGGGTGACTAGCGGCACTGCCGACGTGCGTGGCACCGCACGGCTCCCACGGCCCTCACCTCTGCACCGACGACTTCGGGCGCGGGGCGACGGGCGGCGGCGGCGGCGGCACGGGCGGCGGAGGCGCCATCATCATCATCGTCGCGGCGCCCATCTCCTGCTTGTGCAGCGGCTCGCTGAACGTCACCACGGAACTCCGCAGCGCGGGCGGCCGGAGCTTGGGTTTGGGAGGGACGGGCGGTTTGTCCTGCTGTAGCTGCTGCTGCTGCTGCTGCTGCAGCAGTTGCAGCTGCTGCTGCCCGTAGTGATGGGGGACCAGGCACGGCTGGCCATCGGCGAAGGAGGTGTGCGTGTCGGGCGGCTCTCCCGTTTCGGACGACAGCGTGGAGATGCTCGACACGGTGGAGACGGTGCTCGTCGTCTCGGCCGGCTGCTCGCTGCCCCCGCTCCGGGACGACTCGATCTCCTCCAGGCCCGAGTCCAGCGACTCGCTCCCCACGCCTCTGTGCCCCTGCTGATGCAGTTGGTGAAGATGTTGATGCTGCTGCTGCTGCTGCCTCCTCGCGTCCAGGGAACCTTGCTGCTGCTGCTGCTGAGGCATGGAAGTGGCGAAACCATTGGCGAACTCCAGCGGAGGTGGGATGGTCTCGGTGGCGAAGGCAGAGAACTCCCCTTCCTGGGGGACGCCGGGCGACGCGGGCGGGGACGGCACGCACATTTGCAGCGGGCTGCCGCCCGCCCGCAGCTCGCTCGAGCCCATCGGCGACGAGGCACCCCTCTTGCTCCGCCGATCGACGCCTCTCTCCGGGGCCGCTCCCAAGTCGTGTCCGAGCTCCGAGCCCACGCCGCCACCGCCATCTTCGCTCGTGGTGTGCACCATGAGCAGCCCGGCCGACTTCTGCTGCGACGTGTCCATGATATTGATGATGACGCTCTTCCGCTCCACCACCGTCTGCGGCGGTGGCGGAGGTTCTTTCCTGAATTTGGGCGCATGCTGCTGCTGCTGCTGCTGCATCAGTGACTGCTGTATGGACTGTTGCATCGAGTGCTGCATCAGCGGCTGCTGCATCACAGCCTGCTGCATCAGCGGCTGTTGCTGCTGCAACGGAGGCAGCTCCCACACCACGCTCCGGGGCGGCGGAAGGGGCGGTAGCTCCTTCCTTGTCCTGCTCTCGAATGCGGTGGGGTGGTGGTGGTGGTGGTGGAGCGGCTGATGTTGGTGGTGGTGCGGGTGATGAGGCTGGGGGTGGTGAGTCTGCCCGGGCACCACGATGGACACCTGCCTCTGCTCCGGCCGTGCGAACGTCAGCCCGGTGGCCGGCGGGCCAGTGATGACGTTCGCCGCTCCGAAGAGGTACGTGAGCGAGCCCATTGGCTGCTGCTGCTGCTGCTGCATGTGCTGCTGCATCTGCTGCTGCTGCATGTGCTGCTGCATGTGCTGCTGCATGTGCTGCGGGAGCGGCGGCGGAGGCGGCGGCGCCGCCATGCGCGCCTGCATGTTGCTCGCCAGGTGCTCTTCGTCCACCGACTTGGAGTGCTTGAGGATGGGCTTGGGCGGGCGGCGCTGCTGGCGCGAGGGGTCGCCCGACAGCAGCGAGAGGTCTCCCGTGGAGCGGTGGCGCTCCTCGATGCGCCGCTGCCTCTCGTGCACGGCGAACGCGATCGCCGCCGAGAAGGGGTCCTGCTGGGAAAGTGGCGGTGAGCACGCGCGCGTCGCGATCGGCGCTCGGGACGCCCGCCGCCGCTCGTCGCCGCACGCCGGCTCGATGCCAGCGGCTGACGGCGCGGCTCGGCTTCGGGAAATGAGCACGGCGGAGACGGCGCCGAGAGCCGATCGATTCCCACCACGTCTCGTCCAGAGGACAACCGCCGGAGGTGGGGGGATGCCATTCCAAGCCGCGCGCAGCGTCGGAATTGAAAAAAAGTCTCAACCGCGGGTTTCCCTCGCTCGACACGGGTTTTCGGTCCGTGCGTTTTCGTGTGTCCGCGGCCGATCTATTGGCTAGGCGAAATTCGCTCCGTGCGGTTTGAATTGACCCACACGTGGCTACGCGGTCGGACGTGGGACAACATCCTGTGTGTACTGTAGGCACTACTCGGCTGGAAGGTCATTAACATAATGATTTAGAATGATCCAATATACGGCGTTCGGTGTGATTTTATGTAATATTGTTTTTAGTGCTGATGGCCTGCGGTGTAGAAAGAGGGCACTTAGCAATAGCATCTGGAAATTTTGCAACATCCTCGTAACCAATCTTGACATTCCAAATTCACCCTCTCTAACCACGTGTGTGTTCAGGCCATGCTGCAGGCTCACCTCTGCCACGACTGCTGTGAACGCTTTCGCGAAACTCCGTTACGTCTGGGGCTATGCGTACGCAGGTCTGTCACGTTATTTTTTTTTTGGCACCGTTTTTTATTTGTATTTAAACACCGTAAATTGTTTATCCTGTTTGCGGTACATTCCGGCGTGGGTTTGCAGTAAGTTCTGGCGTGGGTCTCGCTTAAGAAGCCGGTTTAACCTCAGGCAGCTGCCTGGTTTTGAACCCAGAATGTTTCAGCGGTGTGAGCTCCCAGCGCTCCGCGTCTGTGGGCCACCTGGCCCCCGTTCGAGTGTGAGCCCACCTTGAGACCAAACAGGTAAACGAAGACCAGCTGCAGCTACCACTATAAGGAGGGGGGGTGTGGGGGTGGGTTGCTGTGACAGAGGTGATGATGATGATAATCAATACTTAACCACTAAGGAAAGCCACACTTAGTACAACAACTCTCTGCAGGAGGGTCCTGCTTAATTTGGATGTTCGGCCCAACGCCAATTAAATTGTAGGTTTGTTTATCGACGCGAGGCAATCGGAGAACCCGGAGGAAACCCGTGCGGAACGGGGAAGACAACGTACAACAAGTCCAGACGCAAAAGGCTCAAGCCCTTCTTGCTGCGACGCACAAGTTTTCGCACCGCGCCACCCATGCCGCTGAAATGTCACGCGCGTGCACGCTGACCTCCCCCCCCCCCGGCTCCGTACGTAGCCGACCGGAGCGCGCACGGCGAAAGCAACGAGCACCTGGAAGGACGCGGAGGGAGGTGCGGCCTCTCCCAGCGTGGCGGACCCCGACTCGGATTGCAGGCCGCTGAAGGTCACCTCGGGGATTTCCATCTCCTTGGGCTCAGGGCCTGGGGTCTCGCACTCCATGCTGGAGCCCTGGCTGCTTCGGCCACTGCTGCTCGTCGAGGGCTCTGGGGACAGCACGGCACGGGGAGAGACAGGCGTGGGTGAGTGGGTTAGAGAGAGACGTGGTGAGTGGGTTAGAGAGAGACATCCGTGGTGAGTGGGTTAGAGAGAGAGGTGACTAGTACTGCATGTAGGCAGGTCCGTGCTAAATCTAATTCACCTTTACTTAGCTTCACTTTAGGGAGGTGAGGATGCATTGAAATTTGTAACCTCTTCCCATCAATCGCCGACACCTGTAGCTTTCACAAGGAATTTTCATCTTCCTAATTAATTTTATTTAATTTTTTTCTACCGTAGCTTACTCTCGCGAATCGTGATGCGCGCTTTGGAAATTCATCGTAAGTCACAAAAAAATTCTAACAAAACTATTAAAGGCGGCCCCCGCAGGAATTAAATCGTCAATGGTGCAAATGGCCGGGCGATGAACGTGCCTGCGGCTCGGCAAATCTTGCTACCCGCGATTTTGGCTATCCGTGAAACGCACCTGGAACTCTACACGGCTGCGTCGAGAGAGAGAGGGGGCAAGAGATAAAGTGATGAGAGATAAAGTGATGGCATTTATTATTTACGTATTTATTTCGTGGATAATTCATCATTATCCGCGAAATTTGATATTCACGAGCATCTCCGGAATGTACCCCTCGCGAATAACGAGGGATTACTGGAGTCTGTAATTTTCCAGCGTCCACAACAAGTTGAGAATGACTTGAAGGCAACCGAGCATTGCTGAATAGGATGATGCTGTGATATTATGAGCAAACATCTGTCAAATGATGAGAAAAACCCACCGTGACAGAAACATCGGTGCGCTCATTACACACGAGGTGCTCGTCACAAATGAACCAAGATACCTTGCCGATCTCGTCAAGGAGCATAAACCATCATCACGCAAACTACGTTCATCCTCGCAGCAGTAGCAGCGGCTTTTTGTTGGCCATCGCACTTCTGCGGCCGTCTGGAACGCACCTCCTTCCGATATTCGGAAGCCACTGAAGCTGTGGACTTTTAAGTCTAGAATGAAAACTCATTTCCTTAGAACTGCTTTCTGTGCATTAGTTTGCTGTCCTTCCCCCGCACCTCCGATTAGCGCGGTTGGCTACGTACGGTGCGTAATAAGTTCAACGTACGTACATACATACATACCGTGCGAGTCTGAAAACCAAAAGAAAACCAGTGGAGGTCTTGTTAGTTGGCACACTGCACTTCAGAGGGCTCGCTGTCGCCTGATGATGCTGGTTGTAATTACCGGCGAAACGTCGTACTCAAATTGTAGATCCTGTGGGTTTACTCTCCAATACACCGGTGAACTGTACTAGTAACGAATTGGCATGTTTTGTTTACGTGACAAACTTTACTATATGGCTGTGTCGGGTGGTGGCGGGTTTAATGACGTATTTATTAAGCGATCTAACACAAAAACCTCTATTATGGATAATATTGGTCGCGAAAGCTTACGTGTTAAACTAATCCAGCGGTTGTCTGTGTTATTAGTTCCCTGCAGCTGCATTAACGATACATATGCACCGTCTGCCTCTCAGTGGACATAAACAAAATCTTACGCGTCACGGTCCGAATTATGTCCAAATTTGGTCGAAATGTGAACAATGCTGACATGGTGTAATGGTTGGCACGCTGGATAAGCTTTTTAACTACCACGCCTGGTAGGCAGGAGGTCGTGGGTTCAATCCCGACCCTGACGCCTGCTGTGTATTCGGTGTTCGCGTGGATTTTCCTCCGGATCCTCCGCTTTGTCCCCTCCACATTTAGAATCAACGTCGCGCGTTCAGAGCATTTGGCTGCCTACACATTTCCATGCGATGAGCCACTTCGTTGAGCTATCATTTGCGACGACCACGTCGCTTCCTTAAAAGAGCTATGAAGCTCAGCGGGGTCTTGCCTGGTGTCGTGTAAGTAAAAATCCAAGACGTCCGGGCCAGCGTGCGTAGAGTAGGCCCAAAAGAATGGCTCTTCCGCGACGGAGGCCGCGCACGCCCCCGTAACCGTGCGCGTCGCCCCTTACCCTTGATAATGATCGTCGGCAGCGGGTTCGGCGAGCCACTCCCAGCCCTGTCGGGGCTGCCCTCGATCTTGGTCTGCTTGGTGAGGTGCGCCTTCTTGCGGGAGCTCGCCGTGGTGGCGGCGCCGGTGCCGCTGCCCGGCACGGCCAGGACGGCGCCAGCCGCCCCGGCGCCCACGTTGGCGTAGACGTGCTCCGTCGGAGTCTTGGGACGTTTGTGCCTCAGCTCCATTTGCCGCATCTGCTCGTACTGCATCTGCTGCTGCTGCTGCTGCATCTGCGCTTGCTGCTGCTGCTGTTGCTGCTGCTGCTGTTGCTGCTTCTGCTGGGCCTCGAAGTGCCGCTGCTGCTCGTACTGCATTTGCTGCTGCTGCGCCTCGAACTGCCGCTGCTGCTCAAAGTGCCTCTGCTGCTGCTCGAAGTGCCTCTGCTGCTGCTCGAACTGCCTCTGCTGCTCAAACTGCCTCTGCTGCTGCTCAAACTGCAACTGCTGTTGTTGTTGCTGCTGCTGCTGCTCGTATTTCCGCTGCTGCTGCTGTTGTTGCTCCAATGAGAATTCTTGCGCGGGGACGACCGCCGACTCCTGGCCGCCAAACAGCGGCGTTTTCCTCCTTCGCGGCCTCTCCGGCGCCGGCGGGGCCGCAAAGTAGGCGGACGCCGACGACTCCAAATACCCCACCGACTGTTCGCTCTCCGGCGCGAAGCCGAACTGCGCGAGCTCGAACGCCTGCCGCAGCTGCTGCGACTGCTGCAGCGCCTGCTGCTGCTGCTGCTGTTGCTGCTGCTGCTGCTGCGTCATGAAAATGTCCGGCAGGTCTTCGGCGTCTTGCGCGAAGAGCGGCGGCCGCGCCGGCTTGGGCTGCGCTGGGGCGGAGGGCCCGTACATGAAGGGCGGCTCGGAGGCGGTGGGCGCCAGGAAGGGCGGCAGCGGCTGCAGCGCGTGCAGGGAGGGCAGCGAGCCGTGGAGGGCGCCGTGGAACGGGCTGTGCAGCAGCCCCGGCTCCATCTCCAGCTCCCGGCGCAGGGCCGAGAGCTGCGCCGCCTCGTAGAGCCGCCGCGGGGACTGCACGGGCGGGTACTCGCCCGGCACCGCGGGCGACGGCGGGGAGTAGAAGACGGGCGAGTAGGAGGGGGTGACCATGCCGCCGTCGCCATACTGCGGCTGCAGGGGCGGCGAGGGGTTGAACTGGGAGGGGAGGTCCACCGCGGAGCCGTAGAAGCGTCCGTCGGCCGTCATGCCTACGCGCGGAGCGCGCGCACACAGACGAAGATCCCACCCCCGACGTATAGCCTTAACGGACTTTTGGGGCAAGTGCAGTTAGTGAGCGCGCGCGCACGCAGGAGCGAAGAAAGGCGACAATGTGTGTACGTATGTTGAACTTCTTTCGCACCGTGCGTAAAAACCCGCGCTAATCGGGGTGTGCGGAAAATTAACAGAGTGTCGGCAATGGCTGTGCCAACGAAAGTCTTCGTACTTATTGCGTGTGTTGTGCTTTAGCTATTTCTGGTTTACATCCAAAGGAAGAAAATGAACGTGTAAAAAGACTGACCGGTGCCTTACAACCGCTCGCTCCGCGCCAAAGGCAAGGCACCCGGGGTGTCCCTCATCATTCCCTTCCGCTGGGTGTCTCCGGTGCCAGTGAAGCGGTGGAAATTCTCCCACGAGTTTGGGCAGGGATCCGTGTCACCAAGTAAGTCGACTCACAAAAAGGCCTGTAATTCATTGACCCCGAGCGGATTCTATTCTGCCGCTTTTCAACGAAGAGATGCCCTACTGGAGAGTTTGGTCGCAGTAGTTTCGCTTAAAAATTTTGCGACTGCAGGAATTCATGTTCTTGGTTCTTTCGGTAAAGTCACGTAGTGACGTTCTTGTTCTGGACGTCTACGCTGTTCCATTCCGTTCTCCAGCAGCATGGATCTGCGTGAGATGCTAGGATGTGTCAATCTCAGGATTCAATGGATCACAGGCCTCAGTCGATACCCTAACCTTCGCAAACTGGGAGCCTAGTGCTCTGCCACAGCACGGCCCAGCTTCGTTCGATTGTTGTTACATGCGCTTTTAAATCTAGTTCGAAGACTCGTTTCTCTAGAACTGCTTTTTGTGTGTCGGTTTGTCGTCCCTTCCCCCGCACCTCCGATTAGCATGGTTGGCTACGTACGGTGCGAAAAAAGTTCAACGTACGTACGTTGAACAAGATGCTCATGCGTCTTTCGCTGGCACTGGGTGCGTTTTTATAATTTGGGAGATATGTTCACGGCACAGAAGGGGGGTGGTGGGAGGGGGGTGAGTGGAAATAGGCGGGCACTTAAGAGACCTCCATCCTCTGGCCTGGAATCTCACGGAATGCGCCGGAGATCCCAAACCTATCTACCACCACCGCCGTCTACCTGTTTTGCACAGACGCTGCCTCCACCCCCCCCTGCCCCAAGGGCACTTAAACCAGGCGGAAACAGTCCGGAGAAAGGTTGTGACCTAAATGCCAACTGGGGCAAAAGAACAACATTCAGTGTTACATTGAAGACGGTAGCGGCGTTCAATTTGGAATCTCGCAAGGCCGTCCGTCGCTGCCGTCGGCCGTGGATTACTGGCCGCTGGTTGGACGCGCGTGCGGCGACCTGGACGCCTCGACTTCGGTCAACTGCGGAGCGGCTGGGCGCATGCGATCGAGTCGTCGCGCGTTCTCTTATTGCCGTTCGCTTACAACGACGCTTTCACGATTGTCTCTTCGAGCTCCCTCAAGCGGAGGTCCTTCTCGCCAGCAGCGGCGCGGACGAGGCAGTTGCAGGGCTACGCCTTTGCCTTCCGCGCTGTTGCCCGTGTGCGCACGCTCCACGTGGGGAGCGGCGCCGCGCCGCAACGGGTTCGATTGCCGCTCACAGCGAATACTTTAACCAATCCTGGGCACTCCCGTAGGACGAATCGGCCCCGAAATGAGTACCTGGCGTGGTGTGTAATCATCATAGTATTGGCCACCCAACCACCCTCGTGTGCCATGCTGGCCTTCATCGGTGCTACTCGCTAACAGCACTTGACTAGACGGCCTGTTAAAGGCTGACACGGTCGGGGTGGGAGGGGGGGGGAATCTTCGTCTTTGGTCAGAGTCCATGTGACGGAGAGGAGAGCGCGTGCGACGGTGCCACGCTTACCCGTGGGCGAGTGGGCGTATGCCCCGCCGGGCCTCTGCAGCGGCATGAAGGGCCGATCTGGAGGGCCCAGAGGTGGCGACGGGCCCTGCCCAGGACCCATCAGGTCAAAGCCGTACTGCACCTGGCACTGCGACGCCACAGACAGCGGGGAAACGCGACACGCGCTTGAACTGGATTTATCGCCGACGCTTTCACAGCCCCCAAGCATTGTTGCTTCTAATTTCAGGGATTGGGCCACACCTCGCAAGTTTTTGGCACGCACAGTAGAACCCCTCTTAATGACCACCCCTGTGAATGACTAATCGTTTAACGATGGGCCTCCATAGAGCCCAATGTGAAGTGTATAGTGTAGTGTATAGTAGTGTATCGTGTAGTGTATAGTGTAGTGTGTAGTGTATAGTAGTGTAGTGTATAGTGTAGTGTATAGTAGTGTAGTGTATAGTGTAGTGTATAGTAGTGTAGTGTATAGTGTAGTGTATAGTGTAGTGTGTAGTGTATAGTAGTGTAGTGTATAGTGTAGTGTATAGTAGTGTAGTGTATAGTGTAGTGTATAGTAGTGTAGTGTATAGTGTAGTGTATAGTAGTGTAGGGCCTCCATAGAGCCCAATGTATTTGTTTACCGACCATTCCCCTGTAAACGAGGGGCTGTTGTAGGTACCGTAAATATGAATTAATGCATTGATTAACCATGTTTCTTTGAATATTATGTGTTTATAATGTTGTTGGTAACTTTGTGTATAAATATCCATTGTTTAAATATTATAGAGTAACTTTCGATGCTATCGGAGGGAATGAAGCCTATAATGTACATTTCCTATATCGCTTAACGACCAAATCACTTAATGACCGGTTCCGTGGAACTACGGTAATTACCGTCGTTAAGAGGGGTTCTACTCTACTACTCACTGCGGGCATCTTCACCCAGAGCCACCGAACTCAACTCCTGCTGCCGCCTGTGTCTAACTGGCGCTCCCTCGAGACAGATCGAAGTGGCTGACCTCCGGATCGTCGTGAGCCCAGTGTGCTAAATACTTTACCACGGCAGCATCGCGATGACAAGTTTGCGCATTTGGCATTCGTGGCCGTTCTTACGACACAAGGCTCTCATCAAAGCGCTGCACTTCACAGCCACGCGCGCTACGGCCGTTGCCCGCCGTTCCCGGCGGTGGGGGCGGCGGGGGCACGTACCTCCTGCGGGAAGAGACGGCTGGGCGGGCGCACCCGTGCCGTGGCGGGGACGATCGGCGGCTCAGAGTCCGCGACCTCGTGAACTAACACCTGTTCCACCTTTTCTGTCAGAAAGAAGCGCAAATTCCACGTCAGCTGTTAGCTGAAGTCGGGAAGAGAGAAAGCCGAAGCGTCGTCGTCGCGACGACGCCGACGACGCCGGAGGACCAAAGTACCGACGAGGGCGTTGCCGGGCCCAAGCGGGGAGAGTTCCCGCGGGAGGCTGGACGGGAGTGGGGTGTCTGCGTCGGTTAAGTCCGCAACGTGACGATCAATTCAGCAGCGACTGTGCCCGAGCAGGGTCGCCGGGGTAGCCCCCTGGTGCCCCCCCCACCCCTTCCCTGCGTTCTCGATAAATGTTTAAGATGCGAGCCATTTTGTGATGCTGAAGTACCTTGGCATTTTATCCCGTTTTGTGCACTTTGTGCATTAAGCTCCGAGTCTCTGTTGGAACATTGCACAGGGCGGGGGCACGTCAACTGAGAGCAAATGCAGTACTCACCCTGTTTCTTCTTCCTCCCAGCCGCTTTTTTTTTCAGAAAACAAGAGACAGAACACACATCTTGTGAACCTTAAACGAACGGTCAGGAAGCAGGAAAAAAGTGATCGGTGTTCATGTGTGATAAAAAAATCACGCGTAAAATATAGGAGGTGGGGGGGGGGGTGAGGAAATGCACATCTGATACAAAAAAGAATGTGTAAGAGACTTACCTCTGTCCACTGCACATTGGTTTTAGGTCAATCGGGGGGGGCGGGCGAGAGAATTTTACAGGAGGCGGAGGAATGCGAGATGGCGACAAATGGAGAAAACAGAAACAAGAAGGGGGGAAAGAATTCGTGACGATTTCGCAATGCAATTATCAACTCCGTATACATGTATACATGCGGAAACGTATACAATATATACCCCGTGTCTCATGTATGTAAGTAGGTATGCACGCACGAGCGGATAGAGATGATGCCGCGTGTAAATGTGGCATCGATGCCGCGGGACGTGACTATGTTTGTGATATTAAACACGGTTTTGAGCTCACGCATGCTTTGTTGCTTACGCAACTCAAGTCGAGGAAATGTCGACGTGAAATGCCGTTTAAAAAGAAATGCAGTTGAGGCACAGGCATGCGCGGTCTTCCCCCATATGATCAAAACGCTTGCGTGTGTGTACGATGGGAGAGGTTGAGTAGTGGTTAGCGCGCTGCGCTACGAATCCGGCGACCCGAGTTTGATTCCCTCTCATGGCCAACACCAGCGACGATTGTCTTGAACCCGTCCTGGGCCTCGTCTCGGTCAACTTGGCCTCACATGAGTACCCGGTGCGGTGCGTAGTAAACATCGCCACTCGGGAGACAAAGGTGGTCTGGCGTGGTGCTGGCCACCCACCCCCTCGTGTACCGTGCCGGCCTTTATTAGGTGCTCGCTAAAAGCACTTGCTCCAATAGTCTGTTTAGTCTAGGCGGGGGGGGGGTGGAACTTTGTCTTTGTGTGCGATGGGACGTGTGGTACAGAGGGGCCGCGTCGGCCCTGTGAACCCGCCCGCCCCGCGTGTGTGAGTGAGCGTGTGATGGTGATGCGCATTCACGGACCGTGTGGCCACACGCAGCGGCGTGCCTCCGACGAACACGACGGCGACAACGATAACGACCACAGCGCCGTGAACTAAATGGCCTTGCTCCGCCCTGCGGATGCCGCGCTGCGTTAGTTACGCCCCGGGGTTTAACTTCAGTTTTTTTTTTTCCCGCGCAAGGAGAGCGGCAGCTACGGTCGCGAAGAGAGGGAAACGGCTCCGGCGCGCGATGCTGCCTTTTTATGATTAACGGGCCGGGTTCTCGCCGGCGCTAATGCGGGGAGCGCGCCGGCGCTTTGGCAAGAACTGCAACGTTTGCGATGTTTCCCCGGAGGGTGATAACGCTTACAAGTCCCCCCCCAACCACCGCCCCGCTCCCCCCACTCCGCGTTAATAACGTCGCTTAAAAGCGGGCGATTTGTGAAAATGACAGACTCAGCGCGGACCTATAGGGTGGCTCCGGGACGGTCTCTTAAATCGGGGGGGGTCATCAATCAACGCGCTGCGAGCGGCGGGACAGGAGCCAGCCGCCGCTTGTCCGATTGAACGCGCGACGCCGAGAGGAAATCCCGTTTAGCCGGGACAGCTGCGGAGGGGGCGGCTTTGCTTTGCGCTCAAGCGTTACGTTTTTTTCCGCGAGCCCTCAAAACGTAACGCGACGTGTCCTGAGATTCAGGCCCGCGTAAAATGTCGGAAGCCCTCAGAATCAAGAGAGCGATGTACACGAGCCCACTGTCTCTTGAACGCTCCCTCCCCTCCAATGAAAGCACGTGTTTAAAGGCTGACAAACACCGCTGCACTGCGACTAGGTTTACACAGGCAGCGGGCCCTCAGTGACGGATGTAGTTCCTCTCGTCCGTTTCGGTGAAGCTCAGAACCCAGGGCTCGCTTCGAGGCACGCGGCCCCTCCTTACTCCCCACGCTTTAGTTTTTTGTTTTCCCCGAACGAACGTTCACCGATGGGCGGCGTGCGCGCTACTGCACGGCGCGCAATCGGAGTAACCGGCGTTGTATCCCGCGGAGGGGGTAGGGAGCCCAACCGCTGCGAACATGGAATCATCTCTCGGAAGTTATCAAATTTAATCAAGCGGCGGGAGATTCGCCGCTCGTGAGCGGGCTTATCTCTGTCTCTATTTGGATAAAAGCCCGGCCTGACGGAATTTAGTTGCGCAGGGTTGAGCGTCGGGCACCCGCGCACCAAATACTCCTGGGCGTTCCTCCTCTCGAGGCGTTCCGCTTGCAACGGATCCCGACCCCCCCCCCACCCTCCGCGCGTTTAACGAATCTCGTTCAGGGAGAGAACGAGGGCGATGCCAGGAGGCGGGCGGCAAGGCCCATCAATGTGGCCGCTGCGAGGCGCATGGAAAATAAAAGTTCTAACGCGAGCGCAAAGCGATGCCCAGAGAGAGCTGCGCCGGGATGCCGGCAAAGTCCGCGGGGTGTAAATCTCGAGCGCAGGCGCGGCCGCTTCATCACGCCCGTCTTTTGTTGTTGTTGTTGTTGCAAACAGCGAAAACGTCGACAGTAAAATGTTATGCAACCTGGTGACTGCAAGTCTCTTTACCTCCAGGGGTGATGAAAAACATCGCTGCAAGACTTGGTCTAAAATGTCACAGATTAATCGGTTAAGGTGCAATTGTTTCAGGGGCACAAATATAGCACACACATACACACACACAGTGCGTGGTTGAAGGGGGACCCCCCCCCCAAACCCGTTTTCCCCCTCAGCTCGGCGCCTCTCTAGATGGCCGCAGTTCGGGGAAAAAATGACACGCGGTGAAAAACGCGACACGGATCGACGCCAGTGCCCACGCTCCATTTGGCGGTGCCTTAAATCGTGGGGCATTCGTTCGCCAATCGAGAATATCCTGGCACACAGCCTTGGGGTTCAAGCAACAAGGCTACGGCGACGGTTTTAGGGTTATCGGTCGAGTCAGGGGGTTAGAGCGTGAGGTTGGGCCTAGTGCGAGGGCTGTGGCTCGGGTTTGTTGTTGAACACTGCTCAGGGGGTGGGGGTGGTGGTGGGGTCACTTTCTCGCCGCGTGTCATCTTTTCCCAGTGCGGGCGTCGTAAACCAAAGATGGAACCTCAAGTTACCCTGCACATTGTTTACTCCAAAAATTAGTTCGGGAAAAGGCCAGGGACCCCACAGTGATTCAACGTGACGCAGCTTTGAAGCCATTTTTTTTTTTACATTTTTGGTTTAACGGCACAATTCACTTCAGAAAGGAATATTTTTTAAAGTGTTCAACAGAAACAGGGGGTATATGGGGGGGGTGAGGGTGTTGGGGGGGGGGAGGCGCAACCTGGGGCACAATAGATTAACGGCCCAGGGCTATGGTAGCAACCGCTACCACTTGCTGGGGGTTTGCAAACCGGCGAACACTCCCTGGCCGGGGGGGGGGGAGGCGATGGCCTCTCTCGAGGTCGCCCTTTCTCTAGAGCGAGGCCTCCACCGCCGCCATCGCCACCGCCCTGCCGTCGTTGTCGTCATCGCCGGCGGCAGCGGCCCTGCCGAAGGCCACTCACCGATTTCCTCCAGCTCGGCCGTCATCGACTTGGAACGGAACGACACCGTGGCACTTTGGGACTTCTTTGGCAGTGGGGGAGCTGATAAACCAAACCAAGAAGACAGCGAGACAGAGAGCTGTGATAGTGTGGCACTAATTAAACTAGAAAACAAAAACTAAATATTGTAACAGGTTGAGGCCTACTGAGCTATGTAGATATTTTCAGAAGCGACCCGGCCACAAAAATGATAGCTCAACGAAGTGGCTTATCACGTGGACATTTATAGCAGCTCAATACCCTAAAAGCGTGATTCTAAATGCGGAGGGGAAAACCGGAGGAACCAGAGAAAACCACACGACCACAGGGAGAGAGACATGCAAACTCCAAATATACAGGCGTCTGGGTCAGGATCGTACCCATCACCTCCTTTAATGGGCCACGTGCGGTAGGGTCGTGATAAATATCGAGATTTATTAAGAAACTTGCGCCATTGTTTTATGGGTACCGAGGCTCCCGCTAGATCATACAGGAGGGCGTGTGCCACAGTGTGGCGCCAGATTATGATAGAGTGTGGTCGTGTCGCTACAGTTATTTGTGGTGAGTGCAGTGTCTTTAAAAATAAAGGCGCTCCGCCTCTCTCAATAAAATCAACGCTGAAGCGCTCGCCACATTCCGAGATTCGCCAGTGAACGGCACACCCGCACCCTGCAAACTTGGCAGACGTCTCGGAACGGAAAAAGGGGTTAATAATCCTCAAACTACTCGGACGCGGTATCGTCCAAAGATTGCATAAGCACCGTCTTGCGCTCGAGCAAAGCGCACGCGGAGTGTGCGCTTAATGAATGAGCAATGCGCAACGCCCGATCCCTAACGGTCCTGGGGCCATTTGTCAAGAGAATAAAAAAGGATGGAATTTAACATTTTTGGCTTGAATGCTCGGCTCGTAAAAGTAAAAAAATAAAAAAACAAGGCCCTCCCACGCCACCGCCAGCCGCCACGGCTGCCTCCGTCGTGAACGTTTGCAGAGACGCACGTGGGCGAGTGACTTTCTGCCAACGAATGCGTAAAATAAAACCTAAAAGGCGATTTCATGCTCGGGGGGGGGGGGGGCGTTGGAGGCGCCGCTGTGTGTAACGATAAAAGCGGACTGCGATGGAATCACCGATCTTGATGATATTAGCCAATCACATGAAGCTGGGGAGGCGTGTCACATCATGACTCAATCCACGGATCGATCGGCAATGAATCGACACGACGATTAACCCCGCACGTTACGATTAACCCCGGTATTTTTGATGTTTGTTTATTACGGATCTACTGAGCGGAATCAATTAATCTCGATTAATGATCCGCGGTCACCATATATGGGCAAAGACATGCCCCTTCGGCCAAAGCCACGCCCACTTTCTTCCATATATGGGCAAATCTCTAACAGGTGATTTTGTCGGGTGTACGATTCTATCGTATTACGGCGCTCATCACCTGTCCGTCGCGCCTGAGCCAGTGGGCCAACGTCAGTGGCGAGCGATACGTTCCCCCCAACATACGAATAAAAAAATACGCTTTAAGCCCATCGGCCTGTTGGCTTTTCCACACCAACATTATCCGGCAGCAGCAATTTGTCTCGAAGCAAAAAAACTCTGGACCGGTTTTTCCGACCTTCCGGGTCTCATCGGCAGAGTCGGCCCCGTTGAGCAAATGCTGCCGTGTTGCCAGGCGGTATTGGCAGCGGCGACTCCGTCTAAACGTCGGTGGCCCCCCGTTCAACGCAGCGCAATGCAACACGATGGAGCTCACGTGGTACGTTGAACTTCTTGCGCACCGCAAGTAGCCAACCGTGCCAATCGGAGGTGCGGCGGAAGGACAGACAAGGCAACGCGTCGTCGGTTCACAACAAAAATTGGCACTCCGGGCCCCTCGCCTTTTCTGCGCAGGCCATCCTCCTGGTCCGGGCGTCGGCTCACCGACACCACCTTCATCACCAGGCTGTTCCCGCCCTGGCGGATGAGCCCCACCACGTGCTTGTGGCCGCACTTGATGATGTTCTCGCCGTTCACCTGCCCCGCCGCGGAGGAGAGGGAGGTCGGGAGGAGGAGGAGAAGGAATGAGAATAGGGGCAGGAGGCGCGAGTTCTCGATTGTGCGAGTGACGAAGGGCCCGAGGACGAGCCGAATCTGCGAGGCGATGACCCGGTGTTCTTCATTGCAAGGCCACCGCGGTGGGGCCACTGGCGGCCCCTGGTGGCCTTTAGTGCGGCACTCGGACGTGCGGGTCCCCCGACAAGACACAAATGGTGAAAACACCACCCTCTCCCCCATCATCGTCATCATCATCGTACTGCTGTCACAAACCCCCAATGGTTTCAAACGTGTGACGGCCCTCACACTGATGACTGAATTGGCACCCCCCCAACTCCCGTCCTCTGAAAATTAGTGAAGAACACTGCGCTATTAGAACGTACAGCCCATGTCTACACGTTGTGGCGCATGCACGCACACACTCGCGCGCACGTTCGGTGCGCCTGGCAGGCATCGATGGGTACAGTCGTGCACATGACAGCTGTGTATCCGCATACACACCATGGGAAGGGGTGCAGTCGGGGATGTAATGCACGGATATTTATGTTTGATGAACTTCTTTCGCACCGTATGCAGCCAACCGCGCTAATTGGAGGCACGGGGGAAGGACAACAAACTAAAAACACAAAAAGCGGCTCCAAAGAAATGAGTTTGTCAATCTAGACGATGATTTAAAGGTGCATAGCTCCAGTGGCTACCTAATATCAGAAGGAAGAGCGTTCCAGACGGCCGCAGAAGCGCATCCGAAAGCGCGCGATGCCGTGACCACCGTCTTTGTTCGACGGCTTGAGCCAAAAGCCGCTGCCGCTGCGAGGACGGACCGGAGTTCGCGTGATGGTGGTTTATGCTCCTTGACGAGGAATGTGGAGCAGCAGCACTCCCCCCTCCTCCCCAAATTTCGGAACTTCATGGTTTGCCTAGGGTTTCCTATCTTCACCACTTTCGGCCAAACACGGATGCATTGCTCAGTCAGCACTCGGTCGATTATCAAAACTCGTGCAGTCATATTGGGATCAAGTTCAACACAGAATACAATTGCTGCTGCCACCCGAACACGGGTGCCGATTCCCGGCAGCCCTCGCTGTGCCACCATAACGTGTTTGTGGGTCTGCTTCACAACTCAACATGGACAGTAACTTACCAACATCAAGATTATCCTGAACAACACCATCAACAACACCAAACAAAGATCCCCCGCATAGTCTTAACAGACTGTTGGGGCAAGTGCTGTTAGCGAGCACCTATGAAGGCTGGCATGGCACACTAAGGGGTGGGTGGCCAACACCACCTCCTCCCCAGTGGCGATGTTTACACATTGCACCAGCTACTCATTTTAAGCTGAGTCCATCTAGGTGAGGTCCAGGACCGGTGTTGGCTGTGAGCGGGAATGGAACTCGTTTCGTTGAGTTCGTAGTGCAGCGCGCTAACTGCTACACTACCGCTCCCCATCAACAACCACCATCACCAACGAACATAACTGGAACTTCACCCATCACCATCTTCATCACTATCATTATCAACAACCCTCAAGATGTTCCATCAATAAATACTGCCTTAGAAGGCAGAGTATAGAGGAGGTGGCGTTTTGGGGTGATGGCCCTTCTTCATAGCAATTAGCCGTCATTATTAAATTGCCGCCCGCGATTGTGCTGGTGCGCCTGGCCAAAGAGAGACCGGCGATCCGGGAGCTACGGTTAATGCCGCTGGCGGAGGACAGGGCAGGGTGGAAGAAGGCCTTTGTGGAGTCGCTGAGCCTACAACTCGATTCAGTTCGGAAAAGCGGGCCGGTATTGATTAATTGATATTATATCACGACCAAGAGCACCACCACAACACGTACCATCAACAACACAATCAAGCACCATAACCGCATCACCACGACCACCATCATCACCACCACCAACACCTTCACCAGAACCAACCCGATCACTATCGTCATTATTGTTATAATTACGAAAAGCAGCCCCCACCAACACCGCCGCTAGCAACAATGCCATCACACCTGTGAGCGAGCACCTGTGAAATCGGGCAAGGTGCACGATGGGGAGGGTGGCCAACACCAATGTTGACGTTTACCCAGCGGACCAGGTACTTATTTATGGTGTGAGTCAACCGATGGAGGGCCCAGAATTCGATTCAGATATTCATCACCGACGTTGGCCGTCAGCAGGAATCGGATCTCGGTTCACACTTCACGTGGCACTTAACGTGCACCTGGCCTGGCACAAGTGCCGTGGTGACATCACCGCGGTTGTTGTTGTTGTTGTTGAGCTACGAACCCGACGGCCCGAGTTCGAGAGAGAGGGAAGAGAGGTAGAAGAGAGAAGGACGAGGAGTTGCACAGAGTTGCAGTGTCCGTTTACAGGAGGGACTCTGAAATTAAACTAAACTTTTTTATTTGACCAGGTAAGGCCAACTGAGCTACGTAGCTCTTTATACAGAAGCGGCCTGGCTTACACAAATGATCGCTCAACGAAGTGGCTTATCACGTGGAAATGTAGAGCAGCAGACAAGTACTCTAAAGACGTGAGAATAGGTTTTCACCTTTTACCTGGCAACAAAACAGGTGTTAAGTTTAGAGTTGAAGTTTTCGTGACTGCAGGGATGCATACTCTTTGGTTCTTTCGGTAAAGTCACGTAGGTAGAAAATAAAATAAATGAAATCACGACGTTTCGATTGCCTGTATAACCTCTTACCACGGCAACACTCTCTCCCACTTCAGCAAAGAAAAAAAATATTGCTGTGGTTATCCCACCTGATGATGATTGCTTGTGTTGCAATCGAAACGTCGTGATTTAATTTATTTTATTTTATACCTACGTGACTTTACCGAAAGAACCAAAGAGTATAGGTGTTAAGTAATTGAAACACCAAACTGAAACCTTTTACAAGGAATCATGACTGGATTAACCACAATAAAACATACTCTGATAATATATGCATTGTCTTTGAAGCTGATTGGTCCACACTACAGACAGCTTTCTTTTGAGCCTCGTCTCAAACAGTGTTAGAGCAGAGGACGCCAAAAGGCGTACAGCCAACTCTAAAGACGTGTTTAGAAAATGTGGACTCAAAAATTGGAGGACCTGGAGAAAAATAACATTGGGACCACGGGGAGATCATTCAAACTCAAAATATACAGGGCGTAAGGGTCGGGATCGAACCCACGACCAAGTGGTATAATTCCAGGCGAGGTCGTTAACATCTCGCCACCGTGCCGCCCAGTGTGCGCTAAACCACTGCACCGCTGCTCCACACATCACATCCGCCACCGCTAACACCACTGCCATCACAGCTCCCCACTTCCGAAAACACCCCCCACACCCCCCCCTTCTCCCCCGCCAAACTAAAATTGTCATCGCCCAATACCGTCCCATAATATGAAGTGTCAATTCTCCACGTGTGTGGCGGTGGGAGGGGAAAGTCACATGCTCTTTCATCAAGAGTTTCACTCTGTGGTGGCATGGGTTTTTCATGTGAGACATAAGGGGACCATTTTTCATCTTAACAACCACTCAATTTTGGGCAATGTTTTAACACATTCCTGCGGAGGGAGCTGGTAGGAACGTTGGGTTGCTCGGTCAATGGCCAGGATCAACGGAGGCGTGGTGAATTCCGCAAATATGCCCGACTGTGAGGGCGGGCACAAGCTGGCCTGAGTGCGTTGTGGAATCATCGACGATTTCCATTGGAACAGCTGAAAGAAGGGGGCCGCTCTTTGAGTGGGCACCCAAAATCTTCACATCGCCATCCCCGTGTCCCCATATCATCCATTTTCTTTGAGGCTTAAACAGCCTTCAGTAAACTAACATACGTTCAAAAATATCCGGTGCAAACATTTGAGGATTTTATTTTGTCTCATTATCATTATAAGATTAGAAATGTTTTTTAAATCACCGATTAATGGACTTTTAAAACACTGCCCAAATTGAGTCCTTGTTAACATGAAAAATCACACCCTTACGTCTCAAATTAAAACCCATGCCACCACAGACTGAAGCTCATGATGAAAAAGCATGCAGTTTCAACAATCCTCCCGGCCCTGTCGCTAACAATCACAATGTATTTCTGCCACAAGGCCTTTAACAGAGGCATTCTGCACCGTGCGTGTACGCTTACAACAGAACTCATACGTTAAGACATTTAGCAATTATTTCTTTTGACCGAAACACATTTTTGGATGCTTATACGGCGAATGCTTTTGTGCGATGCAACCTTTGAAAAATACCCTACACTGTCTTATATATATTCAAATTACATCACTAATGAACGAAAACCACGCAAATGTCACATCATGCCATCCTCTTACGGTTTGCAGCACTTCCGCTGTTGCCGTGACAACGGTGGGTTCCTAGCAACAGCTGAGCATCGCCATGGTAACTACTTCAAGCTATTAACCCCTCCTTCTGCTGCTGAAAAACCTACACAAAATCCCAACAACTGATAAAAGGTCGCTTCAAATTTAACCTGAAGGCCTGACTCGGTTCTGTCAACACTGAACATCCATAATCAACGTTTTTTGGTTAGATCGCGTTATTTATAAATGTGTCGTAACCCTCCACCACCCGACACGGCCAATCAGCAAAAAAAGTGTCACGTTGACAAAAGACAAATAGTTCACTGCTTTAGTTCACCGGTGTGTTGAAGCGTGAAACCACAAAACATTTTCAATTTTTTAGTACATCCACGTGACGTTACGGTCGAATATTTGAAACTGAAACAACGTTGGTGTCATATTCTTGGTTCTTTCGGTAAAGTCACGTAGAAGGGAAATAATAAAATAATATAAATATGAAACAATAAAAATTCTCACGACGTTTCGACTGCAACACAAGCAATCATCATCAAGTGTGAAATCCACAGCAAGAAAATTTTATAAAAGTGGCATTTTTTCCTAACGTCAGCACCACAGACAGCGAATTGGCAGTTGGCCAGATGGACTCGTTTTTTCAAATTTTCTTGCTGTGGATTTCACACCTGATGATGATTGCTTGTGTTGCAGTCGAAACGTCGTGAGAATTTTTATTATTTTATATTTATATTATTTGATTATTTCCCTTCTACGTGACTTTACCGACAGAACCAAGAATATGAATCCCTGCAGTCACGAAGGCTTTAAATCAAAATTTAACGTTGGCGTCGCGCGGCGTTGTCGTTTCTCGTTTCGCGAACGACGCAAAATCCGTTCGCGAGCTGGGAGGCACTTCGCAGTGCGGAGGCGAAGGGTCGAGTCGCAGGCAGGCACGCAGGCTGCTCGCTCAAGGCAACCGATGGGTTAAAAAGAGGCGAAGCCTGCCGGAACGTGGCGGCACCAAGTGGCTGGCAAGGCTGTCAGCCAGAGAGTGACAGCAAGAAGGACGACCGGCACGGATGAGGCCAGGCGGCCAGAGGGTTTGGGTGGGGGGGGTGGTTGAGAAGCGGGGTGTGGGGGGGGAGGTGATGGTTGGGGAGCGGTGGTGGTAGCGGTTAGGGGGCCGTCCATAAATGACGTCACGCGATTTTGGACGATTTTTGACCCCCCCCCCCCCCTTTGTCACACGGCGTCACAAAGTCAGACCCCCCCTCAAATATGACGTCACAAAGATCTGCCCTCCCCCACCCCCCAAATTATAAAACATGCTTCAAATCGCTTTAAACTATTGTCATTGTAGTGCGTATTTAATGTGGCGCTGCACTCTGATGTTGTAGGAGAAAACATTTATCAAAAAGTCTATTTAATTAAGTAGAACTTGTTATCTATATTTATTTAAAGTTGCGCATTTTGATGTGACGTCACATTTCTCAACCCCCCCCCCTCGTCACACA
>CM025615.2:4544493-4566449 GCA_014621495.2 Entosphenus tridentatus | reverse complement strand
AACCAGTCCTGGACCTCTCTTAGGTCGACTCAGCCTCAAATGAGTAGCTGGCGCGATGTGCGAACGTCGCCACTCGGGAGACAAAGGCGGCCGGGCGTGGTGCTGGCCCAATCACCCCCTCGTGTGCCACAGTGCCGGATTTTTGTAGGTTAGATGCAGGCTCGCTAACAGCAATTTGCTCCAACAGTTCAACACGTCGGCTTTCGCAACCAATATTATCCATAATAGAGTTTTTTGGGTTAGATCACGTTAATATAAATGTGTCGTTAAACCCGCTACCACCCGACACAGACAATTAGTGAGGTGTTGTCACGTAAACAGAACGTGCCAATTCGTTACTCGTACAGCACACTGGTTTGTTGGAGAGTAAAACCCACAAAATGTACAATTCGAGTACGACGTTTCGCCTGATGATACCCGTTGTGATTACCGGCAAGACGTCGTACTCGAATTGTACATGTTGTGGGTTTTACTCTCCAACGCAACGGTGTGCTGTACTGGGTGTTTGATGAAAACATTGTGGCTTGAAGGTTCCTGGCGAAAAGCGTTGGTGAAAATAAGATAACGTGCTTGGATAGATTGGCATCTTTAATTTGATTAAACAACGCGTTTATAATAAAAAGATATCAACGAAATATTATTTTTATTTTCACCTGTAAGAACCCTGGCATCAAACTGTAGGCAATGCCACGGGTGCTGGAATGTATGTGGATGTGGTATTTTGTGTGTTCGATTCCGACCCTAACACCTGTAATATTTGGAGTTTGCATGTTCTCCCCGTGGTCGCGTGGATTTTTCTCTGCGTCCTCCAGTTTTCCCTCCACATTTAGAATTTACATGCATTTAGAGTATTTGCCTGCTCTCAATTTCCACGTGATAAGCCACTTCGTTGAGCTATCATTTGAGGCCAGGTTGCTTCTGAATGAGGTTCCAATGGAAGTTTTAGTTTAGTTTAGAAAAGATTGAAAATGATCCTCTGCTGATCGATGAATACATATCGTGGAAAAAAATAACCTGGTTTAAGATACGTAGCAAAAGTATCAAGAGCGCCTTCAAACATGATGTATGTTGAACTTCTTTCGCACCGTGTGTAGCCAACCGTGCTAATCGGGGGTGCAGGGAAGCACAACAACCAACTTTTGTTGAGTAATATGCTCTCACGCGTCTCTTTTGCATCACCAGACAGGCGAAAGATGAAATACAAATGTAACATTTGACATGAAAGTTAAATGTGTATCATATACACCTTAATGTTTTTTTTTGGGTTAGATCGTGTAAATATATAAATGTGTCGATAAAACCCGCCACCACCCGACACAGCCAACTAGTAAGGGTTGTCACGTAAACAGAACGTGAGAATTCGTCACTAGTACAGCACCACCAGTGTGTTGGAGAGCCAAGCCACAACATTTACAATCTGAGTACGACGTTTCGCCAGTAATTATAACCAGCTTCATCAGGCGACAGCCAGATTTGTGGAGAAGTCCACCTGTTTCGTTCCTTATGTAGAGGCGTAGATGTGGTGACGACACTTCTGCGCTCTTGCGCAAAATGTGGGGGGGGGGGGGAGATTACTGATTCAACGTACATTATGCATGTGCGTTATGCGAGCCCTTTTGATACACACTTTCCTCCAGCCAATTCATGAAGTTGTCACGTGATGAACAAACGTGGCCAAATGTATTACCGCTTCATTTGTTGAATGTTGTGAGATTGCTCTTAAACAAAACGGTGTCGCTTTAGCACTAGTACATTGGCAGTTTTTTGTTCACCACGTGACAACTTTTATTAACTGGCCCTGTCTGGTGGAGAATTGCGTACGACGCACATTTTACTCACGCGATCCAACCCCAAATGTCAGTTATAAATCACAAATGTTGTTATTGCCGCCTCAATTAGTATCATCACCGTACCTTGGGGTATTACGTGGAAATAACCTCTGAGTCGGGGAACCAATTGGGATTGGGTAAAAAAGAAAAAACTGGGCAAGGAAAAAAAATCAATCGGAGTCACCTCGTTACATTACGAAAATTGCGGCACGCGAAAACATTGCCGCTAATTGTCCACGGCCGTCCTGACATTATATTTTCCAGTGGCTCGCGGGGAAATGACTTTCACGACTCCTCAACCAAAGTCAAAAGCAACTGTGGCCGCAGTTTAAAATCTGCCGATGTTCGCCGCGTGTCTAAATCTGTCTGCGAGACTTTCCGAGCTGTTGACTGAACGCATTTTTTGTTTTTTGTAAGGCCACCGCAAGCATGCACTAAAGCTTTCAAGGGTTGCCTTTGCAAAAAAAAATATATTTCTCTCGATACTTTGTTGAGCAAGGAATACGCATCGTGTCATCAAATCAAAATAATTCTTACACTCCTGATACAAGCATTGCATCTTGGGAGATTATTAGTCATGCAGAGTATATGCAAATACATGCATTGAGGATAACAGAACGAACCTCTACAAGAGATGGAACGAATGATAATACAAACGAGGCAGTAACAGGGAAGAAAAAACGTGCGTATAAACAGTGGATATAGATCGTGAATATGATGAAGAGTGACTTAGGCCCACCCGGGTCTTTCCCTCCTCCTTCCCCCTCCCAAAGAGGCACGGGGAGCACCTGGGCAGGGAAATCGGGTGACGTAAACCAGGCCCCCCCCCCACATCTCTTCACCCTCGCATCTCCTCGGTATCCCTGCAACCCCCCACCCCCCCAACACCACCGGGTAGGGGAATCAAGGGGAGACCCAAGTTTCACCCAAGTCACTTCCCATAGTCAACATCATCTGCAAGGTGATGTCATCCGTCAGCCATGGCGTCCGATATCGCGCAAAGAGGCACCCCCCCCCCCGTGTAATTAACGCTGAGTTACAATTGCATCAACGCTGTCAAGCAAGCTTAGTTGAGATATTATTGGATGAAACCTTTGATCAATTTGCCCCGTTTTCTCCAGGAGAAGCCTCTTCGAGCGACACAACTTTTATAGCGGCCCTTCATGTACGTTAGATCATATTTACGGGAGGTTACATGACCCCCCCTCCCTCCTCCTCCTCCAGCCCCCGCGCGACAGACGTAGAGAGACGAGCGGAGCAAAGGCATCGACGCTTTCGAGGTTATCTGGAAAGCGTTAGAAAATTAATTACTCAAAGAAAGGCTAATACTGCATACATCATGTTGTCTCCGGGCCAAAACAACATCTCTAAATCAGCTCAAGCCTCACGTGACTCTGAGTCAGGGTGGCGAGATGTTCACTACCTCGCCAGGTATACAGGAGATCGAGGGTTCGATCCCAACCCTGACGCCTGCTGTATATTTGGAGTTTGCGTCTCTCCATCATCACGGTGGCTAGGAGATGTTCACTACCTCGCCTGGTATACAGGAGATCGAGGGTTCGATCTCAACCCTGACACCTGCTGTATATTTGGAGTTTGCGTGTCTCTCTCTCTGTGGTCGCGTGGATTTTCCCTCCAGGCCCTTCGGTTTTCCCCCTCCACATTTAGACTCAAACATGCGGTTTAGAGTATTTGGCTGCTCTAAACTTCCACACGATGATAAGCCAATTTTGTTGGGCTATCATTTGCGGCCAGGTCGCTTCTGAAAAAGAGCTACTTTCTAGCTCAGTGGTGGGCCTTACCTGGTAAAATAAAAAAGTTTAGTTTCATTTAAGATTACCTCCCCGCCACCCCGTGTAAAGGGAGTGGGTAGCAAATACCACGCCCGACCGCCTTTGTCTCCCTACTGGCGATGTTTACACACCACACCGGGTACTCATTTGAGGCTGAGTTGACCTAGGGGAGGCCCAGGACCGGTTCAGATAATCGTCGCTGGTGTTGGCCATGAGCGGGAATCGAACTCGGCTCGCAGGGTTCGTAGCGCAGCGCGCTAACCGCTAAACGAGCGTATTACACACACACGCAGCACTGCATTGCGCGCTTTCAGGTGCACTTCTGCGGCCGTCTGGAACGCTCTTCCTTACGATTTTAGAGAGCCACTGGAGCTACGCACGTTTAAATCTACATTGAAAGACTAATTTCGTTCTAACTGCTTTTTGTGTTCAGTTTGTTGTCCTTTCCCACGCATCTCCGATAAGATGCATACACACCTCCGATTAGCACGGTTGGCTACGTACGGTGAAAGGTTCAGCATACAGTGCATACGTGCAGGTGAGAATGGTGATAAAGTAATAATATTGTGGTCATATCAATATAAATAACATTGACATCTAAAATGTGGAGGGCAGTTAAACCTGGATTAGTCTGTGGGGTAAATGGGCTGCAGAGCAGGACTCCTACGTAGCTCAGTCCACGGGCCAGAGCACACGAAACGAGTAACCATCTTTTGGTAGCACCTATTTATTTTTACGGCAAACAAGAGTGGATCGCTTGATAAGCCCGCTGATTGTAAGTGGATATTGCATAATTCACTATTATGGGGCCACATCATGAAATTGGAATCACGAAAGTTATGCCACCGAGGGTGGTAACGATGAGTGTGATATCATCGATTATCGATCATCTGGCGGCTTCGGGGAGGAAGAGGGAGCCGGATTTTCAAGAACGCTGGATAATCACTAATCAGCGTTATTTAAAATAGCTTGCGTTTTCACATTCTTGTAGAACGTTTCTGTTTTAGGTGTTGTGTGCGTGAGTTTTTTGTGTGTGCTGTAAACGTGTTTACTATATGAAATTGGCATGGATAAACATACAAATCGACGAAAAATAAATATCCTAATGTAAAAAGTTACTGTATTTACTCTTCTATACTTACCACTCCAATCTCGAAGACTCTGCATGGGGTTATGTATCTAGTATTCTCTTCTTTCAACAACCACGTATTTGACGATCGCCGGACTGGTTCCAGCCTTTGCAGCGGTTTCGCCGGATCGACCCGGGACCGCTGGATAATGTTGGAAGCAGTCGGAATAATCGATGATCAACTGAAAATCATGGATTAAAAGGGGGCCTACAGTTTGAATTCAGATTTGAAGCTTTCGTGACTGCAAGGATTCATACTCTTTGTTTTTTCGGTAAAGTCACGTAGGTAAAATAATAATAAATAATAAATGAAAACAACTAAATTAAATCACGCTTAAGTGTGACACTTAAGCAGTTGTGCTTTCGCTACGTTGTCCCCACCTGAAGATGGACGCTTGTGCTGCGCCCGAAACGTCGTGATTTAATTGAGTTGGTTTCATTAATTTTATTTTTTACCTACCACCCATCCCGAGTCACCTTACCATGAAAGCACAGTGCTCCAAATTACCCCACTCTCTCATCTCCTCGACCTGGCCCTGTCCTCTACCTCCCCTGCCCTAGCCCCGACTTGAACCCCACCGGTCACCCCTCGTAATTGACCAAGTCCAGTCCTCGGGGCAAGTGTTTTGTGACCTGAATAGCGGGGATCGAAGTTGTGCATTTTCTTTACACGTACAAGTTGTTATATGCAAGGCCGTAATTATAATATATATTGGGGGGGGGGGGACGACGACGACGACACACCCCCCAACACAACTCAACGCAACACGACACAACACAACCCAACACGACCCAATCCAACACAACCCAACACGACCCAACACAAAGCCAACACGACACAACACACAACCCAACACAACACAACCAACACAACACAACCCGACACAACACAACCCGACACAACACAACCAACACAACACAACCAACCCAACCCAACACGACACAACACAACCAACACAACACAACAACACAACCAACACAACACAACCCAACACACAACCCAACCCAACACGACCCAACACAACACAACACACAACACAACACAACTCAACACAACACAAGTCAACTTCACCCAACCCAACACAACCTCAACACGACTTAACTGAACCCAACTCAACCCAACGCAACTCAACCAAACCCACAACAAAACCAAATCAACCCAAGCCAACTCAACGAACCCCACAACCCAACTCAACCCAACACAGCTACAACAGCAACTCTGATTAGCAACGGTTGGCCACGCATGGTCGAGAAAGAAGTTGAACATAAGCACGCACGTGACTTAACGCTGCCAGAAAGAGTTATCGCGACGCGCGGTCAGGGTGAAAGCCCATCGCGCAATATTGTCATCAAGTTGTATTTTTGCGTTCTTAAATTTTGACTTAAAACTTTCGTGACTGCAGGAATTCGTGTGCTTGGTTCTTTCGGTCAAGTCACGTGGATAGAAAAAAAAAGTATAAAAATAAATGATTTTTTTAAAATAAAAATACATTGAAAATAATAAAAGCAAAAAACCCACGACGTTTCGATCGCAACACAAGCGGTCTTCATCCGCTATATTCACAACCATTCACCCCTCCTTCCACGGGGGTCGGTCACTGTGTACGTACGCACGTTGAACCTCTTTCGCCCCGCACACAGCCAACCGTGCTCATCTGAGGTGTGCGGGTGTTTTAAAACCAGCGCCCGTCTCAGGCTGTCAGCAGCAAAAGTCACTGCGGCTGCTGCGGAGCTCTGTGCTACGAACGACTGAAGAGACTTGATGCAGTACATTTAGCTGTGACGGTCCCACCTGATGACGGAGACTTGTGTTGCCTCCGAAACGTCGTGATTTTTATTATTTTATTTTATTTCCATTATTACTTTTATTAACTTTTAATTTCTTTTCACCTACGTGACTTTACCGAAAAGACCTAAGAGTATGAGTCCTTGCAGTCACAAAAGCTTCAAATCTAGAATGGAGAGACGAGGTTTTCCTGAGAAGAATTCCGCATTGCAGACTGCGTTTACAAAGAAAGCAAAGCAAAACAACGGCTCGCGCTTAACGCATTAACACTCATGGAGCCCTGGGGTTCGCGTGGGGAAAATCTTATTTATAGATAATAATAATATACGTGTAAGTTATTTGGGTTGTTTCCAAACGATAAAATAAATTTGTAACGCCCACTCTCGTAGAGACAGAACGACTCTGAGGTGCGAGGAGAAACCGCTGACAAGCGGGAAGGCAGCGGCCGCGCGATTAGCCGGCGTCAACAAACTGCCCAAGCTCTGCCCTCCTCTACATATTGAGGGCGTCGTCGGCCAATCAACGCTCGAGTCAGTGCAGGCGAACGCTTTCGCCTCTTTTCACACTCGTCAACAGCGTTGAAAGAGGTCGAAGTAACGACGCTTTAGCCCGGCAAAAGCTAACGGCCAAGGGATCGGAATCAGAATATTTAGACTGGAGAAATTTGATGAGCTGTGAAGGTTTTTTTTTCACAGATGTCCACACGATGGGCTTATCGAACCAATCGCCCTTCGCGTCAAGCGCGGACGGATGAGCATGCGTGCCGGAGGTTTCACCTCCTGGCTAGGCACGGCTTTGGGAGTCCAGCATACGAGCCAGCGCCTGTGCCACAACACGGCGTTTTTTTGCGTATGACGGGAAGAGCTGCATTTTGAAATCGGATTTAAATCTCTAGTTTCGTTGCAAAATGCGTAAAAAAAAATACATTGTTTCTGTTGCTCGATTCAAACATCTTAAATCACATTCACCTGCTCGTTCCATTTTGGAAGGAATTACACTGATCGTTGCTTTTGGATCCGATGTCGTAATTGCTGCAGCCGGTTACTCATAAATTAATTATTTTAAAATAAATAAATAACATGTATGAATTGGAGGAGAACTGCGTTGCTGCGCGGATTAATCATGTAGGTGTGAGTTCACCGGAGGAGGCTGTTGATGAGAAGCGATCGTGCCAGGTGCACTGTTATTCCAATGTGACAGTATTCCTTCTGCAATCAAACCAGCGTAATAGGAAAGCCAACTTATTTTAGTTTTTTATGATATCCATGAGGGCCGGCAGCCCACTGGTTTCCTTAAAATTCCCAACAGTTCAAAAGGACGATAGGCGTCAGTTTAAAAGCTCTCTTCCCTCGAACACCGTGACGATAAGTCTGTACATTTATTTGCCGGGCAATCTTATGATTCCAATCCACCGCGCTTATGTACAGCACACAGCAGTAAACGCTTTGGAATAACAACACTGAGTTAAGTCCATCGCAGAACCGTCTCAGACTCGATGATGGATCCCCGGACGTATCCCACCGGTGGTAACTGGTTCCCGGGTCTCTGGCGCACAGACCTGTGTGAAACTGTGCTGGCCGTATCGTCGCGCGAGGTTTGCGCGTGTTGGTACAGCAGCACCAGCAAGATCACCATGGGCTGCGGATTGTAGACCACGCATGTATGTATGGGATGCAGCGGTGGCGAGATGTTAACTCCATCGCCTGGTATACAGGAGGTTATGGATTCGATACCCGACCCTGAAGCATGTATATTTGAAGTTTGCATGTTCTCCCCGTGGTTGTGTGGATTTTTCATCGACTGCTCCGGTTTTTCCCTCCGCATTTAGAAACAACGTGTGTGTAGAGCATTTGGCTGCGATGAATTTGCACATGATACACCACTTCGTTGAGCTATAATTTTTTGGCGAGGTCGCTTCTGATAAAAGAGCTGCATAGCTCAGCGGGCCTTACCTGGTGACATCAACAATAGTTGAGTTTTTTAGTTTAGTGTGTACGTGCACATACAGCCCTTTTGTCAATCCACAGCTGGAAGAAGGCCTTCCATGCCGTGTGTGTGTCTAGGGCCTCGCTTCACCACGCTGGCCGACCCGGCTTGGTGAAGGCAGGCAGCAGAGGCATTGGCGTATCGTGCGGCACAACAATGCACTCCCTTTTCTGCTGGCGACATAGCCTTGCGGTGTCCTACACCTGTGTGGTTTTAAAAATGTATCGCAAGGTGGTCACCCGTTCATGCATGCACCCTTTACGCTCACCCCTGCTTTGATGCTGAGATCTGGCAACGTGGGAGCCGCTCTGCCTCACGTGCATTACGCACATCTACTCGTCCTTTTATTCAGACCGCATGAGAAGGTAAAGGTCCTCCCCTCTTCATTTTCAAGGTGGGACCTTGGCAACGATGTTACTCAACCAGCCTGAAATCGCGAGTGCCAAGTTGAAACAACGCGATGGAAAGGCATCGCATTTGTACCCCACGTGAGAGGTGCCGTATGTACAACGCGCCCCGATATATATCGACGTGCAATGTTACCCAGCACCCCGAGTGGACAGCCAGAAATAAAACTACCCAGCCCACTACTGAAAACGTGAGAATTAATTTTTATTACGTCAAATTGTTCACCCATTAAAAATGTCTAACTTTTAATAAATAAATAAACAGACGGAGGATAAGCACCATATAAAAAGTTCACACCACCAGCACATTTTGATAATCGTCACAATGCAAATGAAGCTTTGACGTAAGGATCTTGATTAAACAACTCGGGGCTGGACATTGTGATGCTGTGGATGATCCAAGACAGACGCTTGCAATGGTTTGGGTATCTAGCAGGAATAAACCCAGAAAGGGTGGTACACACATGGCAATGCACACCAGAGTAGAAGGGACACATGGTAGAGTTAAGAGCAAGCCTGCGCTGGACAAACACATCAAAGAAGGACATGGAGCAGAAAGGCTTGGAGATGATCAGTGAAACATCTCGTCAAGGAGCATAAACCATCGCGCAAACTCCGGACATCCTTGACAGCAGCAGCTTTAGGCGAAGCATCGAACAAAGATGGTCACCGTATCGTGCTCTTTTCAGATACGCTTCTGCAGCCGTCTGGAACGCTCTTCCTTCCGATATTAGGAAGCCACTGGAGTTTATACACTTTTAAATCTAAATTGAAAATTAATTTCTTTAGAATTGCTTTTTGTGTTCAGTTTTTCGTCCTTCCCCCCGCACCTCCGATTAGCGCGGTCAGCTACAGACGGTGCGAAAGAAGTCTAACGTACATACGTTCAAGAAAATTAGCGCACAACAGACACGAGTGGACTTGACTCCATTCGGCCTCACGGTCGCGGAAAGCTGACGGAAGAGAAAGGAAAGGGGCCCGCTTGTGAAAGCTACGCACACACAGGCCTGGGCCTACCTCCATGAGAAAGTCTCCGGTCTTGAGGCCAGCCTTGGCCGCCACGCCGCTGTCATCCACAGACTCCAGGTACTGCAGCGCGGGGAAGGCTGGCGTTGGGGTGAATTCTTCGATGGGTGTGTCCGCTACAATCCAGCACGTGCGACAGCATCTCAGCTCACCGACATCGCTCAGAAAAGGCACGCATTTACATCGACGTCGTCTACGTTTATGAATAACTTGTTGACGTCACGGAGTATTTACCGTCGTTATTCGCGAGGGATACGTTCCGGAGACGCTCGTGAATAGGCAAGTTTTCACGGATAATGATATTGGCCTAGGAAAATTACCTTAAATAAATATGTAAATAATTCTCATCACTTTATATCTCATTTACTTTCTCTCTTACACGTTGTAGGGTGTCTACAGGCATTCCTCTAGCTTGCCAAATGGAATTAAAATTTAAAAAACCCCTCTGTTATTGATCCCAAGTAGGGTGACAGATCCTCCTGCAAGAAGATTCTGTTAGTCTTCCGCGGGTAAGCAAAATAATTTTTTAACAAACGTGGGGTCATTGTCGTGTGACTACAGTGCAAATCTCTCAAAGCCAGACCTCGAGTAATTTAACAACTAAATATATGTGCTTTACAAAAAGTAAACCAAAATTACACCGTTCTTGCAATGCAGGTGATTCAGTGATGCACAGGAAGATGAGGCGTGTGTTTGTGCACTTGCATTTATAAATATATATCCCAATCTGTTGTATGGTATTCAGTGACTACTCGGTCATCAAACATATTCTACGAGTCAGCTGCATCTTGTTGTTGCTAAAAAATATGTTCTTTACTTATTTCATAAACAAAATCAAGTTTTCAAGATTGTCAGAAAAATCTCTTCAGCCTGCCATCCGCATCGACTGAAGCTCGGCCTTCCGGCGAAGCTTTATAACCACTGCAAACGATTAAACTCTGCACTTGTGCATTTTTAGTGCAAATAAATTGTTAAATATTACATTACATTGAGTTGTTACGTTATTAGGTGTTAATTAAATGTCCCGTTGAATTATTTGCATGATGCTGGAAATCCACCTAACGCCCCCCTTCCTCCACCCTTAGCTGGAAAACCTCTCCTAAATGTAAAAGAAACCAATACGTGTTTTTAAACCACAAAAGCCACGTTTGTTAAAATTCACATTAAAAAGCAATGGCAGTGAAGAGGCTAAACATGTCCTCAGGACTAAAAAGTACATTACGTAATCTTTTGGGTGCACTGTCGTTCAATTTCCATTCATTCAGGGTGTACCAATCGTCACAGCTGTAGCTGGAAGCCCATTCATTTCCTCTTCAATTTCGCTGTGTTATACATACAGGACCGTACATGTATTTCAGCGGTGCACAGTTCAGCACATCAAGTTTTAACCCCTGCTTAGGTAGAATAAAAATGAGATAATTTTCTAGCTGGATAGAAATATTCGGTTTGGATGCTTTTTTTTTTTACAAAAAAACCCACAAGATATGAACAAATTCAGAATAGATTTGACCCTTTAAGGAAATAAAACACCAAACAGAAACCTTTTGCGAGGAATCGTGTCTGCCTTAACCACACGTACTTGTGGTGAAAATGCACATATTTTGATATTGGCACGGGAGGTCCCATGGTTTTAACCAAAGTGTGTCTTGGCATCGGGGCACAATTTAGTTTTTGTTTTACCAGCAATTTATCAAAAGAAATTTGAAAAAAATTCAAGCTGGCCACAATCGTTACTTTGTTTAAACCTATCGCAACATTTTGCTTGATGCCAGATCACAGGACAGTGGCCGGTGGCGTTGTCCGTGACTCGACAGCACAAGTAAAACACGAGTTAAAAATACAGCGGGACGGCCGATTTACAGAGTGCTTCAAAAAAATGTGAACACTTCTGAGAATTTGCAACAACACCACGAGAAATGTGCCGTCTCCGGGGCTCTGGAGACCACCTGGAGAAGATTCCAGGCCACGTGTTGACAACGATGGCGAACGAGTGGAGACTCTTTGAAGCTATTAACATGACATTTGTTATCATGTTACAGTGGAATATTATCCGTTCTTTTCCATTAAAAACGATTGTCCCATTTAAGTGTTGACATTTTTTCGAAGCACCCTCAATATGACAAAATCTGTCACATCCTGTCCATGAACCTGCACTGGAAGCGTCTGACCGGCCAATCGCTACAGCGATATCCGGGCGACGATTGCCCCGACCTCGCGTGTCAAACAGTTGATGCACAACGACATTCCACGTTTACTCGGCCTCACAGTTCACCCCCACACACAAAGGCTGAGATTCTCACCGGCGAACGACGCGTGGCAGAAGCAACGTTGACATCACTATTGCTTATGACCCCGCCCCCCCATACCGGACATGTGTGCAAAAAGAGTGCTTTATAGCTCATCGAATTCCTCCAGGTGGACATGAAGACGACTCCTGATTATGACACGTTGCAGTGATTTGTCGACGCCAAAATTGTGAGCGTCATAACACCCAAGGCACCGGACTGCAAGGCATGATGATGATGATGGTGACGATGCCTTCATTTGCATTCGTGTGTTACGTAACGGGTTAAAAACATTGCAGCCGACTCTGGACTGGCCAAGGGGCAAAATATTTCGGGAACGCGGTACACCACGTCGAGTATTACATCTCGCCGCCGTGGCTTACGAGCGACGTGGCGCCTGCTTGGGTCTCCCGGCGAGCCGGGTAAAAATATAAAACAGCTAAATATTGCTCGACAGATTAAATTGAACCCCAACGTGTAAAGCTACAGACGCGTGTGGGGTCCACGCCGTGTTAGCGTTATGCAATCTGCACACGGCAGTACAGAACTGTCCCTGCACAGTACACACCACAATGATGCTTAAACCACAACATTCTGTAGATGCAGTTATAAGCATATACTATATGTATACCGAGCACTGTATTGTCGGTACAGGATGCGCGTTTTGTTGACACGGGGGGGGGGGGGGGGAAAAAATACAGTGCACGATTCACACACACACACACACACGCGCGTATATAGAACTTCTTTCGCACCGTACGGAGCCAACCGTGCTCAGGCGGGAGGTGCAATTAATGCGTCCACACGTACCCAGCAAAGCAACGCCAACGTTGAGTTGACGTTACACGTTCACTGGCTATGTTCTACACATATACACACACACACAGTGTCTGTATATATATACTGCATTGCAGTACCTAATTGATAAAATACTCTCGTCTGGCAATGTAATGCAGGTGACATTGCGCCTGTGGGCCAGTCAGAACGGTGTCCGTTCCACAGCAAGCAGCAACAGCACCACAAGACGAACGAACGCGTGGCTTTGTTATTCATTCAAACGACGATCTTCAAAGCCACGTTGGTTAAACGTCGCTTGACGAAGCATCTCCCATAAGCCCCCCACCCCCCCACCAAAAACCACCACTCCTCCTCCACCTGAGTTACGGGTCCCGTCTGCCGGCTTTCCCCAGCACTCCAGGTGTATGCCCGCAGGAATCCGCGACGTTTGACGCACGGCAAACTTGGGGGCCCGAGGAGCTCGCGAGGCTCACTGATTAACATTCAAGAGGCGGGCGGGCGGGGAGGAGGGTTTGTTGAATGGTGGCGTGGTGACGGTGAGCTAAGCCCCATCATCATACGCCACGCGTGCCGTGCCGGCCTTCATAGCTTGGTGCTCGCTAACAGCACTTGCCCCCCACCCCCCCAGAAGTCTTAAGTCTATACTGCGGGGGCAGGGGGGGAATCTTTTGTCTTTGTAGGATGTGTGCCCGCGTGCGTGACGACATATGCGGCGCTGATTCACATCAAGATCTCCGTGCGCGCGCGTGTCTCGTTGTGTGTTCCACCTGAGTAGTGAGTTGGGGGTGGGGTGGGGGAGCGGCAGTGTAGCGGCTAGCGCGCTGCGCACACGCTCACCGCCCGTGCACAGCGATCATTAATGATCTGAACCGGTCCCGAGCCTCCCCCTAGGTCGACTCAGCCTCAAATGAGTAGCCGGTGCGGTGTGTAAAACACAAACATCGCCACTAGGGAGTCAAAGGTGCCCCCCCACCCAATATCTTTTGCCATTGACGGCCCCTTTATCGTAGGTGCTGCTGCTCGCTAACATCACTTTGTGCCCCCCCTCCACCAGCAGTGTCCGCTATGGCTATCCGGCGAGGGAGGGACGGGACGGGTGGGTGGGAAATCTTTGTCGTTGTCCCAGCAGAGCGTTGATTACGTTCAAGATAACACACAAAAAAGAGAGATGTCTCGCACGTGTGGACTCTCTCTCTCTCTGCCCGTGTGTGTGTGACTGGCGTGATCACGAGTGTGTTCGCAGCGTGACGCCAGATGGGGGTGCGGGAAGCGCTGAGTTTGAATCGTCGACGGGCCGCTCCATTCGCGTCACGTGCTGGTCGGCGGAGCTCATGTTTAGCAATCCCCACGCGTGCGGCGAGCGCGTTAACGACGGGATTTGGTGGTGGTGGTGTGTGTTTGAGCCGTGCTCGAAGAACGACGTTTGCCGACAATGGGCGGAGGTGGATCGAGCGTGGCGTGGACCGGAATTTCAATTGGCACCGCACGTGTTGGCACGCCCGTGTGCTAATCGGAAGTGCGTTTTGGAGAGCCACCAACCCCCCCCCCCAACTCTGCCCACACACCCCCACCCCCCTCCCCCAGGTGCGGTACCTGGTGACAAGGTGTGGATGGGGTGGGTGTTGAGCGGTTTCTCAAGGAGGGTGAGAACGCAGCGGGGAGGGGAGACGGAGGGGAGGTGGGAGGAAGGGTTTAGGAGGGGACGGGTTAGGGAAATGCGGACGGAGCGGGCAAGAGGGTTGTGGGGGGGGGAGTGTGGGGGGGGTGTGGGGGGGGTGTGTGGGTCGCCCACCTTTAGCACCGCGCAGCACGAAGCCGAAGCCTTCGTTGTCCCTCTTGCACAGCACCACGCTCTTCTCCTCCACCACGTAGTCGCTGCGGGAGGAAGCCCAGAGGCAGCCGCGTTTAAAGCGCATGATCATGGCGACGGGGGGACGACCGACGAACGCGCGGCGCTCGACCGCCCCCTCCTCCTCCTCGTCGTCGTAGGGTCCACGCGAGGATCGCGCCCCGCTCCTCCTCCTCTTCGTGGCGGTGCCGCTGCCCCGGCCGCGGATGAGTGGCGGAGGCTGCGGTGCCCGCCGCTGCCTCCGTCACTGCCGGCGGGGGTAGCAGAGGCCTGCAGAGAAGCTAGCAACTTGGCAGCGTCCGGCAGGACGGAGCAGGCGATCATGGCGTTACGGCGGAGAAAAGAAAGGGAGGGGGGGGGGGGGGGCAGGAGGAGGCCTCTCTTCTTTTGCGCGGCTGTCGCTCGGTCGAACGCGGTTGCGGCTCTCCCTCCCTGCCTGCCTCCCTCCCTCCTCTCTCCCTTCTCGCGTGAGAAGCGGTGATCGTGGTGCGAGCGGGAGCCGAGCGGGAGAACGAAGCAGGGACACGCGCGCAACCACACCGCACGCACCACACCGCATGCGCGCACACACCGCAGGCACCGCACGCACGCACGCGCCAGCGCGCACGCACACGCGAGGAGGCGCGCGCGCGCGCGCGCACTGCGCGGGGGGGGGGAGGGGGCGGAGGGGGGGAGGGGGGGGGGTAACGGAGGGCCGGTGGAGGGTGGGGGGAGGAGGCGAGGGTGGGTGGGGGCACGAGTATAGAGGGACAAGACGGAGCGACGGACGCGCAGAACTGGAATAGAGACGGCGAGGCAGGCGGCGGAGGCGAGGCGCACGGAATGTGAAAACGCTGAGCGGTGGAGCTGGTGATGGTGGGGTGGGGGTGGTGGGGTGATGGTGGGGTGATCGTTGGGTGGTGATGGTGGTGGTGATTATGGTGGTGGGGTGGTGGTGATGATGGTGATGGGGTGGTGATGGATATGATGATGGTGTGATGGTGATGATGGCAGGGTTGGTGGTGATGGTGATGATGGTAGGGTTGGTGATGGTGATGATGGTAGGGTTGGTGGTGGTGATGGTGATAATGGTGTGATGGTGATGATGGTAGGGTTGGTGGTGGTGTGATGGTGATGATGGTAGGGTTGGTGGTGGTGATGGTGTGGTGGTGATGATGGTGTGATGGTGATGATGGTAGGGTTGTTGGTGGTGGTGATAATGGTGTGATGGTGATGATGGTAGGGTTGGTAGTGGTGTGATGGTGGTGATGATGGTAGGGTTGGTGGTGGTGGTGATGGTGGTGATGGTAGGGTTGGTGGTGGTGTGATGGTGGTGATGATGGTAGGGTTGGTGGTGGTGGTGGTGATGGTGGTGATGGTAGGGTTGGTGGTGTTGATGGTGGTGGTGATGGTGGTGTGATGGTGGTGATGGTGGTGATGATGGTGGTGATGGTGGTGATGATGGTGGTGATGGTAGGGTTGGTGATGATAGTGGTGATGGTGGTGGTGATGATGGTGGTGATGGTGTGCGCGCCGCCGCGTGGGGGGTGCGGGAGCAGCAGCAGCAGCAGACGAAGCGAGACGCGCTGCTGCTGCTGCTATCTCATATGCGGCACTTTCACGGCCCCGCTCATTATTCTACCCCCTTTGTCTTGCCGCTGCTGCTGCTGCCACTGCGGCTGCTGCGGCGGGACAGCCGCTTACAAGAAGACAACGCAAGAATAATCCAACGAGTTGTCCGGAACACCTCCCGCCACCTCCCCCCCCCCTCTCCAAACGCGACGACCTGGCAGAATGTCCCGTCATTATTTTCATCTCCCTCCCCAAGTCATCATCATCGTCATCATCGTCGTGATCATCATCGCTGCCGGCTCACGCTGCCGGAGCTGATAACGGGCGGGGGGGGGGGATAGCAGCAGCCATCGCGTTTCATTTGTATTCTCAGCCCATGCTTAATTTCTCTCACGTAGAGGCGGCTGCTGCAATATCCACGGCGTGGCCTTTAGCGGCAGCGTCGTCGTAAGCGGCGAGTATCGCGGTCGGGCCCTGCAGTAGCCGTGAACAGCCAGTGAGCCAGCTCACTCGCTCGCTGGGTTGGCTGGGCACGGCTTTATCAGTCGCAACGGGGGTCCCCTCTGCAGGGGCTTGCCAAGAGCCCCCGTCCACGTGCTTTTCAAGAGTTGAGCAGAACGAATGTGGAATGAGATGAGCGGTGAACAATGGGTGGGGAGTGTTTCAACGTCGGTCACGTTGGTGCCTCCTCCGAGATGTTCCGATGCTTTTACACCACCGATTGAGATGGTGGGGGTGGGGTGGAATTCCTTTCGCTCACCCTTTCATAAGTGCAACTTTGCACGCGCGCGTGCGCGTGTGAAACGCAGCACGGAATGCCAGAGACTCGTGGATTGTAAAAGAAAGACCCGACATGGATCGTGGGCGACGGTGGTCCAGCATCCATTGCGGCACACGCAGTTAGAGACATACAGTAGACATCCTACGGTGGTAGGCTCTTGATTATTCGCTTGCGGTTTATCCGATTGGCGGATTAACCGCGCAATCTGAGATTTTGACATGAATTAATAACTCATGGATTATCCCTCAAGCCCAAATTAATGATCTAAAAAAAACAGTTCTACATTGTTATTCTTGAAGATGTGTATTACAAGTCACGTGCTTAAACCGAACAAATGTTGCTCCGGTGAATCCGACGTCCACGTGATCGCCTCTACAGTACAGCAGTTGCCATATCTTTACAAGAGTGGGGTGGAGTTTGATTGATTTTTGATTGGCGTGGCTCTGCGATCATCCAGTTAGTAGTGGGCTGAGTCGTCCGAGCTCGCGAGAGATCAATTGGTCGAAGGTTGGTATTCTGCGGAATATGGATATTGTTGGATTATCCGCGATGTTGAATTATCCCCGTTATTAGATAATCGAGATTCTACCGTTCATGCATATATCATCCTCAGGCGACGATGCGCGCACAGCAGGCTCTTTTAAAAAGGCAACATTTGACGGAGGCGTGTGTATTATTGAGAGAAAACCCCCCCCCTAATAAACATGCTATTTATACAACTTAAGATAAGGTGGCCCTCCGTTCATTCTGTCATGACATTTGAGCAAAACCACGTAAGAAGATCTCGGCAAGGCTGGAAGCAGCAGAAGAGCTCTTTAACCCCAACATTCGATTGGGGAATGATGCAATCAAAGCATTCGTGAAGAGCAACCACGTGGAATGCAATCGACGATTTGAGAACCGAGTGATGTAAATCGTCGACCTTTCCCCGCGCCTTGCGGTTTCGCCGATGCCTCCGGTTGGTTCGGTCGGCTAAGTACGGCGCGAAAGAAGTTAATTGTACGGTACATACATAATAGAGGTGTTTTTGGGGTTAGATCGCGTAAATATGTCGTTAAACCCATCACCACCCAACACAGCCAACTAGTAAGGGTTGTCACGTAATCAGAATGTGCCAATTCGTCATTAGTACAGCATGCCGGTGTGTCGTAGAGCAAAGCCACAACATTTACAATCTGAGTATGACGTTTCGCCAGTAATTACAACCAGCTTCATCAGGCAACAGCCAGATTTGTGGAGAAATCGTCTTTCGTTCCTTAAATAGAGGCGTAGATGTGGTGACGGCACTTGTGGAGTGGTCAGCGCGTTGCGCTATGAACCCTGGCGGTCCCAGTTAGATTCCCGCTCACGGCCAACCAGTCCTGGGCCTCGCCTAGGTCGACTCGGCCTCAAATGGGTACCTAGTGCGGTGTGTAAACATCGGCGCTGGGGAGACAAAGGCGGCTCTTCCTCCCATAAGTGCTGCTCGCTACCAGCACTTGCCCCAACAGTCTATGAGAGTCTATGAGGGTGATCTTTGTATTTGCTCCGCTCTGCTGACTACAATCTCGCGATACGCGGCGGTGCAGTGCCTGGAAATCCAGACGCACTTTGTAAAATTAGATATATGCCGTACACAGTACAGTATATCTTTTTTTAAGTGATCACTAAATAAACTTTGACAACCAGTTTAAGCGCGCACTACACATTAAAGGGTGCACGCGTTAGAAACCCGTGTCAGAAGAGTCCATAAGATTTTACAGCCGGTGTATATGCCTCGTGAATAACTCAACTCATGTTCTTGCAATCTGCCGCCTATTTATGATGTCCGTTCACGTTAAGCGACACGCGGCAGAAAGAGTTAAATTTATATTTAAAAAAACACACACACACACAAGTTGAGTTGGGGAAAACAAGGAGTATGTTTTTACCCTTTCTGGCGATAAAACAGGTGTTAAGATACCATTTGCAAGGAATGTCGTATGAATGTTCACCACAAGTATGTATCCTTTCTGTACTTGTAAACAGACAAACAAAATATGCTTTGATGATTTTATGTGCAGTTTGATTGGCCTGGGATATTCCCCACGCCACTCCAACCCCACCACCACCGCCACCTCTGTCTCGCACGGCTGTTCATGCCTTCAGGTAACCAACTCCATCTTTTCTTACCTAGAAATGTCATTGTTTGTCTGTCTGCTGGTATTTCCCCTCTCCCTTGCTTCTTTCGCTAAAGTCACGTACATAGAAAACTATTATTTACGAACTTATTTAGTCTATATGAAAGTTAGAGTGTGCGTTTTTACGTCCATGTGTGCGTGAGTCCATATATGTGTGTGCGTTGTGTCTGTGCGAATCCGCGTGTGTGTGCCAATGTGTGTGTGAGTCAATGTGTGTGTGTGTGACAGTCGCTGTGTTTGTTTGTGTACGCCCGTGTGTGTGTGTGCGGTGTGTGTTTAAGTCGATGTGTGTGTGTTCGTCGATGTGTGTGTAAGTCCATGTGTGTGTGTTAGTCCATATGTGTAAGTCCGTATTTGTGTGCGTAGTTCCATGTGCGTGTGAGTCTATGTATGTGTGTTTAAGTCGATGTGTTTGTGTTAGTCGATGTGTCTGTGTGTGTGGGTCCATGTGTGTCAGTCGATGTGTGTGTGTAAGTCGATGTGTTTGTGTGTGCGTCGATATGTGTGTGTGTGTAGGTCGATGTGTGTCTGTACGTCGATATGTGCGTGTGTAAGTCGATGTGTGTGTTATGTGTGTAAGTCGATGTGTGTGTGCGTCCATGTGTGTGTGTGTGTAAGTCGATGTGTTTATGTGTGTGTAAGTCCATGTGTGTGTAAGTCCATGTGTGTGTGTCAGTCCATGTGTGTGTCAGTCTATGTGCGTGTGTGAGTCAATGTGTGTGTGCGTGGGTCCATGTGTGTGTGTGTAATTCCATGTGTGTGTGTTAGTCAATATGTGTATGTTAAAGTGCATATGTGTATGTGTGTAAGTCGATGTGTGTGTGAGTCTATGTGTGTGTGTGTGATGGGGAAGTTGTGGAGAGAGTGGAGAGTTTCCCATACCTGGGCAGTGTGCTTATGACCGGCTCCAGTTTAACAGCAGAGGTCTCACTCCGAATCAGTCGAGCGGCAATATCTTTTCATCGGTTGCGTAACGCTGTGTGGAAGCTACCTGGTCTGTCGCTCCGCACGAAGCTTCAGGTCTTTTCGGCCACGGTCATTCCCTCCCTTCTCTACGCTTGCGAAACGTGGACCCCCCTGATGGAGCATCTTCGCCGGTTGGAAACATTTAGGCTGGCCTGCCTACGATCCATCCTGGGTTTAACCAGGCTGGATTGTGTGAGGAGTTCACAAATCCTTGAAAGATCTGGGCAAAGTCCCATCGGTGAGCTCCTCCGGCAGGCAAGGCTGCGTTGGCTGGGTCATGTAGCCCGCATGCCCAGCCACCGCATGCCTAAACAGCTTTTGTTCGGCCGGATCGAGGGGGCTAAACGGGCGCGGCACGGGCTAGAGAAGAGATGGAGTGACGTGGTACAGGAGGACGTAGAGCTGAGTGGACTTGCCGATGACTGGTACCAGCGGTGTCAAGATCGGCCTCAGTGGAGGAGGCTCGTGAAGGACGCTACTGGGCAGTTGGAGGCAGTCGCCCTCCAACAACAACGGAGGGCGGAGGAGCGACGCTCACAACAACGAGCGGAGCGCCGGGTGGCTAAAGCACAGCAAGTTGGTACAGTAGGGGGCAAAGGTGGTGCATCAGCCAGTCATCTCGGTCATCTCGGTCAGTCGTCCCATGGCACCTGCTGGGTCTGCCCCGTGACCTCCTGCCAGCGGGCGTTCAACACTTCACGTGGCCTCAAGGTGCACTTGGCCTGGCACAAGCGTCGTGGTGACGTCACCGCCACTTAGTGGCGAATGGCGGTTGTTGTGTGTGTGAGTCCATGTGTGTGTGTGTGGGTCGATGTGTTTGTGCGTGTGGGCCGATGTCTGTGTGTGTGTAAGTCGATGTGTGTGTCTTTTTCGCCCGGGCAACGCCGGGTACTTCCCGCTAGTTCCCTATATAATTGCTACGTCCGCTCGGGCGGTCGGTGATTGCATGACTGGCTTTTGTTTTTGTTTTTAAACATCGTCCCACCGTAATAACAATAAACCCATCACGCAAACACCCCCTGGGTCGGCCACTGCAGTGCCGGATTAAGCTAGTGCGGGGCCTGTAACATATGTTATTAAGGGGCCCTAAAAAAAAACATAAAAAAAGCATTTTTTACTTGCATACGAAAGTAATTGTATTTTTTCATTTGCTATACAGCCAGGTAATACGACAAATCGCTAAACTTAAACACCCAATCGTTCATAACAGTTGAAAGCAGTGTAGTACTATATTAATAGAGCAAGGTGTGTTGTTCACAGCCCCCGAGGCACCAGCCGTGGATTCCCGGTCGCTTTCCCGCGGAAGCAACGCCGAGGCGACGTCAGAAGCAGGGTGAGAGGAAGCGTCGAGAAGATGCAGTGACGCTTCTGCCTTATCAATATACAGCTGCAGCAGCCAGGCCCTGTCCGCCTACCTATAGAGCAGCCAGGCCTGTGCACCTACCTAGAGAGCAGCACCTCCAACAGCCAGGCCTGTCCACCTATCTATAGAACAGCACCTAAATCAGACAATACCTGTGCACCTACCTATAGAGCAGCATCTACAGCAGCCAGGCATGTGCACCTACCTATATAACAACACCTACAGCAGCCAGGCCTGTGCACCTACCT
>CM025615.2:4511773-4533971 GCA_014621495.2 Entosphenus tridentatus | reverse complement strand
CTGACATTGAGTAGGCAACACTTACAAACGGAAGTTGAAACATCTCACATTGTACCCTGACATTGAGTAGGCAACACTTACAAACGGGGCTTGAAAAATCTCACATTGTGCCTGACATTGAGTAGTCAACACTTACAAACGGGGCTGGAAACATCTCACATTGTACCTTGACATTGAGTAGGCAACACTTACAAACGGGATTGGAAACGTCTTCATATTATACCCTGACATTAAACGGGGGGATTACAAGGGTACCGGTACTTCTGGGAGAGGCTTCGGGGGCGGTTATTGACTATTCCTGGGAAGGTGAGTTTTGATGAATGCGATTAAAGCAGCAGAAAGCAACACGCTTGAGAGAAATCGATTTCGTTTTTTTAAACGGGACTGTCATGCAGATGGTAGAGAAGAGCTGGGCATGTGCGGAGGACATTTTGACTCGGAAACTCTAAGCGAGCGCACACTGCGGTATCGGTGAGAGAAGGGCCGTGCGGACGTCCAGGTGAGCAAAGCAGGTGTGTACGATGGCAAGCAGGCTTCGTGTGCAGCTCGGAGATACATCATCGTGCTCCGAGGCATGGACTGGCCTTCGGCAGGAGCGTATTGTATTTCCCACTTTGCATTACGGCGCGCTCGGCAATGTGTTTACGGACGGGGGATGTAGCCAACCGTGCTAACCGAAGGTGCGGGGGAAGGACAACAAACTAAACACAAAAGGCATGAATCTACGTATATTCTTCGTTTTTTCGGTAAAGTCACGTAGATAGAATTTTTTTTTGTAAAAAGAATAAAAAAACTACGACGTTTCGATTGTCATGTTGAACTTCCTTTGCACCGTATGTAGCCAACCGTGCTAATCGGAGGTGCTGTAACCAACGGTGACACGACAATGAGGTTTTACCCTTTCTGGCAATAAAACAGTTGTGTTAACATGTTAAAACACCTAAACAGAATCCCTTTTCAAGGAATCCCGCCTGCATTAACCACACACGGTACTTGCGGTGAACATGCAAACAAAAACATGCTCTGGTCAAATATATGGCATTGCCTTTGAAACTGAATGGTCCACACCAGCACCAGAGACAGCTTTCTTGAGAGCCCAGTCTCAAAGTGTTAGACCAGAGGACGCCAAAAGGCGAACAGCACAAAGACAATGCCACTCTCAGGGCATTCATAGCTCGGAGTGACCAGCTACAACATGGGACCTTTCACGACCTCCGCCAACGCTCTCCTATGATAACGTTCAACTTGCAGAGGGCGACCACCTGAGGTGATCGCTGGCGGAGGACTGCAGGCACACCTACGGGTCAGAATCCTCCGACCAAAAAGACCACTGGGAGAATCAGATCCCCCCGTGTAGGTGGCGCGCGTTTTAAATCACATACCCGAAACATGGCATCAATTGCCACTGACAACATCACTGGCAGCGTTCTTCATCGCAAGGCCCCGCGTGGCCTTTAGTGCGGCCCCTGGAGGCCTTTAGTGCGGCCCATGATGTGTGCCCCCCCCCCCGACAAGACACAAAGAGTGACAACACCCCCCACCATCATCATCGTGCTGCTGTCAAACCCTCAATGGTTTCAAATGTGTGGCGGCCCTCACACTGATTTGATGTCTTATCGGATAAAGTGACCCCCCCCCCCCCCTATGAAAATTAGTGAAGAACACTGCTCTACGGCAACCGGAGAATTTATCTTCGCACTTGAAAACCCGGAGTCCTTTGACTCATCAAATCAAACCTTACAGCAGGCAGCATTGCCTTTTCGCCTGCCGTAACAAAAAAAAAACGCAAACGAGGAATTTTTTTCTGGGAAACCTAAATGTTCTAGTGACCTGGTCAAGAACCGGTTGCATTCGGACAGAACGATGACTCCACGTGCGGTCCTGGAGAACCCAGATTGTATTCATGACATCATCGGCTCCCCCTGATGGTCGCGTATGTACGTACGTTGAACTTCTTTTGCACCGTACGTAGCCAACCGTGCTAATCGGAGATGTGGGGGAAGGACAACAAACTAAACACAAAAAGCTGTTGTAACGAAATTAGTTTTTAATCTAGACGATTTAATAGTGCTATAGCTACCAGTAGCTTCCCAATATTGGAAGGAATAACGTTCCAGATGGCCGCATAAGTGCACCAGAAAGCACGATGATGCGGTGGCCACCGTCTTTCTTCGACGGCTTAGCCAAAAGCCGCCGTTGCGAGGATGACCGGAGTTCGCGTGGAGCCAGCCGAGTTTGCTGTGAGTTGGGGCTCTCAGGACTGGACCCAAAACGGAGGCCGACCACTTCTGGACATCTGTGACTACCGGACATCTGTGAAAAAATTACTTTATAGCTCATCGGATTCCTCCAGTAAAAATAAATATTCTGATTCTCAAAGAGATGGCTGCCCATCCCCCCCTACCGGCCCCTCTCCCCACCACCTCGCGCGAAAAGCGAAACCGCTAAGGCCATTGCCAATGTCTCCTCGCGTAATCCTACCGTGCGGCAGCAAGCCACGTCGGTAGGGGGACGCAAGCTCGTATGCCCCCCCACCCCCAAACCCGCCGCAACTGGGGCCCGACGCTGGCGAGCCGAGTCTGCGGCCCGAGTTGGGTGCCTGCTGCGAGGGAGGCCCGCGCGGTCCTCTCCGCTCGCGCCCGTCGTGGACGGCGGTCGGCCGCTGACGATAGAATCCGAGGCCCCTGGGGACCCCCCGCCAGGGCACAGCCTTGGGATGAGCTACGGCATCCCCCTTGTCCCACCTTGGATGGGGTCTGTGGGGGGGGCTCGTCGGACCCCCGGGCGGGGTCGCACACACGTTTTGTGTCGGTCTTCTCCCGTCTCTCCCAATTAATTTTTGTTTAATTTTGTATACTTTTCCAACACGCTTCATGCGTCGTTCCAACCGCACCAATAAACCTTCCTGGGTACCCACCAACCCACCCCCCTTCGAGTCTGATCCCCGTTTGTCGTTCTCACGCGGTTTATCGCGGTGCGCTGAGAGGAGGTAGGGAAATTGCATTTTGTTTAAAATTGGTTTTCCGAAGTATCGGGTGTTTATTCCGGTGACTGCGAGGTTGTCGCAGCTGACTGTCGCAGCTAAGCTATGTGTGTGGTGGCGTCAATGTGGGTTTTTTTTATTTTAAAGCAACTCTCTTGATTCTTAACACCTTGCTCCGATCCATGTCCTCGTGCAAATGAGCGGTGGGCGCCATGGTGGCTAAGAGATGTTAACTACTTCGCCTGGTGTACAGGAGGTCGTGGGTTCGAAGCCGACCCTGATGTCTCCTGTATATTTTGAGTTTGCGTGTCCTTTTCTCCCCGTAGTCGCGTGGATCTTTCACTGGACCATCCGGTTTTCCCCTCCATATTTATAATCAGCAACGTGCGTATAGAGTATTTGGCTGCAATATTTTTCGACATGATAAGCCACTTCGCTTAGGTATCATTTGCGGCGAGGTCACTTCTGGTAAAATAAACATAGTTTAGTTTTATAGCGGTACACACTTAAATGTCAAGCAAAGGTTGAAGGGCAGAGGGGTGGGTCTTGGGGGTGATCGTTGCCTAACGTGGAAATTTTCTCGTGATGTAATGAATAAACTTATAACACAACTTAAAATCAATTGTTATGATCACATTACAGGCGTTGAATACCACGTACAACAACTGATTCTTTCCAATTTATATATGATTACATTTTTTTTTTTACACAACGTACATTCTATTGTAGTTCGAATATAGAGCTAACAATGCATCACAAAGGCAAGAGTTAATCAACCAGTGTCAGGAACCAGAATAATGACGGTCCAGCAGGTCGCATAGGGGTCAACTGCTACTACCCTCAGTAACATTGCGGCTGTAAAAACACATTCCTGCGGAGGGAGCTGGTAGGAACGTTGGGTTGCTCGGTCAATGGCCAGGGTCAACCGCGGCGTGGTGTATTCCGCCAATATGGCCGACTGTGAGGGCGGGCACAAGCCGGCGTGAGTAGGTTAAACGTTGAGTTTTATAAGGGCACCACGGGGTGACCAGCCCCTCCCCACCCATCTCTACCCCACCCCCCACCCAGCCCCAGCCTCCCGACCCAGCCCCTCCCCACCCAGCCCCTCCCCACCAAGCCCCTCCCCTCTCCACCCAGCCCCACCCCTCCCATTTTTGGATGCACGACGGACGGATGGACACAATAATCCCCTGTGGGCTGGTGTAATCAGGAGGTTCCTACCAGTAAAATCTCTACAATAGGTGACGTTTTGGGCTATTGCTCCGAAACGTCGCTTACTCTCTATATATATTTTTTGTATAATATATATTTGTTGTTCCTTTTAAGGCCGCAGAGTTATTGACGAATGTGTTGAGTTAATTGTGCTTGTGCACCAATGCCAACGCAGCAGTAGCAGAAGAAAGTAGTTTGTTACATCCCTGGCAGTCACTGCTGGCAGGGGAGGCCACATTTCGTAGGCAACGTGCACAAATATTTTTCACGATAAAAAACATTTTTCATCAAACTTTCACATTTTTGGGCGAAATTAAATGCACGGTCAGGTTTCTTGGGAGCATTTTTTGTTTTTTTCACAAACAGCTTCATCCGGCGTTGTAGCGCGCGCATCATGAATATAATCTGATCCAGTTTGAACAAGTGGCTCAAGCCAGATGCGCATTTCAATCAGAGCAAGGTGTAGACGGGAATGCTGTGGATAAAGGTCTCTCCTGATTGGCCGCTGCAAATCTCTACATCAGCAATTTTAGTTTTTTTTATCCCCCCACCCCTCATCCCCCTGCTACAGTCACATGGTCGAGTGATGTATCCTCCGCCAGTGGGGTGCAGCGTGGCATAATACGTTTCGAAATCACTTCGGCCCGGCGTACGTCCGCGTGAGCGAGCCTACTTTGGTGCGCGGCGCCGTGACGTGAAAAATCGACGAACCTGCGAGCGGCGGCGCGTCAACCGCTCTCTCGCCGAGCTGAATTGGTGCGACGGGAGGCCAAAGCGAACGTCGCTTTTTTTGTTCCAAGGGAGCTTCGCCAAATCGAATTCCTCTCACCCGTTGTTGTCGAGTTGGGACGGAGGGTTATTCAAGTTCGCATCAGATGGACACATTTAAAGAGCGTCTCCTCTGATTAACAATCTCGGTGGTAAACACCGCGGTATGCGGCAATGCGCGTCGCTCCGATCACAATAGGGCCTTAATAAGTGATGCGCTTGCAATTAGATTGGAATAGGCAGACATTATGAACCCGGTTGACTTGACAGTCGGTGTGTTGGGAGGATGAGGCAATGTAAATGGGGTTCAGGAGCGAAATGCCAAACGTCGAGGTCTGCTGGCCACGACGAGAGGAGGGCTTCAGGGGAGAGAGTCCATGCCGTTTTGCTGTTCCTCCTCCGCTGAAGGAATGCAGACTACAGTGGCTTTGCTATGCGGGTCCGTAGTTTTAATTGCACATTTGTCTGTTATGTTATCTGCGTGTATCTCCTTTACGAGTGTGTATGTGTCTCTGTGTATCTATGTATCTCCATGCGACTATGTGTCCCTATGGGTTGACAATACGGTCCATAGTTTGGGTTGCCTGGCCACGGTCACACTTTTAAAGTAGCGTTATGCATCTATATCCGTCTCTATGTATCTCTCTGTGTCTCTGTGGGTTTACTTTGTGGCCCAGAGTTTGGGTTTCGTGGCCATGTATCTCTATGCGTATCTATGCATCTCTATGTATGTACGTATGTTGAACTTCGTTCGCACCGTACGCACGCTAATCAGAGGCGCGGGGGAGGGACAATCTATGGGTTTGCTCTGTGGTCCATAATTTGGGTTGGGACGGCGCCTGCCTTTAATTTTACATTCATCATGGAGATGTTCCCGTTAGGTCGATGCGTCCACCAGTGTAACTGTCAGCAGGTTTCGTGGTGTCAAGTGCAGAGAGACGCCAACCGTCATCAACTATCCCTTGCCTCTCTACGCATGCGCCATGAAGACGAACCATTTACCCAAAAAAACTTCGCCCGCCATATATTTCGTTTATATTTTAATGGCCACGCAGCTGTTATTCACGAATGATTCTGCGTTGTATTGCGCCGCTGCTATTATTATTATTTGTGGTTGTGCACCACTGCCACAACGCAGTCATCGCCAAACCGTCGACCTTCAATTCGCTAAATTCACGGTGCACTGGCGCCACCTGGCGGACAGGCAACGCGGCGTGAAATATCGCGACGGTAAAAGCGACGTAACTTGGCCACTTTCCTCGTTGTTTTTACTGCCAGGCGAGACCAGCCGAGCCACATTGCCAACGGTGTGGCCCCCCACCTCCCACCCACAGTAGCTCTGACCGGCGCTGCGTCACCGCCAGAGTGGCACAGGTAGGAGGAGGCGACTCACCTGGGGTCTACGCTTTCGTAGGAACCAACCGTGTAGTGCCTGAAGAGTCGCCTTCCCCTCTCTTCCCGCGTGTCTGAAACAAGAGGACATCAGCATCGTCAAGCAACGGCAGCCTAAGGCGGCGGGGCCTCCTCCCTCCTCTTCCTCCTCCTCCCATCACAGAACCAAGTAAAGTTGAGCAAGCAAGCAAGGACATTTGTTATTGCGCGCCCCTCATGAGTAGCGGTCCATCCACGAGTGGCGCGCCGATCGCACGTCCGAAGTAGGCTCTCTGAAGCAACGACGCCGCTTTTGAGTTCGTCGCAGAACGGGGGCTCGGGCTCGGGGATGGATCCCGAGCGTGAGCAGGCAGCCGTGGTTCCAGCACATTTGGGCCGGAGACCGAACCCCCCCACGAGATTGCGCCGAGCCGTGCATCGCGCGCGAGGTTCGCACGAGCGGCGGGTTCATCGCGAGCCGCGGGATCGTGGTCGGAGTCGGCTCGGGTCTGTCGAAGCTGGCTCGCTCGCTTGCGCGCTAATCGGCGAGGTAGGGACGGAGCAGATTGACCGGAGACTCTTGAACACGAGGAAGGCATTTGTTATACTCCAATCCTGTATGTAATAGGTAGTCAGCGGGGCAAACGTCGGGCATGTCATGCTGGGTTAGGTACTTGTGCGGGAGACTCCCTGGAAATGTCAGGCGATGTACGGGGCCGGCGAGGTGGTCAGGAAGATTGAATGCTAGCAATGAAAACTTGAATCCATCTGTGCGGAGCTTTGAACATTTACCCACCCCTCCCCCGTCCGTCTGTCTCGTTACGTCGCGTTTTCTCCGTGTATTCTGGTTTCCTCCTACAGGCCGAGTGCATCGTGAACATTGTGGCTCGAACATCGCAATGCAGGGCCTCCCCCTCTCTCTCCTGGAAAAATAGTCCTGAGACTCAGCAGGGCTTTATTGGATAAATAAATTGGCACGAGTGCTATTGGCCACACCATCAGAGTACACACACGCGCGCAATGTTACAAAGCACGGTGAAGCGAGCCCGCCACCCAGTAAAACAACGTCGGGCCAACGTTGACGTTGCTGTTGGAACCGTTGGCCCATCGCTGGCCCGCGGTTGGAACAATTGGTCCAGCCTTGGCCCAACGTCTGCACGTGGTTGGAACTTTTGGCCCAAATATGGGCCAACGTTGGGCCGTGGCTGGAACTGTTGGTCCAACGTTGGCCCATAGTTGAAACTGTTTGTCCAGCGTTAGTCCAACGTCTGCACATGCTTGGAACTGTTGAGCCAAAGTTGGGCTAACGTTTCATGTTTCCCAGGTAAGTCGATACTCAACATAGCTGTCTCTTTACATCAGGGGTGGGGAACGTCCGGCCCGCGGGCCGTACGAGGCCCGCGATATCATTTGGTGTGGCCCTGACAAGGCAACCGCAGGCGGGACTCGAAATTCAATAAATCTAGGAGCAAACCTGGAAAAGCAGTTGCGAGTAGCAGCAATATCATCAATACCAGCTAACATCACACGCCTCGCCAAAGAGAAGCAGTTCCAGCCATCACATTAGGGGTGAGTTAATTAAATGTTTGACCAAATATAACGGTCAAATTTTGAAGTTGATAATTTTGTATGGCCTGCGAATGATGTTATAGATATCCAAATGGCCCTTGGCAGAAAAAAGGTTCCCCACCCCTGCTTTACATGAACAAAAGCAAATATTTTTACACATCCAATTGGCCACACGGCCTTCTAGGAGTGAATTCTCGCAGCAGCATTGGTTAAAGAAAATCAAAGCCTGCACCGGTAATTGTCTACACATGTTTAATTTGTGACTTATATTCTCCACAATAACGCTCATGATAATTTTGTGTCACGTACTATATGGCTATTGCGTCCCAACTCGGACCCATATCTACCAAAGAGGGCGCATGCCAATACAAATCGGGCAGTTCACCAAAATTAGTTGAAGCAATGAGTGTCTTAAGCAGTCCAGAGTTTTGCTCGTGATGAGAATCAATGCACCTGAAGTTACGCGCTCCCAGGTGATTGCCGTGCGGCAGATGCGGTCTGTAAAAATAAACTTTTATATTTTGGTGGAGAGAGAAGGATAAGGTAAAGGAGGCGTTGCTTATATTCTCCACCACGACGACGACGATGATGGTTATAATGATTATTTTGTGTCAAATCACTCGTATGATTTGTTGATATTTGCCGATAAAACCCACAGAGTGGGATTAAACTAAACAATTTTTTATTTTACCAGGTAAGGCCCACTGAGCTACGTAGCTCTTTTTTTCAGAAGCGACCTGGCTATCACAAATGATAGCTCAACGAAGTGGCTTATCACGTGGAAATGCATAGCAGCCAAACACTCTCAACGCATGTTTCTAAATGTGGAGGGGAAAAAAAAACAACGGAGGACACAGAGAAAAATCCACGCGACCACAGTGAGAGAGACGCGCAAACACCAAATATACAGCAGCAGGCGTCATGGTCGGGATCGAACACACGACCTCCTGTATACCAGGCGAGGGAGTAAATATCTCACCACTTCCGACAAGACCCCCGCGAATCGCCCCTCGCTAAGTTACCCGTCGGAGGCCGTAGGACTGCGAGAAGGGCTGGGTGCAGATGCAGCACTTGTCGTAAAAAAATATATATACAAAACAAATATTACATAGAAAACATAGGGGGAACATAGACATGGAGTAGGGAGAGAGGGGGTCGAGAGAGAGAGGGGGGGGGGTAGAGAGAGGGGACAGAGAGAGAGGGAAGGGGTAAGGAGAGCAGAGCGTGAAATCTATTGCGAAATCTTTCATTAAAAAAGAGGGGGGGGGGGGGGGTTTACATAAAGCAAAGCATTGAAAAAAAAACCGAAATGATGAACGAAGCAAAGTGACGACTACACCGAGCATCTTCTTGCTTCCTCTGACGCTCCCCTTGAACGCGTGGGGAAGGGAAGACGCCTCGGTGGGACGCGCGATGATGTCGCATGGCCACGCGGTGTCTCTTCAAGTCAAGGGAATAAAAAGTGGGCCGCCAGCCGCCGCCTCCTCCTCTCTGTCTCACTCTCCACCTCGCTCCTCGTCCGCGTTTCACTTCCACTTGTTCGCAGATGGGCCCGACGATTTACACGTCATACGTTCCCTCTGTCGCCCCAAGCTCCCCTCCCCCCCTCCTTCCCCCATCATTAACAACAGGAGCGTCATCATCATCACCATCACACCTCTCCATCACACTCACTCATCATCATCATCATCATCCACTCGCTGTCACTTTCATCATCGTTTAATTCACGCACTGTCATGTTCATCGTGCACTCCAATTCTTCTCATAAACTCATCTTTATATCATCATAACGGTTCACTGGGAAATTGCTAATTCTCTGTCCAGCGCCTTAGTTAAGGCCTTAGTTAGGGCACTGCATATAATTAAAGTAAGGTAGGATTAGGGGCTAAAACTGAATAATCGCGGTGAAACGCAACACGGTAAATTGTACTCATTTGCTGACATCCGACTCGTCTCGGATGATAATCCGCAACGTCTAATCGGAGTTCCCGCGGTCCCGGTGAGAGTTTACGGGGATCACGTTCGCATCGAGTCCTGCCAGTAGCTCGCCGGGAACTCGACGTTCTCCAGCGGCGCTTCGAGCCGTCGGCGTGCGCGGTGTGAAGGTGAATGCAATCACGCGTTGACAATTCATCACAGTGGTGCACAAAAAACAATAACCACTCGGTTGATTGGAATTAAAGAATTCCATGACTATTGAAAATAAGGTTAATCTTACATTAAACCTCACATTAATCTTTCACTCTTACATTAAACCCGCAGGTCACCACTGGCCACTCGTTTGCTTCAACCAAACCGCTTCTACATAAATGTAACATCAACAACTGGCAGAGCTAAGCCGAGAATGTAAAACATTCTCCAACGAATGCCACAAAAACAAAATTAAACCAATTCAATTAGACTCGCTATCAATCTCACCGGTTGAGAGCAACGTTTTATAGATTTTCTTTTCTTTCGCTAACCGTTTGAGACCCCGTTTTCCCATCAGCCGGCCGCCGCCCCCCCCCCCCCCCCCCCCCCCGACTCAAATTCCTCCTGGGAAACGATGGATTGCTCGCGAATTTCGGAGCAAAACGAGAGCACCTCGTCAATGAGTTCCCACGTCCCAAGGTGTTACGGCATCTCCCGTGCCAAGGCTGTGGCTGCGGCCGCCCCAGCCCTTGCTGCTTGCTTCATCAATAATGGGAAAAGGTTACTCCGCTCACGACCGATACTCTCGGAAAGGCGTTTACGCGCTTTATAAAACGGCGGCCCCGTTCGTCGTGGCGTGGCGAAGAGAAGAGGTCCGGCTTGGTGAGACGCAACATCACATTTCTACTGGAGGCGGGAGGGGGGAGGGGAAGGCAAAATGTGCAGGCAATGCGTCTTAGCGTGCCGTCTTGCCCACAGCTCTTGATGGAAATCCACCACTGCCACGTGATTGACAGCACAAATAACAAGCTGCATTAATTACTGTGTACAACGGTTCACCCTGCCTGCCCGCCCGCCCGCCCCTCGCCACCACCGTTCAATCAACGCTTGCCGTCATATTCGTCCGCACCCCCCCTTCCCCCCTGACGTCCCACTAATAACGGTGGCGGTTGAAAAAAAATTAAGTAAACGGCAAAGGCGGAGGGATAGAACCGCGTTGGCGAGATGTTAACTACCTCGCCTGGTATACAGGAGGTCGTGGGTTCGATCCCGACCCTGACCTCTATTGTATATTTGGAGTTTGCGTGTCTCTCTCTCTCTCCTGGTGGTCGCGTGGATTTTTCTCCGGGTCCTCTGGTTTTTCTCCACGTTTAGAATCAACATCACGCGTTTCGAATATTTGGCCACGATAAATGTTCCACGTGAAGATAAGCCACTCCCGTTAAACTATAATTTGCGATAGCTGGCTGGCTTCTGAAAAAGAGTCACGTAGCTCAGCGGGACCTTACCTGGTAAAAGAAAAAATAGTTTATAGTTGTTTAAAAAAATACGTTTTTTTAAAAATAAATTAACGATGCTGGGACCTTCAGGGACCAAGCGTGAAAACGTGGGCGGTAAAGGTTAACGCGCTCCTGAGCTTGCTAACGCGCGCGCGAGCGCACAAGCAAAAAAAACACACACGACCTGAACCGGCGGACTGCCTGGATATTGGATCGTTTATCAACCGGGACAAGCGGCCCGAGAACGGCGACGCGTCACCGCAGGAACCGCAGAAACACGAAAAAGGGGAGCGCCACGGAGCGGTGCGGAGCGTCTCCCCCATTATGGTTATCATTTACACGCCGGCCGCGTGCGTGGCGCTGGTGTTACTCCACCGCCGCCGGCCTCGTAGCCGTCCACAGGCTATTTTTACATGCCGCCCTCTTTTATTTACATTCGTCGCGTGTCCTGTCATTTTTACTCGGGTGTCTTCGCGTTCGCAGGCACCGCGTTTATGCGCGTGGAATTGGGGGGGGACCCTGTTAAATTGAGTCACCTTATTAAAGAGGTGGAGGGGGGGGGTGCATCTAAATAGTGTCAAGCAGCAGGTCCGCTGCGAACTTGGCCCCGAGCGACTGGGCTGCCACTGGGTCCTCGTAGTCCGTGGCCCAAGGTCGAAGAAATGGATACCACTCAAGTTGGCGAGCACATGTACGTACGCGTGTACGTTGGAACTTCTTTCGCACCACCGTACGTAGCCCGCCTTGCTAATCCGGGTCCCCACTGTTTTACTTACACATCAAATAAGAGATAATTATTTGAGAGCCCCAATTATTTCAAACGGTTTGACGTACAAGTCACGGTTGTTGACCGCGCAAAAATTGGAACTGCTAAAGCGATGCCACCTTAGGTGGCCCCGAAAAGTGGGGTGGTATCTGGGTTCAGATGGTTAATGACCTCGCCTGGTATACAACAGCTCTTCCCGCTCTCCTCATTTCTATGGGCGTGGTTCGTCACCCTCTACGTGACCCCTACACTGAGCCCCAACGAGCCCCCCACAAACTCCACACTACGATCAATGAACCACAGCTGAATATTTTTCTCCCCAAAAATGGTTCAAAGGTGTCACTCAAGGAGCTACCCTTTAAGGCTAACTCCAAAGGATAGTGTAGTCCATATGAAAACAAGGGCCGTATTTACACTACTTAAGTGAAAACCGTGACTTTGTTCCCGGGAGGCCTGGGGTGTGAGGAATGTATATATTGTAAATTTTTTGGCGATACTGCATTGGCAGTGGTGAATGGGCAACAACAAAAAATAACAAAAAATGAAGCCAATCGTCAAAATAACACCGCACCGAGAGAGGAATACAGATGTGTGTAGAGGAGCATTGTCAGTAACCAATGAGTGGGCGAGCGGAAGGAGGTGCGAGCGTGTTGAGAGTCATGCGGGGCCAAGGATGACGTCACGTCACGGGTTACGTAAGGGGCTTTCGGAAAGCACTTCCTGAAACGTGGGCGGGGCCGAACTGGTGGGAGGAGCCACCCAAAGGGTTCTTAAGGGGGACCCGTGACGGGGGCGGGGTCGTCGTTGGGGGCCAGGGTCAGGACCGGCTGGACTAGGGTCTCTCTCCTCGTCGCGGAGCGGTGTTGGCTGATCCCCCGCTCTGGGCAGGTGAGTGAGAGAGCCAAAAGGATAGCCGAGGGTAGGGTCCAAAATAGTTATTCAGTGTCCGGGTGAAGGACGCTGGTGTGAGTGTAGGATGCCGAGTGTGAGAGTGGTTTAATAAACGACAACAGCCCTTATAGTATTCCTCATCTCCGCGTGGTTGTACTGCACAACAGATGTACAACAGGCGACGTTTTGGGCAGTGGCCTATTCTTCAGAGAGGAGAGACGCAAGAGAGAGTTGTCATAAAAGCTGCTGCTTTTATGGGCAGCACAACAAGCGTCGTTTAGAGAAACGACGAATGAGCGCCACGTTGTATTTCCATCGGCAACTTCGCGTCGATATTTATCGCGTTGCTTCGTTGGAACAACAACAACAACAAAACTTGCGATGCAAAAAAACTGTGAACGCCGCGGTAGTTATATTGACGGAATTACTAATTCATGTCAATTTTGCGGTGGCTAAACGGATAACCGGACCTCACTCCGGTGCCGGTCAACCTCCTTGGTCGACTGTCACGAGCAGAAGTTGACTGCCTGCCGATCTTTGTCTGTTACCAAACCAATTGCGTACACTTAGTGTCACTGCCAATTACAGTCGCCCACTCATTAAATCCTTCCGTCTCCCTCCCCACCACCAAACCTCCCACCAATGTCCCCCCAGGGCACTGAGATGCCACAGAGAGGGTTGCACGAGGCACCGACGAGATAGGCTTGAGAACATTTCTAAACACGTGCACATTCATAGATACTGGACGTAACTTGATGGTTAAATACAGCAACCCCGTGATAATTGTGCACTAATTTCCACAATGAAATCGAGGTTGATGCTTCAGAGGAAGCCTATCATTCAAAAGTCGAGCGTGAATTTTTTGTTTTTAGGGAAATCATTCCCGATAAGATTTTCGCCATCAGCGTGCCACCTTAATGCTGGGGGAACGGAGGCCCGACTGCTGCGACATTACCGTCTCGCGTTTGTACGGAATCGTCGTCCGGCCTACTTCGGCGTCAGCAAATAATCCCGCACCGGAGAGAATTGTTCGTAAATATATGTCGCAGGTGTTTGATCAAATAACGGAGGACTAAATGATTGCTTAAGGTTCACTGCCAGAACTTCAAACTGCCAAAACCGCAAACGGATTGAGAGATCAATTATGCTGGACGTCCACTGGAGCCCCGCTTATTGACTTTGGCAGGCAGGCCTTCTCAGTCATTCTGTTCCTCGCGCTGACCTCAAGTGAACTCGTAAACTTTTAGACTCTTCGGCACAGATTCCAACAGAAAGTCAGCACGTGTAGCGCGTGGAATATTGAGTGTACGTGAGTAGTAGACCAAGGTTGAGAGACACACGGGAACCTGAGCTGCTGTCACGTCATAGCTATATTCAGAATCTGAATTTTTATTTATACTGGAGGAATCCGATGAGCTATAAAGCTTTTTTTCACACACGTGCAGTAGTTTCACAGATGTCCATACGTTTCACAGATGTCCATATTAAAGTCTGCCAAGCGCGTGTTCGCATTTCTTACAGAAGTATTCGTCGTGTGTGTAGAAATGGAACTATTATAAAACCCCAACTCGCGAGATGTTTTTAGCTTGAAATTTCGCATCGTTTTTTTCCGTCAAGTATCAAATAATTGAACAAATGCGGCCTATGGTCACTTCAACGGTCACCATCATTGGCCTCGTCTCCACTAATCTCGTGACGTTTTCTGACTGTAATCCATGTCGTTATTATCGTCGTCGCTGTTATCGCTGCTGAATTCTCCCTCCTCCTCCATTCTCCTCCTCGTCGTCGTTGTCATCTCCTCTCCTCCAAATCATCATCATCATTGTTGTCCTCTCCTTTGCCATCGTCGCTTCCTTGAAGCCTGCCATAGGCCCAGTCCGGCCACTATCGACCCATTACATCTTCGATTAGCACAGTTGGCTACGTACGGTGCGAAAGAAGTTCAACATACAGACATTACCCTCGCTGTACCCATCGGATTACTTCATGCATCCACCCACCGGAGAATCCCAATAGACTTGAATCCATTCACAATCTCCGAGTCATCTTCACACTATCCACAATGGTGCTGCCTGGCTTTGGTGGCAACACTGTGAAAAGACATTTGCCCATGTCGCATTCGCAGGGTGCGATTTTCAGTGGAATAAATAAAAAAAAGTCGAAGAGAAACAGCGCTGGCATCGGCTACAAACTGCTCCAAATCCAAGTCAAACGTTAGTGATTTCACATCGCGCAGAAAAGCACGTCGCATCACGTGATGAACACCATTTACAGGTGCGTGGTGGGGGGATTGTTTGACCAACACTTCAACACAATGTGGGATTCACAGCACTGGCTCATCCAAGACTGCCAAAGGAAATGAGCATCACCCTAGCATTCAATTGGGTGGAAACTTTGCATTTTTCACTCTGAGGATGTGACAGCAGCACCTGACCCTGCCATCAATCGGGCAACTGCACGCTCGTGCCTACCGCACGTACCGTCACGAGAGCCGCGCGCACAAATAAACACGGGGCGGTTCGGATTTCATTAGCATCTAAATTGGACCGCATCTCAAGATTCTGCACAAACAGGGCAACGCACGGTGTCTTTAGGAGATAGGGGAAGAGTAATGCCTCCTCTTGGGCCATTGTCAGAGGGGAGGTGAAAAGAGACGGATGCCACAGGGCACAGGGGGAGATCGAGGGGAAAATGGCATTACAAAGTTGAGGTTATTGGGGACACTTCATCGAGAGAGAAAGAGATTTCTACTCGGTCTCAAAACGCACGTTCTTCGTAGCCAATCCAATGACCCCCTCCCCCCATTTTAACCCCCCCCCCCCATGTTTGTTTTTGGGGTCAGGAATCGTGGTAGTTCCATTAATCCTCCAGCGCCCTCCAAAACGGTCACATTTTACAAATAACTGTATTAATCCGTGTCGCTGTAATCGATCAAATTGTGACCGACCGAGCACAAGGCTCGCCGGTTGGCTCCGGGCTCTTTCGCGACAGCGTTCGGCATCAACATAGAGGCACTTTTGAGCGTCGTCAGGCGGCGAAGGTCGGAAATTGGGAGTGGGGGGCCCCCGCCGAGTTCACGGCCTGGTGAAGCTCAAAGCAGTCCGAAGGAAAACGTCGTGGCGCGCCGATGAAGAATTCGGTCGTGAAAAAGCCTGAAGCCCACCGCCGGCGGGAGAGGGGAGCTTTATCGGTCGGAATTTGATCGATATTCTGGCCGCGTATGAAATTATAATATCTTTGTGAAAGTGACAATCTCGTCGGGTGGTGGAGGGTTTAGGGGAAGAATTTTGGCACAAAACTCCGACCACATGGCCGAACCCAAACACGAATATCGAATCAGAAGGGAGGCACTCTGTCGTTGAGGAGAAGAGAAAGACAGCATTGAGTCTGAATCTGAACAAAAAAATCTATGATACTATAAACTATTTTTATTTTACCAGGTAAGGCCCATTGAGCTCTATAGCTCGTATTCAGAAGCGACTTGGCCAGCACAAATGAGAGCTCAACAAAGTGCCTCGTCACGTGGACATTTATAGCGGCCAAATACTCTAAAAGTGCGACGTTGATTCTAAATGTGGAGAAAAAACCGGAGGAACCAGAGAAAAATCCACGCGACCACAGGGAGAGAGAGCAACACACAAACTCCAAATATACAATAGGAGTCAGGGTCGGGATCAAACCCACGACCCTCTGTATAGCAGGCGAGGTAGTTAACATCTCGCCACCGCGGCGAAAGTCTCAGCAGTGTGGATGGCCAGTGGAAGAGATTTCCTGGGAGTACAGAGGGGGAGTGACCTTCCCTTGAGGGCAGGCTGACCGGAAAGTTTTATCAGCAAGCCCTTGGTTGCCGGAGTGGAGAGCGTGTGAGGTAGAGTAGAGAGAACAACGAGAGGTGATCGAAGGACGAGGGTGAACGTGGTTCCATCTCGAGGGGTGGAAGCTGAGCAGGCTCCCAAACGGTTCGTGAACTATTGGACGTCCGTGACGTCAGGAAAGGTCGCGAGGTTAGTTGGAGGTCAGCGACGGCGACCATGGGCCGCGTTTGTTCAATTGTTTTAAATTTGACGACAAAAAACGTTGCAAAATTTCAGGGTAAACACAACGCGCGAGTTGGGATTTTTTTAATGCAAAAGTTTGATTTCTACGCGCGATCAATACCTCTGTAAGAAAAGCGAACTCGCGCTTGGCAGACTTTAACATGGACATCTGCTAAAAAGAGCTTTGTACCTCATCGGATTTCACCAGTCTAAATAAAGATTTTGATTCTGATTCAATGTCCCTGTAAATTCATGAACCGTCAACATTTGGGGGCGAAAATCAATTTGCTTTTTCCATCTCGCTTATGAGTTTGTCTGCCTTGTGTGTTCTGCCCCCTTTCGTTCCATCTTGTTAGTTCCATTAGCCTGAAGATAACATTTGCAACAACAACAACAAAAAGTATATAAAATAAATTAGTCTTAAATAACGGATTCTTATGCACACACGCACAATTTAATGACGTGCGTCTCAAGCGTAGCGATCGATTTTTAGCCGACGAACTCATGCATCGTTGCAGACCTAACGAGGAGTGTGGCTGCCGCAGTTATCCAGTGGAGCCATGGAGGGAGGGGGGGGGGGCAGATGAGCGATTCATTTCCGCGCCACACGCGTGTGCTGCTCCCTCGTGACGCGTCCCTCCCTCCTCCCTCCCTCCCTTCCTCCCTCCCTTCCCCCCTCCCTCCCCTACTTCCCTCCCTCCATCACCCCCCCACCCTACCGCCCCCCATCCCCGCCCCTATCCCTCGCTCCGTCACGCCGTGTCCCATCCCCGCCACCACCTCGTGCATTCTCCATCCACTATCCTCTAAACTGCAATCGACTTCTGCTTGATTGAAGTTGACATTGAAGTAGGCCCACCCCAAGGCAGCCCCCACTCCATCAGAAGTAGCAGCAGCAGCAGCAGCAGCCCACCTGGCTATAATGCCCACTTTTTGTTCCCAGTTTGCCAAAAAAAGTTCTGACCCACTTCACGTTAAGATACTTGGGGAAGAGTTACAAAAGTCTGCCTTGGCGTGAAGAGATAGGGAAAGCTCGAGGCAGGATTGATATCTGCCCTACTTTGCGGATCCGAGAGCTGGTACCTCCGCAAAGCAAACGGAAAGTGGGCGAGACACTGGCGGTTGAACAACACGTGGGCAACGTCTGCGACAAAGGTGCCAGGAATTCTGTGGCAGGATAGGGTGAGCGAGTTTCGTGATAAAATGTGGCATGCATACTGTGTTGTGGATATCGTCGGGATGAGATCGTTGCGATGCATGGTGGGGCACGCGTGCAGGACGGACGAAGGGGAGGTTATCGGGATAGTCGTGGGAGCCGCCGCCATCCGTAGGTCGGCAGCAACCCAAGAGGGTCACCTAAAGCCACCGGGCGGTGAGACGCTGCTGTTGGAGTAGACATCGGAGGGGAAAACGGTCTCCATCGCCCGTTCCCTTCTGCTTCGCTCCCCTCGCCCCTCCACTCCTTCCCGTCCCTCCCCTATAGCCCTTTCGTGACCCCCACGTGCCCTCTGCTACGGTCGCTCATTCTTCGGCCCTTGCACTGTGCCCTGCCGTCGAAACCTCTGGATTTCTGTTGATGCTCTTTAAACGTTGTGTAAAGCGCGGCTTGAGCTAAGGCTCTCCGTGAATATAAGTAAGACAATAAGGTCAGAATTGGCAGAAGAAGCGATGGCGAAATGTAGCGTCGTCACCGGCGGTCGCCACAATGGGCCTCCAGGTCTCAACCGTGAAGGCGAACGTGGAAGTGGCGACTCCACGTGCGTGGTGAGCAGAGGCAGACTATACAGCAGTGAATATCCTGTCCAGTATGGTCATCCAGAACAGAACGTACAACGTATGACGACGCAATGCCCCAATCCGCAAAAACGAAGGAGACATCACCGGGGATACACTCTGCTAGCTCCTGACGCAGATACTCTGGGCCTGACCACCTCAATGTGAAATTGTAGTTCTTGCTCTGCATCTACATTAGCAGCCATACGAAACAAGACGACTGACCAGTGAAGTCCGAAAACCCTGAGCGAGGAGAGATGTATAATCGCTCCGTGACGAAGCTGGCCAAACATTCCAACAATAGCAACTCCAGAGCTTGGGGAAATTGTTGGCGCCCGTTCTGGCTGACTTCAACTGCTCGTCTTGGGTTTCCCGTGGCCCTTGATTCATTCTCTCCCTAGATTTCACTTCCCAACCCGACCCATTGATGCTTTGATACTTGCATTGCCTTTGTGCTGTTCGCCTTTTGGCGTTCTCTGGTATAGCATTGGTGAGACAAGGCCATGACGGAGGCTGTCTCTGGCGTAGGCCAAACTATTTCAGGGACAATGCGTGCATTATTATCAAAGCACGTTTCACCGCAAGCGTGTATTGTTAATGCAGACTCGATGCCTTGCGATAGGTGTGTCAAATTTGTTACTTGAACATCCAAATAGCCTCCTGTTTTACTTCCGGAAAAGAGTACAGCCTATTCTTATCCCATCATTCTCTCCTTCTCTCTCTGAGCCAGGGGAATGCAATACCGAAGCGATCATTTACACCAAGCAGCCCCTGTGCATTGCGTTTGTGCGCATGCGTGTGTGTGTGTACGTGTGTGTGTGGCAGTGGAGCGGTTAGCGCGCTGCGCTACAAACCTGGCTATGCCCCGAGTTCGATTCCCGGTCACGGCCAACTCCGGTGACACTTATCTGAACCGGTCCTGGGCCCCTCCCCTAGATCGACTCAGCCTCAAATGGGTACCTGGGTGCGGTGTGTAAAAACATCGCCACCGGGGAGACAAAGGCGGCCGTGCGTCTCGATGGCCACCCACCCCCTCGTGTGCCGTGCCGGCTTTCATAGGTGCTACTCGCTAACAGCCCTTGCCCCAGCAGTCTGTCACAGGCTTATACTGGGGATCTTTGCCTTCGTGTGCGCGTCGCCGACTCGACCAGCGTCCGTACCTTGCAGAGACTCGTGCCGGATGGGGATCTCCTCCACGCAGTCGGCAGGGAACCAGCCGGTGCGTCCCTTCACCGTCCCCTCCCAAAAGCCTCCCTCGCCGATGCTCAGCACTGCGATGACAACAGGAGCACACGGGGGGGGGGGGGGGGGGCCCCCCCCGGGTAGCAAGGCGGCCGCACGGGGGGGGGGGGGGGGCCAGCCCTGGCCAACGGGGTGTTAGGAGTCCGCCGGTGCACAGTCGAATCCTTCTTGAGCCACGTGAGAAGAATCACCGCACCTCACCCCCCCGTGAAAGTACAACAGTGTGTCGGCCACACGCAACAATACCACCGTGGCCTTATAATAGGAAACAAATACGCAGGCAACATTTTCGGGCCAACGGCCCATCTTCATGGCACATCGAAAAGGCCAGAGAGACGCGGTGGCTCATAAGAGTTGAAGACTCTTATTCCATCGGGCATATAAACAGTTCTCTCAGAGTGGATTTTACTGGTAGGAACCTCCTGGTTACACCAGCCCACAGGGGATTATTGTGTCCGTCCGTCGTGCAGGGAGGGGCTAGGTGGGGAGGGAGGGGCTTGGTGTGGAGGGGAGGGTGGGGAGGGGATGGGTGGGGAGGGTGGGGCTGGGTGGGGAGGGGAGGGGCTGGGTGGGGAGGGTGGGGCTGGGTGGGGGTGGGAGGGGTGGGGCTGGGTGGGGAGGGGCTGGTCACCCCGTGGTGCCCTTATAAAACTCAACGTTTAACCTACTCACGCCGGCTTGTGCCCACCCTCACAGTCGGGCATATTTGCGGAATACACCACGCCGCTGTTGACCCTGGCCATTGAGCAACCCAACGTTCCTACCAGCTCCCTCCGCAGGAATGTGTTAAGTAACAGGCGAACCCTTCAAGAATCAAAACGTATTTTTGTCTAAATTAACTCCCCATTGAAAGTAAAAAAAAATGTTCAATGCTGCTGGCACATTGCGTTGAGTTGCAGAAGCTACGGAGGGCAATTATGTTGTTGTGTGTGGCGATAGTCTGCGTTTAGGAGCTCAATGTCGAGGTTTGCTGCTGCTGCTGCTGGCCATGACGAGAGGGCTTCAGGAGAGAGTTTGCGTGGCTTTGCCGTTGAAGAGGCGCCGACTCGAACGCACTCAAGGCTTAGGACGGCGGATCGAGGGGGGCATGGGATTATGGTCACCCCACCTATGTACAGATCCGACCGTGCCCGTCAAGTGCTCGCCGAGCTGCGTTGGCTTCCGGTCGACGAACGGACACGTTGTAGGGTCGCACTCATTGCACGCAAAGTGCTCGCCACAAATGAACCAAAATGCCTCGCTGATCTCGTCACAGAACATAAATCGTCGGCTTTTGGCTAAGCCATCGAACAAAGACGGTCGCCGCATCGCGCGCTTTCAGATGCGCTTCTGCGGCCGTCCGGAATGCTCTTCCGATATTAGCAAGCCACTGGAGCTGTGCACTTTTAAATCGTGATTGAAAACTCATTCCCTTAGAACTGCTTTTTGTGTTTAGTTTACAGTCTTTCCGCTGCACATCCGATTAGCACAGTTGGCTACGTACGGTGCGAAAGACGTTTAACAACCTACGTACACACGTATTGGCCACTATTGCTGCACAAGATACTGTACGCGTGAACTGGTCTCCGCCCTAACACGCGCAGGATTAGCACCACCACTGCCAATACATTTATCAACTCAACGACAGCAACAAAATCTTTACATTTTTTAAAAAACAAAGTCTTGATTAAATTTCACACAACTCTGCAGCGGCTGGGTTTAAAAAGAACAAAAAATGTGATTTCATAAAAATTAAAGTTTCTTCTTGGCATGCAACTCGTTATTTGTGTGGTGTAAAAATTCTAATTAAAAATTTACCGATCGCGTGGGCAGCGGTGCGTAAGAACAAATCTAAACGAGCTGGCAAAGCCAATCCAATAAACGCGTCCTCCGTTTAGGCGGCGATTCCCGTGCATGGTGCACACGTAACGAACGTGGGTCTACGTAATGAACAACACGTGTCTAAGTAACGAACAACGTGGCACACGCGCGCGTATTACGCCGGCTCGCGCGCAACCCTAACACGCAATCTTAACACGTAACCCTAACACGAAACTCTAACACGCAACCCTTACACGCAAACCTAACACGCATACTTAACACGTAACCCTAACACGCGACCCTAACACGCGACCCGAACACGCGACCCGAACACGCAACCCTAACACGCAACCCTAACACGCAACCCTAACACGCA
>CM025615.2:4489223-4500376 GCA_014621495.2 Entosphenus tridentatus | reverse complement strand
GTTCTTTCGGTAAAGTCACGTAGGTAGAAAAAATTAAATAAAGAATTTTTTTTTTATCAAATATTTTATAAAATAAAATATTTTTATATTTAAAATAAAGAAAAATAATATTTTATTATATAAACTAAAATATTTTTTATTTATTAATTTTTTTCTACCTATGTGACTTTACCGAAAGAACCAAAGAGTATTATATTATCATGTAAACACAAACGTTGCTCTTTTCACCAATGGGTTTGAAGGATGGTGGCAAGTGTTCTCTTGTTAAACTGTGCCTCAAAAACTGAAAACTACTTACCTGCAGTACCTCTATTTAAATACACTATTGAAAAATAATTTACACCCCTCTGTCAATCATCGAGTTTCTCAGTGTGGATTTGTGAACACACTTTGTAAACAGTACGTAAAAGAGTACGCGTTTTCAATGCGCTGTTCATATTGTAACAAGCGTTTATACCAATGTTACTCTACAGAGCAGTGGGTCGCCGCTCCTCGTATCCGCATTGATACGAGCGGTATGTGGGGTCTATGGCTTAACCGCAAAAGAAAACGATCTGCACAGATGCATACGGACATGAGAAGCAACAGGAGGAATTAACGGTGCAACGCATCTCATCTGTTAAATGTCTGCAGGTAATAGGATTGTCATCGATTTATCCTGGCTGCAGACATTGGTAGGTCACAAATAATAATGAAGATAAGAGAGCAGTTTCACTGTATTATGCAAACCGTGATGACAAATAAAGGACTTTAGTCGTGTAGGCAGTTTGAGTAGCTTTGGATAAGACTTATGATCCTGCCCATACCCGAGCATGGAGTGCATTCGCTTCGTTCAGCTCTTCTGCGCATTCGTCCTCGCTGCTGCGCTTGGACACGACGCGACAACAGACGAATCCGCGCCACGTGGGTCGCGGAGTTCATGTGCACGGTGGGACGGAGTCGCCAAAAATAAATTAGTTAATTGCCATTTTGACTTCCGTTTATTCGGGACCCCGGGGTCCCGCCACAAGGTTCATTTACTCAACGCCGCGCATAACAAGTTGATTAATTCATTAGGTTATGCGTGCGTGACCTCATGAATAATTCATTCTCCTCACCTAAGCGGTGTTCCCGCGCGTGTTAACGACCACCGGGCACCCCTGTGTGTCGCCACGTCTCCTCGTGTCTTTGCATCGCCGTCGTTAGCATGGTTGGCGACGTACGGCGTGAAAGAAGTTCACCGTACGTGCGTTGTTACGCAGGTGACGCTCGCCGCGCGTGCTTCGCTGTCACGTGACGCGGCGCTCGTGAAACTCTCAGGTGTTGAATCGATGCTCAGGCGAGCTGTCGTGCCCGTGGCAACGCCGCGGTGGCTCGGAGATGTTAACTGCCTCGCCTGGCGTGCAGGAGGTCGTGGGTTCGATCCCGACCCCGACGCCTGATGTATATTTGGAGTTTGTGTGTCTCTCTATCATCATCATCACGGTGGCTAGGAGATATTAACTGCCTCGCCTGGTGTGCAGGAGGTCGTGGGTTCGACCCCGACCCTAACGCCTGCTGCTGTATATTTGGAGTTTGTGTGTCTCTATCATCACCATCACGGTGGCTAGGAGATGTTAACTACCTCGCCTGGTGTGCAGGAGGTCGTGCTAGAAACTTGGAGTTTGCGTCTCTGCCCCTATCCTCATGGTTGCGTGGATTTTTCTTCTGGTCCTCCGGTGTTTCCCTCCACATTTAGAATCAACATCGCGGGTTTAGAGTATTCGTCTACTACGAATTTCCACGTGATAAGCCCACTTTTGTTGAGTTATCATTTGTGATAGCCGGGTCGCTTCTGAAAAAAGAGCTATGTAGCTCAGTGGGGCCTTACCTGGTAAAAAATAAAATCGTTTATAGTTTAGTCGAGCATAGAGTCGAGGAGAGATTTCGTGGAAAAAGAATACAGGGAATGGCTCGGTGCATTAATTCATGAGCCACCCAGCAAACCTCGGGCATCTATTTTAATCAATAAATACTTTCACGCTCACGCGTCGAGCGCTGCGCTGAGGCCCGACAACCCGTGGTGGCAGTTACACAGCAGTGGTTCTTCTTCACCTGAGGTGCACATGCACGCACCCCCTTGGGGTGCGAGATGCCCTCTCTGGGGGTGCGAGAAATGGCCAGGTTTTTATGGAAGGTAAATCGTGGAAGAAATAAATTCAGCACGGGCGCGAAAGTACAACTAATTTGTTTCAGAAAACCCGTAAATATTTATTAACATTAAACAAATTACGATTGAGAGCCAAAGGGTTGCAAGGCTGCAGTAATGGTTAAGACAGTGCCGGATTAAGCGAGTGAGGGGCCTGTAGCATATGTTAATAAAGGGGTCCTAAAAAAAAATATTCAAACACAAATTTTTTACTTGCATAGTAAAGTAATTATATTTTTTCATTTGCTACACAGCCAGATAATACGACAAATCGCTAACCCTAAACACCCAGTCGTTCACAAAAGTTGAAGGCGGTATAGTACTATAGTAATAGAGCAAGTGCAGAATCACTGAATCGCAATTGATAGCTTGAAAACATTCAGCGTGGGGCCCTTGAAAGTGCGGGGCCCGTAGCATATGTAGCTACTTTTGCTACTAGGATAATCTGACACTGGGTTAAGAAACCACTGATTTAAGAGCTAAAAACACCATTGTCTGCTGTGGTCGTCTTCCTGGTATCGGTAAACCAAATAAAGGTCTGCACAGCATTTCACGGTAGTCACGGTTCGAGTACAATGGCGAGGATTTAATCGCGTCACGTTATGCAAAGCTGTCAAAAACGAACGGGAAGAAGCTCCCGTTCGCCACATCGTCAAATGGATGTCCGTTCATCCATTCGTGCCTTCGCCACACGTTTTGCGGATGTGACGAAATTAAATTATGAGCCCGGACTTTTTAAATCGGTAACATGCAACGTACTCCTCGAGTTGTACGGTCACATCTGAGAAGGGTGTGTGTGTGTGTGTGCGTGCCCTACATTCATTGCAAATGTTCACCCGGAGCAACGTCCCCCAGCCACGGAGGTGCCTATTTCCTGCCGTACAGCTCTTTGAAGGCTGACAATGCCGCAGGGTCGTCGTGCAGCTTCCCGCCACGCTCCGTCCCAAGCTCCCCCCAAGCCGCTTATCCCCGAGGTTGACGACGGGGAAGTTCCTGCTGACAACCCTACGAACGCTCCTGCTTTTTTTTTTATTTGGCTCGCATCGTTGTCGGCATTTCAGCTGAAATTGTATAACGACGACAACAAAACTGCACCAAATTTGCAATGCCAGAGGAAAGAGAGAAAGATAAACAAGTCACCGCCGCAGTTCACGACAATCGCAACACCCCCGGCATTTTGTCGCGGACTGCTCGCCGAGGAATTGGTCTGCGGAAGATCCTGCCACGAAATTAGAGGTGTTGGTAAAATGTTGATACAGCGAGTGCTTTTTTTTTTGTTCCTGCTGCCTGCTGCTCGGATGAATAATGGGGTCATCCGGGTGCCACTGTGGCAGAATAGCTCGGGCTTGCATTCAAAAGGTTGCAGGTTCAAATCCCGGTCGGCGGTGATTGAATCGGTCCATCATTCATTCGGGGAGTTATAAAGTCGGTACTACCTTCGTGGGTCCTCTGAGGAGCGGTTGCCATTACCGGGTTACGCACGATCCTCGCTCGCTCATCGTCAACAATTGTTCACCGCTGGGCTTAGGGCCACCAAGCGAGGTGAACAATGCAAACCATTCATTTGAATTTTGGCATGCACCTTGGACTGTTTTTTTTTGTTACAAGAGGATTTTAGTTGCTGAACATTGTCACCGCACAATACGAACACGCCGCTCGCAGTGTAACTGTTCGTGTGCCTATTAACTGGTAATTTATTTGTTTTCTTTTAGCCTACGTGACTTTACCGAAAAAACCAAAGAGTATAAAAACTGGTAATTAGAATACGTCTTTTTGTTAAAGTGTAATTGTCGTACTCTTAGGTTTTTTCGGTAAAGTCACGTAGGTAAAAAATAATAATAATAGAAATAAAATAATAATAAATGAAAATAAATAAATGAAATCACGACGTTTTGGAGGCAACACAAGTCTCCGTCTTCAGGTGGGACCGTCACAGCTAAATTTACTGTATCTTGATACAACGAAAAAACCTAAGAGTATGAATCCTTGCAGTCACGAAAGCTTCAAATCTAGAATGTAATTGTCGTTATGTCCCATGGTGTTAATTCGTGCAGCCTCTAACTCTGACTAACTCTACCTCTCTGGCATCTCTGTTTACGTGCTATGAAGAAGGGCCATGTCCCGAAACGTCACCGATTATATATATTAATTTAGTTATTTTATTTCGAGGCTACACAGTGTCGTCGACGAATGTGTTTGGTTTTTATGTCTTAGTTGTGCCCCCGTGCCAATGCAGCAGTAGAAGCATCAAGTAATTTGCGCAATGTGGAAAAAAAGCGAGCACGTACAAAGTAAACTGTATATAAAACGTTCCATGTACATATTCTTGGTTCTTTCGGTAAAGTCACTCAGATAAAAACAAATCTATTTAAATTAAAAATAAAAGCAAAAAACCACGACGTTTCGATCGCAACACAAGCAGTCTTCATCAGGCATAGAGAAAAGAGGGGCAAGCCTCCAAATGCAACTTAATCTTGTTAATTTTGACAGCGTCGCCCCACATCATTGATAGTAATTATTCTTGTCCTGTTTGGGATGACAAATATTCGTGCGGATCAAACCGGGTTTTTAGACCGACTTATTTTTCCACTCAATTTGATTGCAACGGAATGACTCCAGCTCCAATTGATACTCTCACACAGGAGAACTAATCACTCCCTGAATATTGTACGGCAAAGCACGGCACGTAATATGCCATCAACGATGCTTTAAAACGAGATTTTATTTTTTTAAATAACAGTGCAATATTTGCTTTGTAATTTAAAACAATGACCGAGCTTGCTTGCCATGTTTTCTGGAAGCTAATTATTTTCGCGCAAAATTTGACGAAGCGCAATCAAAATGGAAGGGCAATAAATAAATAACGTAAGACCCCGCATTAAATCTGAATGAGAAAGCCCTATAAATAAATCGGTGTCTGTGAGAAAAATAGGTCAGCTGTTCCTTTGTCTGTCTGTGGCACGGCGCTTTCCCGCTTGAACGTCGTTAAAACGTCGTAACCGTCCGTAGCCGACGTTCGTGACTAGTGTCACGGTCGCCGTAAAACCCACAATCGACTTGCGCTGCAAAACCAAATATAGCAACCAAAACCACCACCGTCAAGACGAGCGTACGATAATAAACATCACCGGTCATTGTCACCAACACCATCATCATTCTTCACAAATAACCCCATCGTGTTTTGCACCATCAGCAAACGGCGGCCCGCATCGTTCCCTACGGTTTGATGTCCTAACTGGAATTTGATTATCGAGGCCACACACAATCTGCGTGATCGAACGTTTCCGTGGCCACAATGCACCGACGCCGCACACCCTCGAATGGGATAGCTTCCGCAGGGGAACAGCGTTGCAGGGGTAGGTGCCACAACTGGACTCCAACTGCATCGCTCCACTCGGGAGCAAAAGGTTAGCAATACCCAACCAGGACCCGTCGAATTTGATTTTCTCAAATATCTCCCAACACCTCAGGCTTTACGGGAGTGACGGATGACTGATGCTGGATTTAATCTTTAGCGGTGCAGGGGGAAAAAAAAGAAGCTATGCTGAGATTGTGTTTTCGTACAAATTCACGTATTATTTTTTCTTCTCTCCCTCCTCCGAGAAACCTATTAAAATGTGATTCTCCCGCACATTGATGAATGGCCGTGAGAGTTTATTTGTTGTTTGGCGCTGCGCTTTTGTATTTTTTTCCAATCCACCCATTCAAACGGCTGGTAAAAAAATAAAATCAAAGTGGTTATTTTTTTCTTGAATTATTTTACAGAGTTCGTTTTTTTGAAATCTGTTCACAGAACGCGTGGCTCCGAGCCGCCAAAGCAGCGGCACTGGACATAAATAATGCAAAGATAAGGTGCTGCAGTGCATGAGAAAAGAGGAATAACAGAACTGTGGCATCGGAAAGAAATGGAAGCTGCACGGGGAAAATATGAAATTCAAAGCAGGCGCTTGAGATATGGCCAACTTGGTTTTGTTTCCGAGTAAAAATATCGAAAAACAGACGTCGGCCCTGGGTGTGGCAGCATGAACGATGATTGCGGGAAGGGGCATATTCTTGAAATGGCTCTTGGAATTGCTAAGCGGCGGACCATTGAGACTGATCGTATTCGAGGGGAAAGTCTCCCTCCTGCATTGAGACGAATGAACGAGGGCAAAGAGGTAATATTTTCTGGTTTAAATCCGACATCCCTCTGAGCATGTGTCCTATACGAACCACTGAGCCCCCTTGAGCCAGAGGTAGACATCCCCCACAAATAATAATGCTTCGTCTCACATAGCGGTCGTCGTTCATGCAAATTGCATCTCAAAATCGCTGGGGAATCAACGACCGGCTGGACAGCAGCCATGCCAGGTGGTGATTCGGAATGGCCAACAATTGCCCAAGCCGTGTAGTCCTACATATTATGATGTTTTCACCCAAATCATTAACGTGGGTGGCAACCGGAGGACCTGGAGAAAACCGTCGTGTCCGAGGGGGAAACACCCCAATCGCATACAGATGGGACAGACGTTATATGAGGCGCCACAGTGGCGAGATGTTAAATAACTCGCCTGGTATACAGGAGGTTGCGAGTTCAATTTTGACCCTGACGCCTGATAATTATTTGGAGTTTGCATGTTCTCCCCGTGGTCGCGTGGATTTTTCTCTGGGTCCTCCGGTTTTTCCCTCCACATTTAGAATCAACGTCACGCGTTCAGAGTATTCGGCTGCTATACATTTCCACACGATAGCCAGGTCACTTCTGAAAAAGAGCTACTCTATAGCTAACTGGGCCTTATCTGGTAAAATATATATATTTTTTTAGCTTTTAGTATATATCAGCCCAAACTCTCACCGTCCACAGGATGGCACCTCGACGTCCACAGAAAGGGAGTTTGGCAACATGTGTGCCATTGACCGACTCTCACTGCCTCCACAGTGCTGGCTAACATGTGTGCATTGCCTCTCATCCCAGGAGGAAGCACGGTATTTATTGACCCCAGAGAAATGAGGGCCTGATCGTTTGCCTCCCGACTGGGTTTTCAATTTGCAACCTTGCAATCGCACCGCAAGTGCTCTCACATGAGGACCGCCTATCATTATACCGTACACAAGATTTGTTCTTTGAGTTGACAGTGACAGTCCGTCGGAAGCTTCCCACATCCTTCCGATGCTACCTGGCTTCCAATGCTGCATGGCTTCTAATGCTGCCAGCCTTTCGACGCCGCATGGCTCGCGATGCCGCATGCCTTACGATGCCACATGCCTTAAGACGCTGCATGGCCTTTGATGCCGCCTAGCACGCAATGCTGCACGGCTTCCACTTCTGCATGCAAGCTGGATGCAGAAGTGAAATGGTTCGGGGCATGAGGTGTAACACACGAAGAGAAATGCACGACATTATCCCACGGTATGTTGGTAGGATTGTGGTATTGCATTGTGATAAAACATGACAACGTGACACTAATGAGGCCCTATTAAAGAACAGTGCCTCTTTCTAACCGTGGCACTCCCATTTGCCTTATTATAATGAATACTTTCAATGAGATATGGAGTCTTAGGATGGAGGCGGTGTTTAGCGTGCTTTTGCGACGAGCCCAGCGGCACGAGTTCGATTCCTGGCCACGGCTAACAACAGTGGCGAGTGAGACACAGGGACTGGCTCTGTATCCCCTCTGCTCAATCCCCGATCCACATTATTAACCAGCGTGGTGAAGTATGGTTAAACAAAAAGGAAAAAACCCATGACCGACACGGCGCAGGGATGCCTTCATTCTTTGGTAGATTGAGAATGGCAGGATATTATAATATATTTTTTACACGGAATCGTATTTTGCTATAAGGCTCAATGTGTGTGTGCGAGGGAGAGAATTCACTGATTAATAAACATTACGACAAAAAAATCAACCGAGCGCTGAAATGACGTTTGTCTCTTTCTCTATGTCACTTTGGAACCCTTTATTTATCTACGCTGCAGTTTTATACTTTGACTAAATTAGCCTGTCTCTGAAAAGAAAAACACCCTATATTAAATTTCGATTTAAAGCTTTCGTGACTGAAGGGATTCATCTTCTTGGTTCTTTCAGGAAAGTCACGTAGAAGGGAAATAATACAATAGTAAAAATAAGACATAATAAAATAATTCTCACGACGTTTCGGCCACAACGCAAGCAGCCGTCCTCAGGTGAAGAACAGGTCTGTCGGAAAGACAGCGTCTGAATGGGCACCACCAGGCTTGGCAGCGTATATTTAAGCTGGGTTGGAGGGGGAAGGGGCGCCTTGATAAAGGAATTTGCATATGAAGAGGAATTTAGCATATTTATGGGAAATGCAGATATGGGATTAGTCACTACCACCAGCTTAGTCGTTACCAAAACAATCACTAGCGCCTGCTGTAGCTAGCCTCGATAAGCGCGAAACTCAATTGCGATCATACATAGTGGCTGTCATCGCCACCCCGACTGGCAGACTCATGCCCACCTGCAGGCCACGTGCCAGAGGTCGCAATTGGGTACCCAATACCCGTACCCTACCCGATACCCGGCTACCCGTACCCGGCCGGGTACGGGTACGGGTACCCGTTTACGACCCTGGTGCGGACGGGTACGGGTACGGGTAGGCCGTGAGTCACTGGTGAGTAACCGTTTGCCACTCATTTCCCAACGTCTTGTCTCTACTCACGATTCAAGTTCCTAGAATCAACCCACCCGCGCCTGCAACATGGCTTCATCCCAGAGGTCGCAATCGGGTACCCGTACCCTACCCGATACCCAGCCGGGTATGGGTAGCCGGGTATTGGGTAGGGTACGGGTACGGGTACCCATTTGCGACCCGGGTACGGGTACGGGTAAGGAATCAAAACCCGTTTGCGACCTCTGCCACGTGCCGAGTCACCTCGTGTCACACGGGGACAGCTGCCACTGGGGGTGCCCTTTCGAACGTGTCGAGATTCCACGGTTTCATAGGAGGGCGTGAGATCATCAAAAACGAACCGATATCATATCAAAGTATCAATAACATCGCTTTCAAACCACACACAGTGATTAGAATTTAACACACTCTGGGTTATGCCTCAACCTATTTTTTTGTATAAACGTTACCACTACCGGAGAATTACTCTCACACCTGCGCCTCCGATTTGCGTGGTTGGCTACATGCGGTGTGGTAGAAGCTCAACATACTCACGTACACAGCTCACATTTATAACCCCATATACTAACGGTTCTTCTTCTTCTTCGGATGATCGTTTCATGATTGCAGGGGCATTTAAAATGTTCTGAGGTACACGATGACCCGGCAAACGCTCCAAGCCGATGCCCGCCGGTAGGCTTGTGTACAAGCCCCGGGCCGGGCGGGGTTACATGGCAAAGCGGCAGCGCGGTTTTGCCGCTTTGGTTATTGCAGAAATCGGCGGTTCGAACCCCGCGGCCGCCCTGGGAATAAGATCGCGGGTGTATTTATAACAAATATTTCTACATATAAGCGCTGGATGCTAAAGAGAGATCCTGCGACGTTCGAAAAGGGAAGAGTGGGGCCATAGGTGGGCCCGCATTGTGGCCCAAAACAATTCCACCGCAAATTAATCAGTTTAGGATTACACATAAGCCACGGCACTCGCGACTGTGAAACGTTCGTTTGAAAATCTCGTGTGGTACCGTGTCGTGCTATGTCATCGCAAAGGGATGCACGTGCAACATGCATGGGGTAAAGGGCGCCGTGGTGACAAGATGTTAACTCCTTCGCCTGGTATAAAAGAGGTTGTGGGTTCGATCCTGACCCTGACGCCTGCTGACGTATATTTGGAGTTTGCACGTCTCTCTCCCTCTCCGTAGTCGCATGGATTTTTCTCTGGGTTTTTCCCTCCACACGTAGAAACATGCGTTCAGAGTATTTGGCTGCGATACATTTCCACACAATAAACCATAATTTGTGGCCGGGTCGCTTCTGAAAAAGAGCGACAAAGCTGCTAAAATAAAAATAGTGCAGTTTTAAGACTTACGGACTCAATTGCCCACTGTGTCATGTACGCATGCATGTTGAACTTCTTTCGCACCGTACGGAAGCCAGCCGTGCTAATAGGAGGTGCGGGGGAAGGACGACAAACTAAACACAAGAAAGCAGTTGTAACGAAATGAGTTTGACAATCTATAGATGATTTTAAAGTGCTAGAGCTCCCAGTGGCTTGCTAATATCGAGTGTCCTGAGCAGACACGGGTTTGGTGGGAGGCCTCGTCCACGTAGACTGCGTGCGAGCGTGTGCATGGCACAATGCAAGAAGGGGTAATGACCGACGGTCTATTTTCCATGTAAAGGCCCACTGAGATATACCTCTCTTTTTGAAAGTGCCGTATCGTGTGGAAATTTGCAGAAGCGAAATACTAAAAACCGGAGGACCTGGAGAAAATTCCACGAGATCATGGGGAGAACATGCAAACTCCAAATATAAAGGAGTCAGGGTTGGGGATCGAACCCACGACCTCCTGTATACCAGGCGAGGTAGTTAACATCTCCTAGCCACCGTGATGATGATGAGAGAAAGAGACACGCAAACTCCAAATATACAGCAGCAGGCGTCAGGGTCAGGATCGAACGCACGAACTCCTGTATACCAGGCGAGGTAGTTGACATCTCCTTGCCACCGTGATGATGATGATGAGAGAAAGAGACACGCAAACTCCAAATATACAGCAGCAGCAGGCGTCAGTATCGGGATCGGACCCACGACCTCCTGTGTACCAGGCGAGGTAGTTAACATCTCCTAGCCACCGTGATGATGATGACGAGAGAGAGAGAGACGCAAACTCCAAATATACAGCAGCAGGCGTCAGGGTCAGGATCGAACCCACGACCTCCTGCATACTAGGCGAGGTAGTCAACATCCCTCTACCGCGGTCGAGACTAACGTCAGAGTTGCAAACAAAAGGAGGCAATTCACCCGAAAAGTCATCCAACGCAGAGACGGGAGTGATCAAATCAGAGATGGGAGTGATCAAATCAGAGATGGGAG
>CM025615.2:4408909-4430572 GCA_014621495.2 Entosphenus tridentatus | reverse complement strand
TGTGACGGTTCCACCTGAAGACGGAAGCTTGTGTTGCCTCCGAAACGTCGTGATTTAATATATTACAAATTTTCACCTACGTGACTTTACCGAAAAAAAAAACAAAGAGTATGAGTCCTTGCAGTCACGAAAACTTAAAATCTAGAATTACAGATTCCTATGCCGCCTCCAATTGTCAGCATTAATCTCATCTGTACGGGCATTGAGCGTTACCTCCACCGGGCACTCTTACATGTAGGATCACAGAGCTCGGGGCAAATGTTGGCACCGGATGTGGCTGCCCTTCCCGCTCGTCGGCGGTTTTCTCGTGAGTGAAAAATGTGTTTGTTACAAACCCCTCAGCGTTATGAAATGCAATTTGTAGGAATGACGCTGCTGCGTAAAAGTAAAAAAAACATGTAATCATTTCGACATCATTGCCGTATGACCCTCTTGAAGTACAGACGAAACATTATTTTGTGACGCTGCATTGGCAGCGGTGCTGAAGCACTATTAACAAAAACAAAACTCTCAAAACATTCGTCAATAACACTGTGGCCTTAAAAGGAAAATATATATCTAAAAAAGTAAAATAGGTGACGTTTTGGGCAATGGCCCTTCTTCATAGGACATGTGTTACTTCTTATTGATACAAAATAAATGTTGTTAACCGCTGGAACAAAAACTTGAAGAGGCAGTCTGCAAGCAGGGACACAGCATCTTAACGATGCTCATCTCTACCGATGTATAAAATAAATAAAAAACATAATCAGAATATTTATTTAGACCGGAGGAAACAGGTGTTCCTTCTCAGTGAGCTTAAGTTTACATTAACTTACGTAGTAATAATAATATAAATAAAAAACCTATTTATCATCTCATTGTCAACATGCGATGTGGAGAGAATGCTGCAACAGAGCTCAGCTAATCGGGATCATATTTGTCTGCAGTGATATTTCTGATCTTAGAAAATGCATATTTAATTCCATTCCGCGGAAACAGATTTTGCCAACAGACCCAAATTGTGCACCCATTGTTTCTCACATGTATCATCTATATATATTACTTATTGCACTAGTGGTTATTATCCTGTGGTGCACACACACCCTGGGGGTGTGAGACACGGCCAGATTGTTTTGTAAAGGAAATAATCGAAAACACAAATTAAGCACGGGCAAGCAAATGACAACTTACGTTGTCTCATTCACCCCCGATGTATTTATTAACATTGTCATTTTTTGTTTACGATTGAGAACCAAAGGAGCGCAAGGCCGCAGTAAAGGTTAAGTACCACTGACTTACACAAATGCAGCAGATCTGACCACAAGCTGTCCCTACCCAGCTGTGGTTTCCTTCCAAGTGCTCCTTACAATAGAGAAATGTATTATCAAAGATTAAAGGATAAATTATTAGATTGGTTTCTAAATACCACGAGCTTGAAGACGACAAATGAAATATTGGGTGAATTTACGTATATTTACGCGAGTAAAATTAGACTCCAGATTCAACATTGGCTCTGTGTAATTATATATAATTGGAATTATAAACTCGCATAACCCTGGCAGAGGAAGAATGATAAAATACATTCATAACACATGGCTTCATCTACGACACTGCGGTGCACATGCATAAATGTGGCTTTTTTCTCACCAACACAATGAACTTTCATTCCCCAGTGGAATGAAAGCCCAGTGGAATGAAAACACATTTATTTGCACACGCAATGAAGCGTTCTCCCTCCCTAATCTCCTCCCCGTTTCGCTCTTAAAGCTCCACCTCTTCTCCATTGGCCATTCTTTTCCTCTCCCCTCCGCTCCTTCCCATCCCTCCTCCTCCCTTTCGTGACCCCTCAGTACCCCTTTTGTCGCGGTCAATTATTCCTTAGCCCTTTGCACCTGCCTGCCTTTTAAATCATTATATTATGTAAAACTGTGTTAAGTGCCTTGAGTAAAAAAAAAACGCACTATAAATATCAAATAAGACGAGGACTCGTGAATCAAACAAACATTGAAAAACAAGAATAGGTTTTACCCTTTCTAGCAATAAAACATGTGTTAAGATGTTCAAACACTAAATAGATACCTTTTGCAAAGAATCAAGTCTGCATTAATCACACGCAGTACTTGTGGCAAAACATGCAAACAAACACGCTCTGATAATAAATGCATTGTCGTTGAAACGGATTGACCTACACAAGAGACAGCCTTCTTTATGACCTGGTCTCACCAGTGTCAGACCAGAGAACACCAAAAGGCAAACAGTATCAAGACAATGCACGTATCGGAGCATTTATAGCTCGGCATGAGCAGCTATATCCAATAAACATTGTTGCAATGTTGTTTTCAGCAATGGCCGCCAAATAAACAAGCAGGGTAATGTCACTGTGAACCATGACTGAGCGGCTTCCCCAGACAGGGATTGCGTTTGCTCTGGCTGAAACATATATCCCTCTGGCTCCCGGCAGAGGGGCAAACTGTAGGAGTTGTGGACCGGAAGTGAAAAGAGGAAAGTCCCACAAAAAAGTAACAATAAAACGGTCAAGTTTTCTTTTTACGTAAGAAGCAAAATGTAAAGTCATATTGTACACCTCCTAGATATTAAGTGCAGGCTTGCTAGTCAGTGCTGTTGTACAGGGTCCCTGGACTGGTCTTCCGCGTAAGAACGAGGACACGCCAGTTTTCGGTGCGGTACATAATTCCCTGTGTATCGTCGCGGGAAAGAGGGAAACATATAGTCGGTATTTTATTTAAACAGTAAAACCAATAATTTGCAAAATATGCAATATTTGGATAAACATTCCTGCCTAGTCTATGTTTAGAGGTTCGAGTGTCTGAAAATGGGTTCTGGAGAAAAACTGAAACGTGATAACCTCTTATTTAAACAAGAAAACAAACGGGACATGTCGGTTGTCGGCAGCCTTCATGCAAAATGTACATAATAACGCCGCTCGTCTGATAATGCGCGGCCAATCTTTGCTCCGTCGACTGCCCACTCAATCAAACGCAAAGTTAATTACAACGTCCACATCCTTGGGAAAGCATTTCCTGAGCCAGTACATATGAGAGACGGGTTGAGCCCTCGGGAGGGCCAAGTGAAGAGATGACATTTTGTCAGCCTAGAGGTGATTCCACCAGCTGCGGGGATGCCTGGTGAGTTCCAATGGCACAAAAAAACAATGTCCCAAATGTGGATTTTTTTTTTACTTAAAAACCACAGTGTTCTGCGCTGAAAGAACATCAATAGCCAGTCTGTTCAGGCAGACAATATTGTAGTAAACTCAAGGTCAAGAGGCCATCACAGCCAATTCGTTTGACGCCACCACACGTTATCGTTGAGTCCTTCAGCTATACTTTGGATCACAGCAACAACCTCACTCCACACCACAAATACAAGGTGAGAGATGGAGGCAAGTCTGGGCTGCGGCCGACGTCAAAAATAAACATCTTGTACAGGAGCCTACCATCGAAGCTCCCGGTTTCAACCTTCCACGCCGCCAATGGTCGACCATCAACCGAATCAGGACCCCCCCCCCCCGGTCCTGTGGCCACCCGATGCCACAAATGGCGCCATCAAAGATTCGGCGGCCTGCGAGTGTTGCGGCCACGAATCCCAAACCATCGACCCGCGTCGTAAACACCCAGCAGCCGCCACCGCTGCTGCCTTCACTCCTTTAAAGGAGGAATGGGCAAGTTCCACTCTGCGTCTGAACAAACAATTGAGTGGATAACAACATCAAATAAACATTCTTAATTTGCTGCGATTAATCGATACAAAAGAAGACGACTCTGCAGCGGCTATGACATCATCGCGTCACCTCCAAAGTCTGCTGCTCTCTTACATTCCCCCCCCCACCCCAATTTAATCTGGGACACCGATAGTCTGGGTCACCGCTCGGTGCCTGTTTTGGTTACCTAATCTATTATTGCTTGCAAAGGGCCTCTATTTGGTGTTTGAACATCTTAAGACATGTTTTAGTTCCAAAAAGAGTAATACCCTATTCTTATTTTTTCAGAAATGAGAATTTATGTTTTTTTCGAAAGGTCAACACAAGGTCCCAGTATCCAGTCAACATAAGGCCCCAGTATCCAGTCAACACAAGGCCCTAGTATCCAATCAACATAAGGCCCCAGTATCCAATCAACATTAGGCCCCGGTAATCAGTCAACACAAGGCCCCAGTATCCAGTCAACACAAGGCCCCAGTATCCAGTCAACACAAGGCCCCAGTATCCAGTCAACACAAGGCCCCAGTATCAGCCAACATAAGGCCCTAGTATCCTAGTATCCAGTCTTAGCGTCTTAGACCAAAGCCAGCCGCAATGCCCCAGCCAGTGTCCTCGACAACAAATCTGTATCATCCATACAGAGTAATTCCAGTTTATCGTGTAGATTATTATGCTGGATTAAACCCTGGCCATGCTTGTAGTCAACACAGACCATTGTGGTTTCTCAGCTTCTACTCTTTCATAAGCTTGAGCTTCATCATTCATTTTATTAAGTAGCATGGACTTCTTTTGCATGGGACGAAGCCAACCGTGCTAATCGGTGGTGCGAGAGTCAGCATATCTAACCTGTAATGTAGCCGGCATATCTAACCTGTAATGCTATACAAATGTATAAGTCCTCATAGCCCCGCTCTCCAAACCGAATCATATTCTTGGCCATGAAATAAATACAAAAATCCTTGCCTGCTTTCCATCTCTTCCATTCTAGCTGCCTGCCAGTAGATGTGAGCTCACTAAAACCTCTGTCCCATCTAAGCCCACTCTGTCTTGTTTTCCCTCAGGCACACTTGTATCTGTCCGTTCTTTCTTTTGCAAAAAAAAAACCATTCAAAGGCCATCAATTGCGGCGATAATATTTCCACTCCCTCCACGGTGATCCACAGTTGTGCAGTTGAAGAAATAAACCCATCAGGCTGCGAAGAGAATTACTATTTCCACGCAAACGCATGCTCGAGCTCATTTAAACAAACGCTGTCCTCGAGGCATGTTTAATTTGTCATTGTGAAATTAAATTGCGCATATTGGGCCCATCATTTCGAATGAATTTAAATTAACGCTGCCAAGTCGACGTCAAGGATGATGTCCACTGGCCCCCGCGTCTAGTTTTAACCGCTCCAGGCAGGAGGAAGACAACTCACGCTTGGCTCGCCACCTGCTCAGGTGGTAAGTGGCCACCCTCGTCTTGGCGACGGCGAGGAAATCAGTTCTCATGCTGCCAAAAAAAACCAATGTGTTAAGACAGATTCTGTCACGCGCAACCTAATGATACCGATTTCTGATCTAAATTCCATATTTGTGCTGCTACAGTGAACGCTGTCTGGAATTAAACTGGATAGGTTTTTTTTATTTAGATAAATGTTTATTCCTCACATTTTCAGTCAAGCTTTTAAATATTATGCACCGTGTTTTGTGCAACCTGTCTTTGCGCAATCGTTTATATTATTTGGTTTTACAGATATGTATTAAATCCCGACTGTATGGTTCTAATGTCATGATTGTTATCATTATACAATAATCGTATTATCCATTTTAATATTATTATTGCAACTTAAATAACAGTTTTTTCTTTTTATATTTAATATTCATGATTAACCTCGTGTAATGCATCTCTGCCGTAATAAACGTGAACACAGGAATTAATTTGAATGCAATTTGCTCTCACGTCCACTTGCTTTCATTGTAAGAGGTCCCAGCGCTTGCTGCTATGGCACCAAATAGATTTTAAAACATCACTCGATGATGTTAATGCGAATCACTAAATCATCTGCCGTATGCCAAGTATTGCCGTGCAACAGATTTCTCTCGGAGGGACTTGTCAAGTCGAATTATATTTATCTCCCCACAAAACATTTTGGTAATGAGAGTGTGGAGATTTTCATTTTGAGGTTTACATTTTTATTGTTATGTATTTTAAAACCACGAAATGCTTTAGAAAGTGTTAACCTGGCACATGATACGCCGGTGCACAGCCATAAAAATACATAATTCTATCACTGTGGACGCACGATTAAATATCCGCGGTGTGCAAAAATGGTCAGAATTGCAAAGGAAATAAATAAAATGAATAATTCAACACGAATTCAGCGGCTCGTGCCCGGTTCAACGTGGCGCCGTTAAAATGGAGGTTGTTTGCAGTGTGGCGGGATACTTTCCTCGTCAGTCAAGGTTGGGGTTGACGTAACGCCTGCCGACACGAACGCAGTGAGACACGACGGATCCGCCACCTCATCCCGACAAGTGGCATCACCCTTCAGGTGGTGACCTGTCCCCACAACGCCACCTTGGCAGCAACGGTCCCACGCGCGCAAAGCGTAGGCCGCCTTCTCGGCCTACGCGCACAATCCAGCCCAAGTTTACTTTTTTTTGTGCCAGTTGTACCAGTTGAAAGGGTAAAAACCTATTACTATATTTTGCCACTGGTAAAGGAGGTCTCATAGTGCGAGTTTACTTTGTTCGCATAAATTGACCTCTACACTGAAACCTAAGGCACGCTACAAAAAAAACGATAAGCATTTATAAACGAATGTATACGTTGACTAAAATCCCGTGGTTCAAAGGTTGCCCAAAATAAAATCCACACTCATAAACTTTGACGAAACAAATAAAAATCTGCACTCAAGCTTATCGTTGGCCCATGGCTTGGTTTAGGATCCTTTCAGAAGTTCACAATTCCCTCGGCCCGTTCATTTTCACGAAATGCCTGTTTTGTTAAATAACAAACTGTGATCCGCAGGCACACACATCTTCTGTTCCTGATGAAGAAATTGAAATTTTGTTTTCAAGCTCATTTAAAAAAATCCATTCTCTCTAGAAAGAAAGCGTATTAGGAAAAAAATTGATTTAAATTTAGTGTTTCTTGGGAAACGGTGTGTTTTACCACTGGCACTTCTTATGCCTTATCTTGCACTTATTCATTCGTTGGCTCAAACTTTTATAATATGAATTTCATATTTGAAATTACATATCTTTCTTTTTTAATATAAATTAATTCGTATTATTAATTTAATTTCATCTGATGTCTTACGTCTGCCACGGAAACGGCGTGTTTTTAATTGATGAAACCCGACTTAAGAGATTCTTAGCTCACAGGGTACTCCGAAATAAATTGAGGTGAATCTAACTGTCGAAAGTGAATGACGATTAAAGTTTACTTTTCAACCTTCTGCATTACTACGCATTACTTTGTAAAGAAAAAAAACTGGCCAAGACAGAGTGCACAAAATAATCTGGGTCGTTTGCGAGGAGGAGGTGTCATTCAGCACTGGAAGTTCTTTTACCCATCCCTTATTGGCTTTCGATATTGCTCTTAACGAGATTTACAAAGCAATTACCACTCTTGACTCGCCTGGGAACCTCAGAGGACAAGTGCTCACGAGAAGTTCTGATCTTTGCCTCAAGCGTCCCCGGATGCTCCACTCAACTTTGCGTGTATCACTATCGGAGGACAAAAATAGCTGACCCCCCCCCCCCCAAACAATCCCTGCCCCCCGACTCTCAAAACTGAGCAGCAACCAGACAGACGGCGCATTTAGAAGTTGTGCGAGTTTAGCTTCAGTTGCCGGCAGATCTTCTTTTAAGATCATTTTTCCCTCTCTCTTTCCAAAAGTAATTTTTGATGGACAAAACGATTCAGGTACACGACCATAGAGGGATATGATTGTGGCTTTACACTGGCACAAACGCACATTACGGATTGCAATTCAATGGAGACCTGTCTAAAAACGCATGTTTCAATAAACTGTTTCAATAAACTGTACAACCCTGGTGGCTTCCTAAGCTCTGATACCCCTGTAGGGGATAGGAGGGCCAGGCCTAAATGCCCTCATGAATGCTCTTAAGAAACAATGGCCACTGGAGGAGCGGTAGTGAAGGAGCACCATGTTTGGTGGTTAAGCTTCCTCCCTGGCCCTTAGTTTTGCACTTAGTTGCTCTAGAACAGCACCTTTTTCGAATTTAATGGTTACTGCCAAGTATAACTGGAGGATCAACGCGAATGCAGGACTTACGTTAAACAATTGCTACCACTTTTTTGTTTTTAAGTAAAGGAATTATGTAATGAACGAGTTCGTGTCGTTAAAGCTCTCCAGCCTCAGACACAGACAAACAAATACATTTGTCTCGTGTACAAGCGTTTAATTGTTATTGTTTCAGCTGTCCCATAGATTTAAAAGCTATTTTCACAACCAAATTGTAGCCACTGGGTCCTACGTTTCACTTAAAAATGCGTCAAGCATCTTAAAAGACAAGATCCAGAAAGTCAGAATAAAATCCGGGAAGCTTGAATAACCATGTCACCTGACCCAGCTTCTTAAATTGGTGTCTCATAGGAACATCCAATCAAACGTAAACAGTTTAAATACGATTGATTGGTCTGACTTCCTGGATATTTTATTCTGACTTCCGCGACCTGGTCCTGATGATGGTTGCTGTTGTTTCATGCCAAAGGTCGCGTCTAATTGTTGCTAAGCTTCGGTTGTGAGGGTTGTTCTCTGACTTACCGGTGAGTGAGCTGAATCTATAATAATTGGCGCATCAAACACTTGTACACGTGGCACAGGAATTTGCTCCGCTTTTTTGGGTAGTGGAGGGTTCTTAACGGCACAAATTTGTCCAGATTATCGAGTGGCCTTACCCAAAAGTCGTCTGGCTGCTTGCATCTCCCTGTGGTGAGTTTATAAAGTGGTACTTCAATTTTCGAACAAAGTTTATATTTTAAAGGACTCCTCGCTTCTGCAGATTTCTGCTGGGCAGCTGGCTTAAGATTCCACAATGAAGCAGCACCAGCAGCAAAATCATCGGCAGCGAGCGTGTGGAGTATGGGGTCAAGAGTGCTCTCCGGATAAGCCCAGCAGCCTCTTCAAATGGCAGGCATGCATCAAGCACCTCACCAATAAATCCCAATGCCGTGTGCATGTTGTGTATCTGACAGGCGGCAGTAATCCCAGAACGAATGCGAAGATACATGCTATTCAAATTTATTTCCTTTGTGCATCTTAGCTGGCCACAAACGTCTCCTTGTAATTCTGTCAACCTCTGTACGGACACTTACAATTTTAAAGCTCCCACCGACGGACCGCGTTGAGGGCTTCTCATAACTCCTCGACTCGCGCTATTTATTTTCTCCAGCCACCCAAAATCTTTATTTGATGAAATATCTACTTCTGACCTCGGGCCCCTTTGATTCAACAATGTCATTCAAAGCTGGCTGACTGGCCTTTGGGTTCTCCGCTTGACCAGAGATTCCCTTTTCATATCCTCTGAGCCGAAGGTTGTGTCTAGCGCTGAGCTCTTGACACTCTCTGCCCCCTGCCCTTAGACCAACCTGTGGCTCCGGAGCCGCATGCGGCGGCTCTTTAACGACTGCATTGGCGGCTATTTAAATATTGAGGGTTTTCTTTTTCAAAGAATTCGAAGTCCAGTTTACCATGGAAGTCCAATTTACCATTGGAGTCAAATTTACCATGCGAGTCCAGTTTACCATGGGAGCCCAGTTTACCATGGGAGTCCAATTTATCACGCGAGTCCAGTTTACCATGGGAGCCCAGTTTACCATGGGAGCCCAATTTACCACGCGAGTCCAGTTTACCATGGGAGCCCAGTTTACCATTGGAGTCAAATTTATCACGCGAGTCCAGTTTATCATGGGAGCCCAGTTTATCATGGGAGCCCAATTTACCATGCGAGTCCAGTTTACCATGCGAGTCCAGTTTACCATGGAAGTCTAGTTTACCATGGGCAGGAGTCAGCAATCTGCGGTTCCGGAGCCGCATGCGGCTCTTTAAGGACTGCTTCGTGATGTTGTTTATTAAGGACCACCACCGTCTCGTATCCACGTGCATTGTGGCTCTTGAAGTATTGAGTGTTTTTAACACGTAGGCTTTCGCGACCAATATTATCCAAATAATAGAGTTTTTTTTTTGGGTTAGATTGCGTAAATATCAATGTGTCATTAAACCCGCCACCACATTCGGCTGTCGCTTGATGAGGCTGATTGTAATTACCGGCGAAACGTCGTATTGGAATTGTAAACGGACCGGTGTGCTGATCTAGTAACGAATTGGCACGTTCTGTTTACGTGACAAACCTTAGTAATTGGCTGTGTTGGGTGTTGGCGGGTTTAACGACTCATTTACATTTACGCATTCTAACACAACAAAAAACCTCTTATGGATCGAGTGTTTTACCAAATTAGATTTTTTTCCCTCTTCTTGTTGTTTTGGTTGCCGACCCCTGCCCTGCGACACACTCAGCATGCGTCTCGCGCCATATGCAGCATATATTATATATATTAAAAAAGGCGTTCATGCTTAATAAAAGCTTGCAACTGAAGTTATATGGAATATAATAGCACGGGCTATTTATTTTCCCAGAGTACATGGGAATTAAAATCACGACAAGTTCCATGAGATTTATGATTCTGTCAGAAGACCGTAATGCAGCAATTACATTTTGGTCATCATGTATCGGTTATATTCCAATGTGCTCTCGGGTCATTACGTCTTGAGTTGGAGAAATTTCCATTCGGAACTCGAATGGCGAGCAAGCGCTTCATCTCATGTCCACATGAATGGCACCCAGAGAATGACATCATAGAACTACTTACAAACTTTCTTCAACATAATTATTTCATAGCTCCAATTCGGATTTTGGCCATTATCGTACAGCTATGCCTACCCCTACTGACCCTGCCAACCACCACCTACTGCTGAGGGCAAAGACAAAGATCCCCCATATAGCCTTAACAGACTTTTGGGGCAAGTGCTGTTAGCGAGCACCTTTGTAGGCCAGCACGGCACGCCCGGTTGCTTCTGCATCGCCCAGTGCTGATGTTTACACACCAGACCAGATACCTATTTGAGGCTGAGTCGACCTAGGCGAGGCCCAGGATCGGTTCAGATATTCGCCACTGGTCTTGGTCTTGAGCGGGAATCGAAGTCGGTTTGTAGGGCGGCATGCTAACCGCCGTGCCACCGCTCCCTACTGCTCAGGGCACACACTCTCCCACAAAACCTTCCTCACAATCCTCACCACTTCACAAACACGCTCACACCCTGTGTTCAGAGAGGGGGCGGGAACTAAACATAAAGAGGTAGGGCCTAAAAAAATAAAGGGGGAGGGGCCTAAAAAGGAAAGGCGCAGAGATGAAACAGGTAGATGTGGGGCCTAATCAGGAAGTCGTAGGGTCCTTAGGAGTAAAAAGCGTGGAGCATCAAGAAGGACCTGGTCCTAAAGTAGAAGGAGCAGGGCTTACAGACGTTGAACTTCCCCGTTGATTGAAGGTAATAGAAGCATCGAATCAAATACTTGCAGCAGGCAGCATAGCGTTAGGTCTGCAGATGCAGCCACAGGCCAACTCGAAAGCCTTTAACCATATTGGTTGGCACGCTGTTTCACGTCTTGTAAGGATCACATCATTGCATCACAATGGAAACAAAAATGTTTAAACTTATCAAAGCTAGAGTATGCCAAATTATGTGACAAGCCACATATCTAATTTGGTGTTTTGTCTATTCCCTGGTGACCAGGCTGAAACCATCAACTCTCAATACTTGACCCCGTTTAATCACAGGTGGCTGCCCAGCATCAAACCCAGGATCTCAGCAATTTCCTTCTGAATAATTTTGAATGAAAAACAGTTTAAGCCACATTGGCACCTACAGAAATTTCAACTTTAACCTCTCTGGCTGATGACAAATATGCAACCAAACATGCGTTCTCTGGTCTGACGCTGGCGAGACTAGGCCCTAATGAAGGCTCTCTCTGTCTCTGGTGTAGGTCAATCAGTTTCAAAGACAATGCATATATAATTTATCAGAGAATGTTTGTTTGCATGTTTGCCACAAGTATCGCGCGTGGTTAATGCGAACTTGATTCCTTGCAAAAGGTTTCCATTTGGTGTTTGAACAACTTAACGCCTCCTGTTTTATTATTGCCAGAAAATGGTCCAAGCCCGAATCTTATTTTTGATATCCAAACTAGTCTCCAATATCCTTCAACACGCATTCACCAGCTTGGCGAAGTATGGCCAAACAGCCCTCGTGACCGACACGGGGCATTCATCCAGCAGTGGATTGACAAAGGTCTGTAGAAATAAACCATTATTATCTACGTGGCTCGGGAAACAAGGGGTTAAAAATATAGGTGGCGCCAAATGTGTGGGTGAAAATTAGATACTTTTGAATTGGGTTTGAGCGGAGCAGATGGTCGGATGTCAAAAAATTTAATCAGTTTCAGACAAATAGAGCCAGGGATGGCAACTCAGGGACGCTGTGGTAACAATTAAAGCAGACTGCGACGGAATCACCGATCTCGCTGATATTAGCCAATCACACGAAGGGGGGAGGGGGGGCGTGTCACATCACTACTCGATCCACGGATCGATTGGCAAATAACCCGCACATTACAATTAACCCAATGTTTTTTTTATGGATCGGCTCAGTGGAATCGATCACAATTAATCCCAATTAGCGATCCACAATGCCCAATATATTGGAAAGCTATGCCCACTTTATTACATATACGGGCAAATCTCTGATGGGTGATTTTGTCGGGTGTACGATTTTATCGTATTCCGGCGCTACGGCGGTGAGATGTTAACTACCTTGCCTGGTATACAGGAGGTTGTGGGTTCGATCCCGACCCTGACGCCTGTTGTTTATTTGGAGCTTGCGTGTTTTCACCCGTGGTAGCGTGGAATTTTCTCCCGGGTCCTCCGGGTTTTTCCCTCCACATTTAGAATCATGCATTGAGAGTATTTGGCCGATATACATTTCCACGCGATAAGCCACTTCGTTGAGCTATCGTTTGTGGCCAAGTCGCTCCTGAAACAGACCTATATAGCTCAGTGGGCCTTACCTGGTTAAATAACAGTTCATCGTATGTGAGAGCCGGCCTCCGTCAGCTGTTGGGCTACAAAGGAAGAGCCGTAAACCCAATGCTTCAACTGCCCTGTGGTGAATTACATTTGCTGCTAGATGCAGCACAAACGTGTGCGCACGCTGGACCCCTACTAGGTGTGCGAAACACAACGCTTGTAGAGTCCGCTAGGTTTTCCACGTTGTCCTTGTCTGGCATCCACGAGGCTTTCCGCAACAAGGTCAGCCTCCTGACCAGGGCCGGATTAAGGCACGGGGGGCTTTAGGGGCTGTAGCCCAGGGGCCTCCGCCAGCTGGAGGGGTCTCCAGAGATTAAGTGAAAAGTTATTTAAGTCGTGAATGCTGAATTGTATTTGTTGTTTGCCTTGTAAAAATAACATTTATTTTTTCTTTAACTTTGTTTTCAAATATTACTGGGGGCCTCATAGTACCTGTAGCCCAGGGGCCTACACAATCTTAATCCGGCCTTGATCCTGACCTGTAAAGCCCTGCACGAGGAGGGACCCAGCAACCTCGAAGATATCCGCTCTCCTTTTCGCCACTGTCGACCGCTTAGATCCGTCGACGAGGGATCGCTCAACATCCCCAGGGTGCGACTTACAAACTTCTGGGGGTCCGTTCCTTAGCTGATACGCAGGGCCGGATCAAGGATATGAAGGGGGCCTAAGGATAATAGGAGAGAAGGGCCTAAATATGGATTACATATTGCAAAACACTCAAAATGAAGTCGTCAAACATTTCTTTACCAATAAAAAGCAACACGTTCGACTCGAGGTAAATTGATTACACATAAATTGACCCACTTACACACTTGTCTTCAAACAAACAAAATTTTCCACCACCCCCATTCCTTCACGCATGATGATCATCGTAAATCAAAGACAAATTTGATTCCAATGGCCCACGGCTACCGTCGCTCGGCTGTTACGTCGACGTGGAACGGAGGGCCTGCCGACATCAGGGCCCTTTTTAGCCTCGGGGTTAGCCTGGGGCCCTGCTTACACGGCTCCCACGATGTGCAATTCCATTCCTCGTCAGACGAGGGACTTTATGCATGTCCTGAAAGGGTATGGTTGCAGACTAAACCATGTTACTCTTTCAATTGCATGGTTTTAAAGGTTTAATGGAGGTTAATTGTTTATGCACAGGTGCCTCGCTTTTAAGAAGGGCACCTTGAAATAAATAACGTGTGATTGATGGGCATGGTAATGCTGAGTTGTGTCGTACAATATAAGATTCGCGGTAATTGTATCATCCGTTCTGCAAAATACCATCGTATCGTGATTATCGGTGCTTATTTTAACAACGCAAAATGTTATTTTCTGTTGAAATATTTCTGAAATGACGGAAGGAAAATCATTAAAGTTGGAAAGAAATATATATTATCTGTCCAATTAGTGCCCTTGCAAAATGTTTTTTTCGGAGTAATTGGCGGCATAGTGGTTATACGACCTTCATTTTGCTGGGTTGTTTAATGGTTTGATTGTTGATGGTGTGACTGACAGCATCGAGATGTCCATTAGGAGCAGTATAGTTTGTAAAGTTGCAATGATTAACATCCTGATGGCAGGATTATGTTGCGGAGTGAACTGTTGATGAAGAACATTAATCTCTTTTCATTCCGAAGTACTGCGCAGCACAAACACAATCCCACAGAGATGGTAAATACAATTGTAAAATCACACGAGGCTAATATTCGCGACAATTGTCGAGTTGAGAAATGTTATGTTACATCGTGAAAAATAGATATCGAACAACCCTTGCATTCAAATTTTTCTGTCTCTCTAAATCACCCTGGCCATGAACCGGTCAAAGAGTTTTCGTTAGTCCGTGTAGAGTTGAAACTCTAGTCAGGAACACTATGGCACGCACGCACGCACGCATTTTCTTTGTTACTGTGTCTACATATTAAGGACAAGGGGGGACCTGGGAGTCGAGACACTTTCACAGCAGTCGTCTCTCTTCAACGACCCTAGAGACGGGAGCTTTTTCACCAGAAAAGAATCGTGTCAGCCACCAGCATAGGAATCTACAGCAGCCCCCCCCACCCACCTCCTCAGTCGCCCTACTGCCTTGACTTTTGTTCTCATGCCTCGTGCCTGGGTGCCGCTTATCACACGCCGCACAATCGACCGATCTGTAACTCGGTGTGGACGAGCGCGCGAGCTCAGAAAAAGGCTTAACCGCGCACCTCCGTGCAGGCAGATTAAAGGTGAGCGCCAGCCACATCGCCCCGCCAGGGGTTTCTGTATTTTAGCCAGATTTGGCAGATTGCCGATACCGGCATTCCGCGTTCACATTTCGTCCGGGGACCCCGGTGAGTCGATAAGACATGTTGGCAATCCGAACACAACACCGTTTACAAAAAAAAAATACACATTTATTTTCTGCGCTCCCGTTTTTTCTTCTTCTTCTGGACAGAGGCGGTAAAAGGTTGCCCCCGTGCGTCAAGGTCTTTCGATGCGACTCTTCAACGCATTTTTAATGACAGTACGTGCCGAGATTAACACAACGGGAACCCCATCAATGGCCCTGTACCTTATCTGCCCAGCGCCCCACGCGTTTCCCCGCCGCTCTCACCGAAACGCGCTCTTCCATCGCGCGCGTCAACTTTTTCCATTTCTGCATCCCCTCCCCTTATCATTTGCCACGGCTTCCATTCCAGTCTGTTTGCCTCCCTATCGTAAACCAAGTCTCTGCCACCTAACCACGCACCAGTTCCCTCATAGCCCGTCAACTCTCTCTCTTCCTTCCCGTCACTCCTGTCATCACCCAAAACTCTTGTTTGTTCCCCAGCTATTTCCTCACCCTTTCCCATCACACCTTCCCGCCCGACCGCCCACCCGCCCGCCCGCCCATTTCAGCATCTCACCTGCGTTTGAATTTGCGATGTTGCCTCCGCAGGTCTCCCTCCATTTCGCCGCTGCCATCTCCAAACTGACCGCCCGCTCCTCCCGGGCCTCCTCCGGCTCCCGCACCCGCCAGCGAGCCGGAGCTGGCCCTCGTGCTGGCCCCAGAGCCCGTCACGAAGGCGGTGCGCGTGCCTCCCAACGTGGCCCCCACGCCGCCCGCCGAGCCCCGCGCGGCGTTGCCCGAGGCCGTCCCGGACCCCGCCATGATGGGACCGCCGCCGCCGGACTTCCCCACCGGGCTGGAGCCGGAGGCCACGCCGCCGCCGCCACCGGCCACGGAGCCCGGGCCCGAGACGGTGCGGCCCACGGGGCTGGAGCCGCTGGGCGAGCGGGAGCCAGAAGCGCCGAGAGCGGTGGCGGAGCGCAGGCTGACGCCGCGCTGCAGCGTCGGGGAGCGGCCGCTGCTGCCACCGGTGCTGCCGGTCCCGCCCACCCCGGCGCCAGCTCCTGACGGGGTGGCAGGAGGGGGGCGAGGGGCGGGGAGAGAAGGGGTCCGGCGTAACCCTCGGTTCACGTCGTCTTATTTGAGCGGCGTTTCCGTCGCGTCTCCTCCGTCCGTGCGACGCGTTGGCGGGCGGGCGACGAGCGGCACAGGTGGCCCGGCTGTCTCCTCCTCCTCCTCCGCTTGCTGCAGACGCAGCGTCGCTCAGGCGGCGCGTCAGGCCGAGGACAGCACCCGAGGGAGCTTCTCCCCACACACGAGCAGCTGTTGGCGACGTCGGCTGCGTTGGAGGTTTGAAATAGCGCCACGATTGCACGCGACCGCAGTGCAATACGCTGGCCGCAATTCACACCCTCGGCCACGAAATTACATTTTTAATTCCAATTGCACCGGCAGCGGAAAGTTACAAAGTGGCGGGCCACTTTAATTTCTGCTCACGACAAGAGGCTGCTCCGCTTGTGTCCCCCAGGCCCTCTGCTAGGGTTGCCACCTGGCCTAGTTTCCCCAGGTTCGTCCTTGCTCACGCAGCGAAAGGTGACCCAGCCAACAGACTGCCGACGAGTTTTAGAAATGTATTCACTACTTCACACTTATGGCCATTCGCTGGCGAAATAAATTAATACTAAGCGTGTGGCGCAGTGGATATGAAACAATGTAAGGTCACTGGGTGTACCTTGCATGGCACATTAATGCCAGTAATTTTTTAAAAAATGTATTTACCGGGTCAGGTAATGTACCTTTTGAGCTTTTAAATTGAAACCAACGATGAGTCACGAATGGCTGGCTGAGTGTTGGAAAAGGGCCAGACCCTGACAGAAGATTGTAGGCCAGATCTCGAGGCGACACTAATATATATAAAAAAAATAACTTCAGATATGAGTCCAAGAGGCTGAGATAACCAAGCACAGCCAAGGCTTAGACCTCGCTGGACAGAGGGCACAGTTTAGGATAATGGAGGTCGCTTTCCCCCGGAGCCCTGGCTACGAAGGGGCACAGGACCTGGGCCATACAAAGAGGATTGCACGTACAGAGGAGGACATTTGTGCGCTGAATTGCAAGAGGTGAAGAAGCAAAGCGGCAGAGGACATTGCAAGCAAGGAGCGTGCTCGATCGATCCAGCCGGTCCGGGCGAGACCCAAGTACAGCGGACGTGTGCACGCGTGCTGGTGGGGAGAACCGGCGTCACATCGACTTTCAAGGCCACAAGCAGCGGAAAGAGCTGCTGGTGGTGATGTGGTGTGTGGTTGCGGTGTAGGGGAGCGGTGGCGCAGCGATTGTGGCGTTGCGCTACGGACGACCAGGAGTTCAATTGCCGTTCCTGACCAACACCCAGTGACGATTATCTGTACTGGTCCTCAAATGAGTACCTGGTGCGGTGTGTAAACATCGCCACTGGGGAGACAAATGCGGTCTGATGTGGTGCTGGCCCCCCCCCCCCCCCCCCCCCCTTTAAAGGTACTCGCTAACAGAAATTGCCCCAACAGTCTATTAAGGCTATACGGGGGATCTATGTCTTTGGTTGTGCTTTCCCGGATCTGCCAAGAGCCAGAGACGAGCACAAGGCCGGCCTCCCCGTGGCACAGTGGGACAGGGCGGTATGGTGAGCTGCTATAATGGGTCTCAGCACCAGAGCTACCGCGGTGCCAATTTGAGTTGCCCGACCTGAGACGAGCGATTTGGCAGTCGATATTAAGTCGCGCGGGCAGAGTGGGGTGGGGTGAGGTTATTTTGTGGGGCGCCACGGTGGCGAGGAGATGTTAACTCCCTCGCCTGGTATGCAGGAGGTAGTGGGTTCGATCCTGAGCCTGACACCTGTATATTTGGATATTCTTAGTTCTTTCGATAAAGTCACGTCCCAGGGTATTTTTTTTTTACCTTTCTTGTACCTCAAAAAAGGTGGCAACCCTACCGAAGGCCCCGTAGCTCAAAAAGGTGGCAATCCTACCAAAGGATCCCCATACCCAATAAAATGTGGCAACCCTACCAAAAGCCCCAGTAGCTAAAAAAAAAAATGGCAACCCAACCAAAAGCCGCCCCCCCCCCCCCAACCCCCTTCCCCCCCCCCCCCCCGCCCCACCGCAGCTCACACAGGACCTGCTTGCGCTCACGCTGTGGACAAGGGGCGCGCAAGGGTTCTCGCGGGGGCGACGCGGTTCCCCCCACCTGAGGTGGACGCTTCGCGCGGGCGGTGCGACGAGGGCGAGCGGCTGCGCGAGCCGCACGAGCTGCTGGTGCTCCTCAGCGTGCCGTCGCCCGCGCACGGCCCCGGCGGCGCGCTGTGCATGTGCGGCAGGTAGTGAGGCTGCAGGCCACAGCCGCCTGCGGGGCGAGCGACCCGCGGCGAGCGGGCGAGCGGGGCAGAGGCGGCGGCGAGAGAAAGAGCGAGCGGGCGGGCGGGCGGGATAAGAAGAGACATGAAAGTCATTTTGTTTTCAGACGTAAATTCCATCAAATGAATTTCAAACTACGTCTTTTTTTTACTTGACCAGATAAGGCCCCACTGAGCTCTATAGCTCTTTTTCAGGAGCGACCTGGCTATTACAAACGAAGGCTCGACGAAGTGGCTTAACATCGTTGCGTGGAAACGTATCGCGGCCAAATACTCCCAACGTGTGACGTTGATTATAAACGTGGAGGAAAAAACCGGAGGACTCGGAGAAAAATCCACGTGACCACGGGGAGAGAGACATGTAAACTCCAAATATACATTTTTACTTAAAACTTTCGTGACTGTAGGAATTCATATTATTGGTTCTTTCGGTAAATTCACGTAGTTAGAAAAAATATAAAAAATAAAATTAAATACATTTTTTTATTTGATTAACTTTATTTTATCTACGTGACTTTACCGAAAGAATCAAGAATATCCAAATATACAGGTGTCAGGCTCAGGATCGAATCCACGACCTCCTGCATACCAGGCGAGGGAGTTAACATCTCCTAGCCACCGTGGTGCCCCACAAAATAACCTCACCCCACCCCACCCTGCCCGCGCGACTTAATATCGACTGTCAAATCGCTCGTCAGATTGTGCAAGCTAAGGAGGGCCGAGCCCAGTTTGGGAGATGGCCAGGGGCTTGCCCGGGTGTTGTCGGCATTGGGCACAGGGTTGCCACCTGTCTGGGTTTTTATTCAGCCAGAAATTTCCCGCTTTTTGAGGTAGCTGCTGTCTTGGGAAATCTCTCTTCCTGGGGCATTAAAAGTTCAGTTGGTTTTTTTTTGTCAGTTGTGTCACAGACTAGAAGACAATGCATTCCCATGTCATTCTCCCCTCTTTGTGGTTACTTCAGATATTCGTCTTCCCGTGATATTTCCCGGTTTTGTGTCCCTCGTTGATGTGTAAACTGTGAAGCGGCTGTGAGGTTTGGTCAGGAGACATCTGTGCCGAGCGTTACCCCCCCCCCCCCCCCCCCTGCGTGCTGGATTTACTGGGCATTCCAGTCTCGTCCCAAGTGCCTCACACTTTGGTATTGGGTCATCATCATTATCATCACGACCCATGGGCAGATAGCCCCGTAGGTGTCCACTGTACACTTCGTCCACTTGGCACTATCTGTGCCAATATGCTCAAGTAGTGCAACATCTTTGTGGCATACTCTTTGGTTCTTTCGGTAAAGTCACGAAGGTAGAAAAAAAAATAATAGATCACGACTTTTCGATCGCAACAACAAGCAATCGTCATCAGGTGGGACAACCACAGCAAGAAAACAAATTTGCTTAAGTAGGCCAAACAACTGCTGAAGTAGACTTTACCGAAAGAACCAAAGAGTATGGATTCCTGAAGTCACGAAAGCTTCAAATCTTTGTGGCACCGATCTCTTGTGATGTCGTCGTCCTCTCTTTCCGGTTCCTTACATTTTTCTGAACAGCACACATTTAATCTTCCTGTTATAGTCCATCTTACACTTGTGTCAGTTTCCTTCTCATCACTGCCTGCATCACCAGGTCATCGTCTTCTCCTATGTGCAACGTTTCTCTTACTCCCACGTTCGTCACTCTTTGGGTGCAGCTTAGATGCAGTATCCTTCTGGTATTGGGTAAACACGGCCCATATCCTCCTGGCAGAGAGTTTGGAGACTTTTCTCGGTAAATAATTGGCATGAGTATCATTTTCTTGGTTCTTTCGGTAAAGTCACGTAGAAGGGAAGTAATAAAATAATAAAAATAAAACATAATAAAAATAATTCTCACGACGGTTCGGCCACAACGCAAGCAGCCGTCCTCAGGTGAAACCAGGTCTGTCGAGGCGACAGACCTGGTTATTTTATTACTTCCCTTCTACGTGACTTTACCGAAAGAACCAAGAAGATGAATCCCTGCAGTCACGAAAGCTTTAAATCGAAAAATGAGTATCATTATTATTATTAGTGAATGCCAGCACTGTCAGAATCAGAATCAGACTATATTTATACCGGAGGAGGAATCCGATGAGCTATGAAGCTCTTTCTCACAGATGTCCAGTAGGGGGAGGGGGAGGGGGCTCAGGACGTTATAACAATAAACAATAACAACCACCAGATAGGAGGACAAAGCAGCAGAAAGGTAAGCAAGTCACAATTTTTTTTACAAATATAAATCAAGTATAAAAGTGTAAAGGTATATCAACTCCCACCGCTGTTTCAACAACGTGTAGCTTGCACAAGTCCAGACGATTGTCAGTATCCATTATTATCAGCGAGTATAATGTCCTCCTGTTTTCATATTTTAACATAATTGATTTTAAAGTGACAAGATGCTCGGCATCGCCTAAAGTTGGGCCTGAAGGGTAGTTTTTGTTGCGACGTTCTGAGATATTCACAATTAGAAAAAAAAGAATCACTGTACTGATGTCGAACTATTTCTCAGAATGTTTCCTGATTTGAATCACGAGGGCTACAATGATTGCAGCGACACGTGGTGCATTATGTTACCACAAGGATGCTCTTTCATTATCAGTGGCATTCAAATCTGTGCCATGACAACTAATTTGATCTAATTATGTGATTAAAAATAGATGTCGCGAATTCATGCTTCGCCAATGATACAGCTGAGAAACCATTCGAGTTTTACATTGAGCCGCTGCTCCTCCGGATCGAGAGGAGCCAGTTGAGGTGGTCCGGTCCGGGCACCCGGTAAGGATGCCCCCCCACCCCCGGTAGACTGCCCCCCTGGAACTCTACCGGGCAGCACGACCCACTGGGCGAAGACCCTGGGGCCGGTCCAGGACACACTGGGGGGATGACGTCGCTCAGCTGGCCTGGGAATGTCTGGGAATTCCCCAGGAAAAGCTAGAGTCTGTGTATAGTAGTGTAATGTATAGTAGTGTAGTGTATAGTGTAGTATAATGTAGTAGTGTGTAGTGTAGTAGTGTATAGTAATGTACAGTAGTGTATAGCAGTGTAGTATATAGTAGTGTAGTGTATAGTAGTGTAGTAGTGTATAGTGTAGTAGTGTATAGTGTAGTAGTGTATA
>CM025615.2:4363458-4389289 GCA_014621495.2 Entosphenus tridentatus | reverse complement strand
CGAGGCGACAGCGTCTGAATGAAACAGCACACGTGCTGTTTCATTCAGACGCTGTCGCCTCGACAGACCTGGTTTCACCTGAGGACGGCTGCTTGCGTTGTGGCCGAAACGTCGTGAGAATTATTTTATTATGTTTTATTTTTATTATTTTATTACTTCCCTTCTACGTGACTTTACCGAAAGAACCAAGAAGATGAATCCCTGCAGTCACGAAAGCTTTAAATCGAAATTTATGTTTTCTTCTGTTTCAAATATGTTTTGAATTCTTGGCTATTTTTTGCTTCATTTTAAGATTCTTCTAAACAGGGTTTTTTTACTGGTCCATGTGTATAGTTTGTATGAGCCTCTGATTTTGGTTCTGTACTATCAATGCACTACTTTGGTCTTTTGTTCTGACTGGCCAATATCCATAGCTTATGAGATGTTTGTGCTTGTCGCGTGACATTATATCCGCAAGCGTGTTGAATCTTTCCGACATTGCAAATATCGTTGGCAGTACATTGTCACTGACGTCTGTTGTGTCTCATCTCAACGTGTCTCATTGTGACTCCAACAGTGTTGGCAATTTCATGGATCAGATGCACCCCAAGGCCAGGTATCGATATCGATTACAACACCTGCAGGAATCACCCCACTTGCGATCTCGACAATTACTTCTATATCGCCTGTTATAACAATAATGTAATTTGTAACACACACAGTAATTCACAAACATAAATGGCCGTGACTCTGATGTGGGGTGCCAAGCTCAGGGTCACCGGAAGGCCGTGGCTCCATCCTCAGTTTCAGCTCCAATGTTTCGTTTTGTACAGCGTCCTTCGTGCAAATTGCATCTCACATCGCAATCCTTCGGTCCAACGGCCTTCTGTGAGCGCATGATCTCAGCGGCATTGATACAGCAAAAGCGAACACGCTGGACGGGACTCGTTTCGACATGCGGCGTCTCGTCAACAGAGTCAGGCCCGCATCAATCAATGCTAGTAAGCTGCCCGGTGTTAGAGGCAAGGACCCTCTCTTTTTAAGGAATACACCCATCCATAAGGTCTCTCCATGAGATAGATTAATGTAACCAGATTTAGGGTAAAGGTCACGGTGATAAACAGAGGGACTCTCGTTAGGAATAAAGCATGAGGCAGATTGGGGGGGGGGGGGGGGGGGAGTGTCTGAGCTGTCCAGAGCTCCGCTAAAAGTGGACGTATAAATCACTGTCACGTGATCAAGCAGGGGTGTGAAGATGGACGTGACGAGATGATCTGGGCCGCCATGCTGGCGAGATGTTATCTGCCTTGTCTCGGTATACAGGAGGTCGTGGGTTCTAAATCCTGACCCTGTATATTTGGAGTCTGCGTGTTCTCCCTGTGGTGGTGTGCATTCTTCTTCGGGTCCACCGGTTTTTCCTTCCACATTTAGAATCAACGTGCGCTCAGAGCATTTGGTTGTTATAAATTTCCACGTGATTAGCCAATTCATTGAGCTATCACTTGTGGCCAGGTCGCTCAGTGGGCCTTATGCGGTATAAAATAAAATACAAATTTGTAATCAGAAATTTAGATTTATATCTCAGCATGCATTGCTGTGAATAGGAAGGATGCTATGTGCATAACGGAACAATTGCTGATTAGCCTGGATTTTTTTTACGAAATGCAAATGTCAGAGGGGGTCAACGGTACGGGGGTGGTGAGGAGGGGGTTATTCGCTGCGTTCAGTGTCACTGTTCATTCAAATGGATGAAAGCGATCACCTCTGTCTAACATACTTAGCCGGATGGGAACGAATCACTGGACTCTTGCCTTCCGGACACTGTTACAAATTATAACGCGAAGTGTCTGACGGAGTAACGCATGCGAGTTGCAGTGCAGCGCAGTAGAGCTAAGGGGTGCAGGTGTTGTAAGCGAAATTTTGTTTTTTTTTGCTGCAAATTCACGTGACTTGCAAAGTCACGGCGTGTGACGGTCGGGCACGTGGAAAGTTGCCCAACGGTTGAACTCGGCTCCTGATGAAAGTGTCCGCGTTATTCGCACGCTGGGGCCTTGGCCTCGCGCCCCGTGACAACTTGCGTGCGCACAGCGCAGTCAGACTGCTCACGGACGTGGAGAGCGGGGGGCCTCCGTCGCTGGCGGTGCGTCACAACAGCGAATTTCACCTGAAAAGTGGGATGCCCACCCCGAGCGCTCTGGTAGAAGTCGCTCATTTGACAGCCCGTTGCAAATTTTCCTCTCCTAGCGCGTGCCGTTTGACGGAGGAAAGATTGCAATGAGTGAATGGAAATGTTTAACTTGACAGATGGTAGGTCATTAAGTAAAAAAAACAACCCACTAAATCCTCGTTCAACTTTAGTGGCTACAGCTTTCAGTTTATGGTGCATTAATCAGCCGGAATTTTAAGACGTCTTCCGTTTACTTATCAAATTAACATAATTAAAATTTAATATATATTTGTTTTCTGTTGGTTTTTTTTAATTGTCACATTTTTTCAACTGGTCTGTTATAGCGGTGTGCTGTCATTAATGCCATATGTTCTACTGACCTCATTTTTATCTTTGCTTTTAGGGACTTATTTTTTATCCAGGGGTAATTTGCCACTCATTCATTTTAAGCTAAACATGACGGCATGAATCCACGTGACATGTTATGGGAGTTTAAATACATACTTCTGGCTCGCGGGAAAAACAGCTTCGTGCCTAAAAGGCCAGCAACTACATTGAACCTATAAGGCTTTAAAAGGGCTCACCCCACATTACTTGCAGGAACTAATACATTTTATATATTCCATCAAGGTCCTTATGATCGTCTAATCTCAAACTGCTCAGCAGTCCCAGGTCTAAGTTGCGCTCTTTTGGTGATCGGGCTTTTGTTAGCGTGGCACCCAAGCTATGGAACGCCGTGCCACTTGAAATCAGGTAATCGGAGTCAATAGATAGATTTAAGTCCGCTTTGAAAACTCGATCTCTTTAAAGTGGCCTTCCCAATTGAGTTTGGTCGGTTTCCCTGGTTCTCTTCTTCACCTGAAGACGGCTGCTTGCATTGTGGCCGAAACGTCGTGATAATTTTTATAATGTTTTATTTTCATTATTTTATTATTTCCCTTCTATGTGACTTTACCGAAAGAACCAAGAATATGAATGCCCTGGTTCTGTTTTTGTTTCCTGATTTTCATGCGTTACGCATTGTGATCCTAGGATGGAATGCACATTATACATTCGAATTATTATAGTTGGATGCTGTCTGCACAACAACAGACCCTGTCGGCGCCGATGAATGTACCCAGTCTAGTGACGAACGCGTGACTGTGAATTTCCATGGATCGGTTGGATTACCCACATGAATACCTTTGGACGGTCGAGTGAAAGTGATTTTTTCCCGCTCAAATGAGCAACGAGGCAACGGCCGTCATCTCTAAGGTTTGCAGCCCTAAGCCGAGTGGCAGAAAATCCACATTCCTATGGCGGGGGCGAGCCTATCCGCACGATCACCACCGCCGACTTTCTCACAAATCGGTACAATTTTTTTCGACCCTCGAGAAATTATGGGCTGAGTCAACCCCGCAGCCAGCATTTGAACTCGTAACCTTTCCGATTGCGAGCCACCGGCTGAGCAACCTGGCCGGTTTATGAGATGGAGAGTGAAAAATCAAACGTTCGGTCCATTTAAACTTCACGGATCACTGCAGCACTTTGACAACATTGAGCCGAATGAGGCATAAGGATGCGGATTGGGCCTTCGTCTGCCCGGGCGGTTGTCACCAATCCGCGTACCACGCACATTCACCGGCCTCGATTGTGGGATGGTATGCGAGTGATGTGTCCTTGCGATGTCTAAATCGCGTCTCTCCCCAAGTTAATGCGGCTGCATTTTTTTTTACATATTTGTTTAAAGCTTCAGTATCCCAACAAGAGGACGTTCCCTTTTGGTGGGGAGATACAACTTCAGTTCAGTCGCAGTTCACAACATGGAAATCTATCAGGCAACAGCTTTCAGGTCCAAATATGATGCGTGTATGTGTGTTGAACTTCTTTCGCGCCGTACGCAAACCAACCGTGCTCATCGGAGGTGCGGGGGAAAGGACACCAAACTAAATACAAAAAGGAGTTCCAGAGAAGTAAGTTTAAAATTTTGATTTAAAAGTGATTTAATAAATATCTGAAGTTGCGCGATGCAGGGTTAGGATAGTACTGGTAGGAACCTCCATGGTTACACCAGCCCACAGGGGATTATTGTGTCCGTCCGTCGTGCAGGGAGGGGCTGGGTGGGAATGAAGGGGCTGGGTGGGGAGGGTGGGGAGGGGCTGGGTGGGGAGGGTGGGGAGGGGCTGGGTGGGGAGGGGCTGGGTGGGGAGGGGCTGGTCACCCCGTGGTCCTCTTATAAAACTTAACGCTTAACCTACTCACGCCGGCTTGTGCCCACCCTCACAGTCGGGCATATTTGCGGAATACACCACGCCACCGTTGACCCTGGCCATTGACCGAGCAACCTAACGTTCCTACCAGCTCCCTCCGCAGGAATGTATTAAAATAGCGAGGCGTAAAGGGTGAGTGTTAGTGTTAAACTACCGTGGGAGAGGAAAAAAAAAGAGCAGGGAGAGAATAAAATCAAATAGAGTCGGTGGCTACACACAGAGCGCAGTAAAAGTAAAGAAAGAGCGAGGGAGCGAGCAAAGTAGAGGGGGAAATAAGCAGACAGCGATAACAGCAGCAAAATCGACAACACTGACACTTTAACACGCAGGAGGCTTTCGCGACCAATATCATCCATAATAGAGGTGTTTTGGGTTAGATCGCGTAAATATAGAAATGTGTCGTTAAAACCCGCCACCACCCGACACAGCCAACTAGTAAGGGTTGTCACGTACACAGAACGTGGCCAATTCACTAGCACACGAGTACAGCACAGCGGTGTGTTGGAGAGCCAAGCCTTAGTAGTTTGCTGTGTCGGGTGGTGGCGGGTTTGAACGACACATTCATATATTTACGCGATCTAACCCAAAAAAACCGTCTATTATGAACAATAATAACAATAGTAGAAATTACATTTGACCTTCGTGTCTCAGAGTCAATGCGAGGCATCGTTGGGACACACAGGGCATCGCGCATCCTATGCCTCGTACCGCTCGCCGTGGTGACGGGGCGCTAAAATCGCTTGCGAGGCACACGAGGCCCTGTGCCCCTACTGAGGCACACGAGGCCCTGAACCTACTGAGGCACACGAGGCCCTGAACCTACTGAGGCACACGAGGCCCTGAACCTACTGAGGCACACGAGGCCCTGAACCTACTGTGGCACATGAGGCCCTGAACCTACTGAGGCACACGAGGCCCTGAACCTACTGTGGCACACGAGGCCCTGAACCTACTGAGGCACATGAGGCCCTGAACCTACTGAGGCACATGAGGCCCTGAACCTACTGAGACACATGAGGCCCTGAACCTACTGAGGCACATGAGGCCCTGAACCTACTGAGGCACATGAGGCTCTGAACCTACTGTGGCACACGAGGCCCTGAACCTACTGAGGCACATGAGGCCCTGAACCTACTGAGGCACATGAGGCTCTGAACCTACTGAGGCACATGAGGCCCTGAACCTACTGAGGCACATGAGGCTCTGAACCTACTGTGGCACACGAGGCCCTGCCCCTACCGGCACGGCCGTTCCCAAGCCAGCGTGGGCTGAGGGCACCGTGACGAGCTGATATCGCATCAGCAGCACCCCCCCCCGTCCCAGCTCACGGATCCTTGATTATCGAGAGTCAAATTTTGATTTAAAGCTTTCGTGACTGCAGGGATTCACATTGGTTCTTTCGGTAAAGTCACGTAGAAGGGAAATAATAAAATAAAACAAATATCGAGAGTCACTTTGAAGGGCCTCCGGCAGATCTGCGATAAGCGTGCTCAAAATCGGGAGGATTTTTTTTCAAGCGGTCTTGGCGTAAATCCGCCCATCCACGACAGGGCGTTTTCCTTTTTTCTTTTCTTTTAGACATCTACCAGATGAGACGCTTGACCACGGGCCGAGACATCGGCTGAGTAAATGGAACAAGATGATCAGATCGCCGATTTTGATGTTGTTGTTAATAACTATCTGGATTTGTTGGGAACTTAAGTAGGAATACAAGTATTGTAAGTATGGGGAATGTAACCATCTGTAAAAAGGGTAACATTGAATCGACGTAATAACCTCCGATTAAAATCGTCGACAAAAAAAGGGTTTGAGGCTCTGTATTGTTGGCATTGTCTGCCAAGAATTCAGAAGCTACTCCTACCAACTACGACGAGTGGCCTTTCTTCTGCATCGTGATGTCTGACAGGAAGGCACCGCGCGGTATCTCTACAACGTCTATGGCATCGGTTGTGGAGCATTTAAAGTAACAAAATAAATAAGCAGGCAAATTCGGCTCCTTCAAAATATCTATCCCTCCATGTAAAAAAAATATACAACCCAGAGGTATAACATTAGTGTCTGATTATTTATTCTGTTACAGCTTCTTTGGAATTCTACTGTCCCTGATTTCTCGAGACATTATTGCATTACGATTCTTCAGATTATTTGGGTGCAATATATTTCCACGTGATAAGCCACTTTATTGAGCTCTCATTTGTGGCCAGGCTGCTTCTGGCAAAGGAGTTAAAAGCTCAGCGGGCTTCATCTGGTAATGTAAAAAAGAGTAAAAAAAAATTATAATTCGCATGTTTTTAGTGATTTTCTTTCCTTTCCTACACATTGTACTCACATCGTCTGTTGTACTGTTTGTTGCTGTCACGTTCTGACCCCGTGCCCCTACTGGACAACTGTGGTAAAGCGCTTCACAGCTCATCGGATTCCTCCTCCTGCGGTATAAATAAAGATTCTGATTCTGTAGAATTGAAGCTTTCGTGACTGCAGAAATTACTATACTCATTGGGTTTTTTTTTCCGATAAAGTCACGTATGTGGAAATAAAATTAAATTTAAATAAATTAAATAAATTGTAATCAAATTTTATTTCATTTATTAAAATAAACTGTAAATAAATGAAATACATTTTAATCTAATTTTATTAAATTAATTTAAAAAATATTTTATTTCCACATACGTGACTTTACCGACAAAAAACCCAATGAGTATAGTAATTTCTGATTCTGAGTGCTCTACATTTCACGTCATATATACTCGTGCTCAAGCTTGATTTGAGCTGGCGTCGCGCGGCGCAACGTGAGATGGCTTTTGTTCTGATGCGGAGTCTATTTAAATTGTCCCAGTTCTAGGGGTGGTCAAACCCTCGCAAAGAAGTCACACCGACCCACTCTCAGCCTGATTTGGGGAGTCACATCCTGATAAACAATGAGCAATAGTAATGATAGGCGATTACTTGAATGGTAACGGCTGGAGAACAAATAAATTACAGTAGTAAGGTTGAGCGTTTTTTTTATACCCTAAGACTTAAAAAATAAGTTTTATTTCCCATCGTATTCCCAAAAGGAAGTAACAGCGACCCGTGTAATTGCTACAGCACCGTACGTGGTAAATAAGTAATGGGTTTGCAATGACACATCAACTTATCGATTTAGATAAAGTCGTAATCCTCACGATACACGAATCAAATGGCCCGTGTAAGAATATATTTTCTTGACGATTGACAACATATGGGTTCACACAATCCCTCCTGCCACAAGAGGCCGCGATGTTAAAACGCATACTCGATTCTCAAATCGATTCTCAGATTCTGCATCGTGATCATTGTTTTGATCGCGAGGGGGTAGAATCAAAGCCAAAGATCCCCCCATTGAGCCTTAACAGACTGTTGGGGCAAATGCTGTGAGTGAGCACCTATGAAGGCCAGAACGGCACACGAGGGGGTGGGTGGCCAGCACCATGCCTGGCCGCCTTTGTCTCCCGAGTGACAATGTTTTTACACATCGCACTGAGGCTGAGTCGACCTAGGGGAGGTCCGGGACCGGTTCAGATAATCGTCCCTGGTGTTGGCCGTGAGCGGGAATCGAACTCGGCCGCCGGGTTTGTAGCGCGGCATAGCGCTGACTGCTACAACACCGGGTTAGAATAGCTACCGTTAACACCAACACACAGTTCACAGAGGTATAAAAACCCAAGCAGGACTTCCCAAACACAACAGACGCTGCATGAATATACGGTGGAGCTTTCAGGGAAAGCTATTCGCCGCAGGTTAAGCTGCCTAAAATGATTTAAACAAAGTTAATGCTCGTAACATTGCACAAAAAGCTCGCCGTTGGATAACACGGCGAATGCCTACCCTCCGTGCACACGTGACGAGACTTTAATGGCCATCAGAAATCGTAAAATCCCTTTACAACAAATAGTTTATTTAATTTTATTAAATCAATACAAAAGCCCTATTATATGCTTTTTCGTGGTATTACACCCAAGGTGCTAAATGTCCTATCACGTGAATATGAACAGTGGCTAAGTGATGTATTTTAAAAGACGAGATGATAATACTGAAAAAATTTACATGTGACCAACCCATCTGCAGATTTCAGGGGCACGCAAAAACCTTTTAACGTGCGTGGAGTGTTATTATTATTTTTATTTTACACGTGCCGATGCCATTCATTTCATTTGCATGCGTGGCACGGTCAAGGTTTGAGTGCCTCTGACATCTCTGATGGCAAGTAAATAAAGCGAGGCAGGATCCCGTCTCCCCCTCTCGCAAGTAATTTATACGACAATGCGCATTCACTGAATTTTTTTTTTCAACACCCACCGTACCGAAGGCCTGTACAGTGTTTATTTGTTTGCATTTTCGAACAGTTTTATTGCAAGTTGTGCTATCTTCGGGTCGTATCCTGAAATGGAGCATCCTATAGACAATCCTGCAGGGCAATGCATCACCCCCATTTCATATACAGAGAGAACGACACGCAGAATGGGATATCACAGAATTGCTTCCGATATCTCTTGTTATCCACGCGGAGGGGACGATTCCCTATCACGTACACCCTGCAACAGATATACATGCTCGTTTGCATGGCAATAAAACTGATGTGATTTAAGATTTTTCGTTGGATGTTTTTTTTTGCCAAGTTACGTGAAAATGTATTTAAACTATGGTCGCATTTGGTACTTTGGTGATCACGCCAAGATCATCAACTCGCTGAACTTGAGAACTCAAGTTGTTTTAACTACAAATGGCTTCCCTAGATTTGAAGCCAGGGGAGGTCACAGCAGTTCTGGCTGGTGCTGCTCTGACCTCTGAGCCACCCGGACATCTCCAGAGCAGCGTTTCTCAAAATCTGTTCCCCAGCCGAAAGTGCTCACCAAAATACTGCTTTCAAAAAAAAAAATCGGTCAAAAAGGTAAAATCCAAGTGACTTGAGGCATTGGTGCTCACATAGGCTTCGGCAAGGTAAGGTAAAAGGTAAAAACAACGAGCCTATCTTTACCCTAACTTTTACCCTTACCCCATACAAATTACCCGATTACAGGGTAATTACTGGGGTACTACACATGAAAAATGTTTATAACAGGTAAATGCTAGGTAGAGCGCTTTATTCATGTAGAATACTCTCGATGATTCCAATTTTAAATGGAGGCCACGGACTGCGCCACGGAGCTTTTAGTTAGCGGTAAACAAGGTGTTTACCGGGTAATACTTCGCACTACCTTTACCTTACCGGGTAATTCTTCCACGCTACCTTTACCCTTTACCTTTACCCTTTTACTCGGTAAAAAGGGTAAATCACCTTATCTTGTCGAGGCCTATGCTCACATCCTGCTTTACAGCCCTGAGTCAGTGGGGGGATTTCCACATCCCTATGACGGGGGGCAAGTCTTCCTGCAGGGAAAATCCTCACCCACAATATCCTCTTCAAGCGGATAACTTCCCCCATGCCGTGGAAATCCTGCCTGAATCTCAGCCCAGTTCCAGAATATTTCCCAAGGGAATAGGGGCACGAACTTCGTTGCCCAGCCACATCCGGAATAAGTGTCGGGGACCAAAATCAGGACCCGTGCGTGGCCCTCATCGAGTTCGACGAAGGCCACTGACTCCTGCAATCGTGAAGACCTCGTGGAAGGTGCTGGCCAGGGTTGGCTTCCCTCTCAAATGTATGAAGGTCCTAAAGGCGTCTTCACGACTGGATGACTGCCCACTGTCCTCTGTAGTGGCCTGGAGTCAGACTCATTCGTTATCCAAACTGGCGTGAAGCAACGGTGCGTTATTGCCCAAACTCCGTTCTCCATCTTCTTAGCAGCCATCATAGGTCCTCATTAAGACGGCCTGCCCACTGCCATTGACATCCAATACAGGATAGATGGGTGGCTTTTTAATCTTCGTCGGTATCCGCCCAAAGACTAAAGTGCCCCAGGGCATCCATTACTGATCTTCAGTACACTGATATTACTGGTAGGAATCACCTGGTTCCACCAGCCCACAGGGGATTATTGTATCCGTCCATCCGTCGTGCATCCAAAAATGGGAGGGGTGGGGCTGGGTGGAGAGGGTGGGGCTGGGTGGGGGGTGGGAGGGGTGGGGCTGGGTGGGGAAGGGCTGGTCACCTCGTGGTGCCCTTATAAAACTCAACGTTGAACCTACTCACGCCAGCTTGGGCCCGCCCTCACAGTCGGCCATATTTGCGGAATACACCACGCCGCTGTTGACCCTGGCCATTGACCGAGCAACCCAACGTTCCTACCAGCTCCCTCTGCAGGAATGTGTTCTGTGCCATCTTCACGCACACGGACAATGACGTTCAGTCGATCACTGCATCTCTTTGCACGAGCTTTTCCGAAGCCTATGGTTCTCACGTTACATCGAGAAGACAAAGGTGTTTTATAAACCTGCCTCAGGCCTAACATATGACTCACCACAGACCACTGTCGAGGGACAGTTGAGCACTTCTGTAAACCCCGATTCCGCAAGAGCTTCCTTAGGGAAACTGCTCTGATGCGTTTTCACCAACTCATGACCTCGCTGGAAGGATCCAGGTCTATAATCCAGTTTTCATCCCTACACTCCTCGATGGATGCAAAACCTGGGTCACCTGCGGGCAATACTTGAAGAGTCTGGACAGGTACCAACCACCTAATGACGCCTCCGGAAGGATCATTCGCATCAAGTGGAACGGTCGCCGCACTAACGCCTGCGTCGCCACCGAATTCAACGTCGCCAGCATTGGGGCAACGATCCTCATTGCGGCAACTTCGCCGGACCGGACGTTGTGTGCGGATGCCAAATTCCCGTCTCCCCAATCATACCCCTCGACTCCCGGCTCACCCACGGTCAGAGATCCCGTGGTTGTGGTGGGCTGTTAGAGGAAACTCGGTCGTGTTTCCTCGACCGCGTGGGGAGCGCAGTGTCGCGGTTTGAGCTGCACTACGAACCCGGCCGCCCGAGTTCGATTCCCGCTCACGGCCAACACCAGTGACGATTATCTGAACTGGTCCTGGGCCTTCCCTAGGTCGAGTCGGCCTCAAATGAGTACCTGGTGCAGTGTGTAAACATCGCCACTGGGGAGACAAAGGTGGTCGGGCGTGGTGCTGCCCAGCCACCCCCTCGTGTGCCGTGCCGGCCTTCATAGGTGCTCATTAACAGCACTTGCCCCAACAGTCTGTTACAGGCTATACGGGTAAATCGTTGATTTTGTCAAAGACAAGCTGCAAAGGAATCTCAAAAAAGCTGACGTGTGGACATCGCGAGCTGGGAGGAGCGAGGCCATCACCCGACCACCATGGTGCCACTTTCTCCATCAGGCAGTGGCCCTCCAGAGATGGGAAGAGTTTCGTGGTTCCAGGACTGGTCTCGTGAGTCACCTTAGGACCCATCCGTGAGTCTCCGCTCGACATCGTGTTCCAATCGAGGAAAAGCCGACGAGTAATTTCCTCCAATGCAGAGCGTAGTACGAAGCAGTCAGGATCGTTCACTTGGTTGAATATAAAACATGACTTAAATGGTTACGTCTGCCTCGAGGTTTTTCATCGCGTAACTGATACGAACGGACGCCTCTACACAAACAAAGAACTCTGCTCTGCGTTTGCCAAAGCTTTAATTGCATTAAAGCTCAGTGAGACAGATGGGGTATGGACTTGATTCATCTTGTTCCCGGCCAATTGGAATAGCCTATCTCTCGATGTTTAAACTCATTGAAACTCACGGTCCCCTTCACCACTTCCAGACCAATCGGTAGGCCTATTCCTTTGGTAAATTGTTAAGGTTGGGAAGATGCAGCTTTTCAGAAAGCTCATCGTTTAAGTTATTTTGGTCGCTTCATATATCACCGATGCTGAATTCCATCACGAGTTTTATGTTATGGCAGCATTCAATTAGTTGGGCGTATGCGATTTTGACCATCTGCTCTTTAAATGTCGTTTTATTTTTTTACAGCCAATATTTTGATTCGTAATTGACGTTTTCTGGGCTGAGCCAAAGTAATTTTCTCCATTTTATTTTTTTCCAACCAACATTTTCACGGAAGATATTTTTTAAGAGTCTGCATTATTCCTAAGAGCGTTTTCTTTTCCACTCAACAATGCCGAATCCCAACACTGCAATGAATTTGTTTTATACTGCATTGCACCATACAGTATTGCATCTACCACGGGCATTGCATTGCCATACATCGCATCATTGCATTTAAAATCACGTGTTTAGATTATTTAGATTATTTGGCTGCGATAAATGTCCACACGACAAGCCACGTCGTTGAGCTATAATTTGTGATCGCCAGGTTGCTTCTAAAAAATAAGCTACATAGCTGAGCAGGCTTTACCTGTGACAAAAAACATTGTGATTTACTTACCTTTCCTATACTTTGCACTCCTACCATGTTTTTCGTATTGTTTGTTGTTGCAATTGTCTAACCCGTCCCCAACCAGACATCTGTTGAACAAAAATAGAGCGTCATAGTTCATCGGATTCCTCCAGTCGAACTAAACTCGCCACTCGAGTTCTAACGGCGCTAACGAATCTCCACCGAGCCGGAGCCTTCTCAACGGAGGCGCCCTTTCCACCCCCGCCGCCGCCCCCCGGGAGAGCAAGAAGTGGCGGGCCGTAGCTCGGCGCGGGGTGGCAGCCGACCGTAACGCTCCTTGGGTGGGATCCACATCAAACACCAAACGGCATCGATCGCTCCAAAGATAGCTGCAGCGCGAGCGCGTGCAAGAGCGCTCGCGGAACCATCGGTGGTGTCGATACGCTTCCCTGCAGGCCCCTTGCCGAATTGACTCGCAAAGAGTTCAGCGCGCACCCGTGCGTTGCACGCATTCGGAAAAAAAAGGACTGGAGGGAAATAATGATTACAAAAAAACAAGCACGTGGGCCCTGCGACTTACATAACCCTCGTCTTGGCCATACAAAAAGAGTATGCACGCTCCCCTAAAGCTCATTATAATGTTCAACTTAACTCTATGTTATGCAAATGTGCATCCTACCACCAGGTGTCTGTGATCACAGATGCATTACGTTAATTGCTTCTTGCTGCACCTGGTCTCTTCCATTGACTATGAAGACGACGTTTTTTTTGTTCTTCTCGGGAAATGTTGTGCAGCGCGCGTTTGTATGTGTGTTTATTTTGCTCCACACCAAACGAGTCTCGCAGAAACATCTTCCACGCCGAAGCTACGGAACGGGCGGTGGCTCACCTCCGTTGCGCGTTCCAGGGACGGTGGTGGAAATTCCACAATCCCATGGAGGAGACGAGTCTATCCCAATGTCAACCACTATTTACGCGGCAGGGCAAATATTATAATTTCTCGTACAGTCTGTGGCCTAGTGCTTCAATGATAGCAAAGATAGAATATTGAGAAGCCCTGCCACCTCGTAGTCACCTTGTCACACCTTCTCACCTCATGCCGCCAGGTCGAGTACGACCTTTGGTGACATCCACGACCAGACTCCGCCATGCACACCCGCCTCTCGCTGCCTCTCGTAGCTGTGTAAGGCCAGCGGTGTTGTTGATGGCGTCCATCAACCTCCTCCCCTCCTACCTTCTCCATTCCCAAGCAAAATCGTTCTCTTTTACGCGTGAAACAATTAAACCATTACATAATTTATGATTCATGCTGCCCAGATTCTAGGTTGTATACTATGGATATGACCTCTACAGACGAATACATCCGTGTATGAGCATCGATCAAATTAACCTTGCACGGTTTTGTTCTGGATAACGAGGAAATGAATAACGGAGCACTGAATCCTGGGTGGGATAGCAGTGGCGACATGTCATAGGTGCGCAATGCATCGTGGGTGTTTCCGACATGGCAGTGAACTGCGTGCCAGCTGATGCCCAACGGCAGCTGTGGTTAACACCGTTGGCTAGGTACGGCGCGAAACAAGTTCAATGTACAACACGTACGCACACAACGTATGGCAATGACCGATTTCACCACAAATGCGGTCACGTGAAGTTCAGGCGAGATTGGGAAGGGGCCCTGTGGAGCGTGGCTGGCCTTCTGGAAGCCAAGGTTATACGTGCTGGAGAAACTCAATGTATAGCTGAGCATATGCACGAGGCATCTATGTGTTTATTCGTTGTGATAGCTTGTTTTTTGTTGTTGTTTGCGCCTTTTGTTTGGGTGCCATTTTCTAGATTTTTTGCTTGGTAATTGTAGTCAGGGGTTTTCATTTGCTCGGTCGTGGCTCTAAATAAGATTTTGGTCCTCATATGTATTAATATCCAGTGCTGTGGGATGCTATGAGCATGGACGATGTTAGAAAAAAAAATAAAGTATTATAGCCCGAGCTAAGTTAGTTTCCCAAGAGATTTTTTTATTATTAAATACCATTCTTATTAATTGTAAAAAATACCATTCTGTTGCACGGATCTTGCATGGCAGAGTCCCTATTAAAATCGCATTAAAAAAAGTGGGTCTTTTTGCTTAGTTATTTTACTTTGTGCCAGGGGAACTTTACCCGTGTGAAATTTTGCAAGAATCGGGAAGGCGATTCCTCGAAGGCGTTGTACTCAACCTGTGATTTACGGTGTTAGCGTTGCGCGCTCACGTGCGCGCTCACTCACTCTTCACGTACACGCACGCGCTTTTTAAATCCATGTATGCCTGTCGGTGCGCGTGCACATTCGAGGCAAGATAAATATTAATCGTAATAATAAATAAATCAAGCCCGTGGCCTGACGAAGCAATGACTGACCTTGGGCGAACCGCGTTCTTTTTGTTTGTTTGTTAAAGTGTTATTCTTAGGTTTTTTCGGCAAAGTCACGTAGGTAATTGTTTTTTTACTAAAAGTAATAATACGTGACTTTACCGAAAAAACCCAAGAGTATGAATCCTTGCAGTCACGAAAGCTTCAAATCTAGAATTAAAGTGTTATTCTTCGGGTGCACATCACACTTCATTGTCACTAGAACATTTCTCCCCCACCCCCCCCAACAAACGCTGTGTTTGACTGTGAAGGCGCGGTGTGTGTTTTGCACCCTCTCAAATCTGGGACAAAAAGGATGGTGCAGAGATCGCACCACGGAGACTTGTAAAACTGCGCGCGCACCCACGCTGCGCCGCTACGTGCCTCGGCCAGCTGCCCCCCACGCAGCCACATTCTCGTGATGTAGCCCGTGTCCCATCACCCCCCACCCGCCCCCCCCCCCGCAATAGTGCTCCAACAACAGCGATACATCCTACCTACGGTTACCTCCAGCACGTGCGTCTAGCCGGACGGCGGTGGCTATGTCACGTGACCGTCTTCTCATCCGGCACTGCGGAGGCAGCTGGCGAGGCGGGGTTGGTGGATCACATGCGGGTGGGTGGTGAGGACTTCCTTGCCGTGGGCATCGAGGAGGAGCCGCATCATACTGTGGCTCGCCAGGAGAAGGCGAGCCAGGGAGGGCACGGTGGCTCCTCCGTGTGCGTGTTAGGAATTTAAGGCGCTAAATATCGCGTGTGCGAATGCAGTAAAACCTCTCATGGCGACGTTAATTGGTTCCACGAGACCAGTCGTTCAGTGATTTGGTCGTTAAGCGAGTACAGGAAAGACACGTTAAAGGCTAAATTCGTTCCAAAGGCGTCGAAAGTTACCCTTTGTCACCCAAAAAAATGTACTCTATAATATTTAAACGATGAATATTAATACATAAATATACTAACAGCGTTATAAACACATGGTATTAAAAGAAACATGGTTAATTAATGCATTAATTAATATGCACTGTACCTACAACAGCCAAAATTACCTAAAAAAATCTACTCAATTGGGATTACACGTAGCAGCAGTATGTCCCCCTACTGCAAAACCAGAATCATAATCAGAATATTTACTTACACTGGAGGAATCCTATGAGCTTTAAAGCTCTTTTTCACAGATATCCAGTCGGGGCACGGGGTCAGAACGTTGCAACAACAAACAATACTAAAACACGATAAGAGTGCAATGTTTAGGAAAGGTAAATAAATCACTTAAATGAGAATAAATACATATTTGCAACTCATTAAAAAAGTATATAATTCACTTAAAAAGATTTAGGACCCTCCTGAAAAAAAATATTGAGGCCCATTGAGGTTTTCCTGGGTAATAATAAAAAAAAATCCGATTATAATTACAATAGGATGTGTACCTAATGGATGCTAAAGGATCGAGCTCTCGACAAATTCTTCCCATTCCTATTACATGCCGCCGATTATCTTATCTGTCATCCTCAAATTTTCAACAACAACAATAACAAACCTTTTTCCGTTTGGAGCCAAAGCAACTGCGGTAAGATGAAACGCGAACGCTTCGGCTCTCAGTCTCATTACTTTAACGGGGATGCTTCCCTTTTCTTCGCTCTTCAGCGCGGACAAATGCTATGGAGCGCCAATTGTTCCACTTCGCGGAATAACGTAATGGGGCAATTAGCCGCGGGGCAACCCATAACGCGCGTGGTTTACTACACCGGCGCACGGTAAGCGCAGTGCAAAATACCGACGTCTCAGGCTTGTGCATAGCGTGGGCACATTGGTGGCTGCTGTTGGAGGACCCCCTTTCATTTTTGCCCTCGGCGGAGAAAGAACAAACGGATGGAGTGATGGGCAGCCGCTAAAAAAAATAACATGTCTAAAACACGAAACTCGACGCACTCGTTGACAACACTGTCTTGAATGAAAAAAACACGTATAATCGGCGATGTTTCGGGCACTGGCCCTTGTTCATAGCACGTACACAGAGAGGCCAGAGAGGCAGGGTTAATAAGAGATTGAGAGTGCACTTAAGACCATGTGGCCTGATGAGTTATTTTTGTTCATTGCCCTTTTGCACCATTGCCAATGCAGCATCGCCAAACAATTCCCAAAACGCTCCTGAGAGCCACAGAGAAGAGGAAGGCTAATGGACAATCCTTCTGATAAGATACAGCCCCCGAAAGCAGGCTGCACCTCGTTCGTGATGCCGTGAGGTTCAGGCGACTCAACATTCATCTCACTCAGAGGTTTGCAAGTGGATGAAATATGGACCCATAATTACGTCCGATTATCTGCGATTCAAAAGTCAAAAGCGATTTCCTGCTCAGATAAGTATTGAGGCAGTGCCCGTCTCCGATTTACAACCTTGAACCCAGTGGTACAAATTCTACATTGCTATGGCAGGGGAAGGGTCAATCCATCGGTCAACCATTGTGGACTTCCCCCACAAAGCGATGCAGCTTGAACTCAGATCCAAATAAGCATTAAAATATCATAATTTTAATAACCAAGACAAATAAAAAATATTGTTTTAATTGTAGTTTGTTAACAAAGTTACGTCTACATGATGTAGAGTCATTAAAATTTACATGTAGTTTGTACGACATTTAACGTTTGCAGTTACATAACATACCCAATTGGACAGCACGCCAGCACTGTACACTGCCATGCAGGTTTTTGTTATTAAACTCTTGCGTTAGGTTGGCGTAAGCTTGATGTTAGTTTGGTGTTAGGGCCAACCTCACACCATACACATTGCAATAAATATTAATATTTTGCTAAACAAGCCACTCCATTATCTGTGGCATATTGAAGTGTAAATATCACTAATGAATCATGATCAAAAAAAATCCTTGTTTGTACAATTAATGTATTAAAAGCGGTTATGCAACATCTTAACACTTTGCATTATTGTCAGAAAGAGTATAATAGTGCTTTTCTTCTTTTTCTTTATCAATTCCCCCTGACCAAAAACAATTCTGCGGCTAATAGGGTGGCTTTAAATATATTTTTTTGACGGGCATTAGGAAGACGACCCGTTTTCTACAGATGCGTTGAGAGTATTTGGTTTCTATACATTTCCACACGACAATAACCCAGTTCATTGGGCTATGAATTTGTGATCACCAGGTCGCTTCTGAACAAGAGCTAGATCGCTCAGTGGGCCTTACACCAGGTAGAATAAACAAAAATAGTTCGTTATCATCGTTGGTTAAGATAGGAAATTCAAGTAGAACACCAGAACAATAACTCTTCATGTAGTGACTGGACAGAAGTTTGAGACGATAAACTTTCTAGACATTGAAAAAGCGAGAATGAGAACGCTGGGTTCTTTAGTCGCGAAGGCTCAGTGCTGGTAGCCCTCTACGCCACCTTGCAACTTTCATGCCAAACACATTAAAGACTTACAGATTCATCGATAATAAGAGTTTTTTTTGTTAGACCGCGTAAATATAAACGCATCGTTAAACCCGCCACCACCTGGCACAGCCAATTAGTAAGGTTTGTTATGTAAACAAAACGTGCCAATTTGTTACTAGTATAGCACACACCCGTTGTGTTGGAGAGTAAACCCACAGCATTTACAATCCGAGCACCGTGACGTTTCGCCTGTAATTACAACCAGCATCATCAGGCGAAAGCCAGAGTTGTGGAGAAATCCTCCCATTTCAGTTTTAAATAGACGGGGGATAAATGTGATGTCGTTACTTGTGAGCCAATCAGGTGCGAAGGCCAGAGGTGGGGGGGTTAATGTGTGCATATAAATGAAAATGGATACCATTTCCAATCGGGCTATTCATATGGTAATCAACATACATTAAGCATGTATATTATGGATTCAATGTACACATGAAAAATATCGCAAACAAAAACACATTAACTTATTCCGACGGTGTGATTTTTTTAGTTTGTTAAAATATATGTGCTCGTTATCATAACACATTACCGTCCATATATAAACGGGGCGTCATTCTGATCTTGACGATTGCTCGTTTTCGTAAGCAGCGCATTTTGCTAGCTGGGAGTCGCATGCTCAAGCGATTAGAAAAAAAAAGATCGAGGGGAGGGGGTGTAGACTTTAAAATACGCGTTACTCACCCACATCCGTCGGTTTATGGTTCTTTATAATTTCGGCCAGCTCAAAATTGCCAGCAATAATCGCCACCTGTAATGAGAGAGCAACATTTTATGCGTGGGTTTACACGACCCAAAAAATTGTCTAAATTCACACTGCGTAGCTTCTTCTTTTGGGTTATATTGCGAAGGTAAAATGTGATTCGTATATATATTTTTTATTATCAACTAAAACCCTCCATGTGAAAGCCGAGCTCTTGTTAACACCTGACGATGCTGGATGTAATCTCCAGCGAAGCGTCAGACCAAAAAGTCGTCGAAATTTCGCTTTGCTTTTCAACATTCCTCTGGTTTGCTGACAAACTAAATCAATTTAGGCATATTTACCCACGTGGGCAATCTGATTTATCGGCCCTGTCAGGTGATGGAGGGTTCTAGTAGTTAACAACCCACGCAATGATCTAACCCGTGATCATCGTCATCATCATCGTCAAGATCCATGGGCAGATAGCCCAAAGGTGTCCACTGCACATTTCGTCATTTTATCTAACTCATCAGAAACCAACTACGAATCAAAATTCAACATGGCAACAGGTTTGTTTTGTTTTGCTCAAACTTCACAACACAAATGGTCACCTTGACGAACAGCAACGCTTCGTTAAACCACGCAGTTTTTAACTCGACGCCCACGTGACTTATATTAAATTATTTTGGACGGGGGGGGGTGGTTAGAACTTCCCCGTAAGCCCCTTCCCCCCATCCCACCCTGAAATGATGCCACTGATCCTGTGTGAACCAGGCTGAGCTAGGCCAAACTCATCCCATTAAATGTTGGGCGAAAGGAGAGGGATCGGTTAAATATTTCAGCGAGTTGTGATTTTTATTCAGGCTAATTACGCCATAAACGGTGTCCTGGAACCGGTGATTGAAACAGGGGTGAGAGCGAAGCGTGGCAGGTGGGGGAATATAAATTCCCTTGACTCTTAAGCGAAGTAAATAGTCTTCATTACTTGTCGAGGCTTTTTCAAGATTTAAAATCGAAAGAAATCAGAGGCATCAAATAGGCCGGGGCAAGGGGGGGGGGTCTATTTTTGGTAACCGTCTTATTTTGTGGGACAACGGGAGTGTCCGGGTGACGACGACACCTTGGATATTGTTTCATTCGTCTCTTCACACGCTGGTGTAGCTAGAACATACCAAGTGATGCAATTAGCCTTTTGGGTCGATGTGACTGCTGCCGTCGTTGTGGCTGCTTTTAAACGTGAATTCGCTGAGACCATGGATAGCACGGATAGCAAAATTGCATCCAGGAATTGCTAAGGAAGCATTTGGGACACGTGGATTACGCAGCTCTTGTTCCGTTTTCAGGCACGTCGACTGCACAATGTGGTGGAGATTTAAAAAAAAACCTGCCGCTAATGCTGGTGTGGTTACGGACTGAGCTTTTGCACCTTAATCACAGGTGCCAGTAACAGGGGTTATGCGGAGGTCATGGGACATTGCCCTGGATGGGGTGGGATTTTATTGATGGACTCCATAAACAATTTTGAAAAAACACAAAACGATGATGATCGCTGCTCAAGGGACAGGCCTTTGAGCGAGGTGTGTTACGGGCCAGAAAGGTGGATGGCAAGAAAAACACGCCTCGAAAGAAGCGTTTTGTTTGTATGTATGTACGTTGAACTACTTTCGCACCGTATGTAGCCAACCGTGCTAATTGGAGGTGCGGAGGGAAAGACAATGAACTAAGCACACAAAAAGCAGTTTTAAAGAAATGAGCTTACAATTTATATTTTGTATTTGAATAATAGGCGCACGACTTAATAAATATAATAACAACGTCGGGTGCGCAACATTTTAAATTCAGAACAGAATGTGAAACGATAGCATTGCAGATGTAATCAGGACATAAGGTTCTGATAGGTGTGAAATGTTGTGCAGTAGAGGTGGGAAATTTACAAAGGCAGGCAATGGTGTGGCCACCCATTGGTCCAAAAACCAAGGAGAAGAATTAAGAGTTAAGATACTGCGATACTGGGGAAGTCATGCCAATCCCTTTTGGACCCGTGCGCTTAACCTTCAACGATGCGAATTCAATCTCCAATGAAGCTTGGAGAGCTGAATGGAGTTCAAAAGAGCTCACAAACAAACACGCTTTGTGAAACACCCAACGCAGAATATCCCTGGTTTTGATCTTTCACGAAACTCATGGTCCACCCCAAACCGCATGCGTACAAACCATGGCAGATTGCGGATACCCGATGCACAAATGGACAATAAAAAAAAACTCCCCAGTAGTGTACGCCTCTGGTCATCCAGAGCAGAAAATACAACGTATAACGACGCAATGCCCCGATCCACAAATACGAAGGTGACATCACAGCGATGGTACACTACTCCGCTGCTTCTGACGCCTTTATCTGGCTTGACCACCTGAATGTGAAATTGTAGTTGTTGCTCTGCATCTACATCATCCATTCAGAAACAGAACTCTGGGAGAAGATCCTTTGTCAGGGGACAGGGCGGCACAACGGTAATGCTTGTCCCTCACAGCAAGAAGAGCCTGGGTTTTATTCCATATTCGGGCTCCTGTCTGTGGAGGTTGTTTTTGTTTGTTAATGTTCTCACTCCTCTTCTGCACGTGTTTCCTCATGGTTCTCCGGTTTCCTCCCAAAGATAAAAAATAATATTTAATGTAATTGATTTTGGGCAAAACATCCAAATGCTGAAGTATTACCTACAAGTTACTCGATTGGAGATCGTACATTGCAACAATTGCCACCTCCTGCAACACAAAAATTGGCAGAATTCCTCCTGAAAAGTCTTGGGAATCAGTGAAGCTTCCCTGGGTAAACAAGTCGTAGCAGGAGTCGTAATAATGTGACAACCGTGCAACAGTTGCAATATTCGGGATAAAGAACCAATGCCAAGGTGTGGGGGCATCAATGACATTTGACATGTATACTTGTTTTAAATCTTGATCTTCAGGTCCTCTTGCCAATAAAGCTAAGCCCAATTAGCTAACTTAACGTAAACCAAAAGGAGCTGAGGTCACTTGTGCTTTGAAAAAAAGAGCTCTTCTAAAATACGTTCCTATTTTTATACCTAAAACTTACAGTCGTAAAGTCTGTTATTGATTTTATGAATGTCAATCAACAGTCATTTTATTAAATCATCAGAACACATTCCCACCACCACCAACAAAAAATGGCTGCCATATCTTTTTTTGCAGAGCTGTCAAACCCACGTGACCTCATTTTGGCCAATCACATTGCAGCCATGTGCCCGCTACTAAAATTAAATCAAAGATCGTTGTTTGAGGAACAACATCTCCAAAAAAACTGCACTTTGAAGACACAGAACACATTTTCATTTTCCGCAGCATTGCGCCCGATGTGAAATGTCGTAATGGCAATAGAGTGTAATTACATTTTTTTGCTGCAAACTGCATTATTGCACAAGTTCTCACTTAAAAAAAAATACAAAAGCTAACCCATTGGTAAACTAAGGATTTATGCTTCATTCAGTTAGACGCAGCGTTTGCCATTCGCACACCAAACACAAACATGTAAGGAAGCAGTAAAATGCACAGCTGTTGTTGTGACACTCTCCCCAACCCACTGTAATGAACTGCCAGATGCATTGCACAGTGCTGCTAATGTACGAGACTTATGTCAATTGAGAAAAGGTCAGAGTTGGGTGTCTGGGTGCGGATTCACACCGCGTGCAGTAGGCACACAGGAAGAGTTGCGTTACGAAAACGCGTTTCATGTCACGAGCAACCCAGTGGATCAAACCGTATGGCAACGTTGTTACTAAATTCATTTGCGTCCCTTCTTGTGTTCATCAGTAGGAGAAGTGATATCGGATCAAAAGGGGTTTCAACGGAATACATAAAAGTAACTCAGGTCAGCCACCAATCTATATCTTAAATTTTTTTTTTATATCCACTGAATTATGCTGGGAGCATCTGGTGTTTTAAATCTGAAATCCAACGACAACAAGAACAAAACATTTGTTTGTTGAACACAGTTTGCTGAGCACGGGCAGCAAAACTGTCAAGAATCCAGCAACAAACAACATTGACAAAGTTGTCGTGGATGCGAGTTTACGCGAGCGAGGTTATTGCTGCCGAGAGCTTGGCAAGACGGAGGAGGAATGGGAGGGAATTTCGAGAGTCAGGCCATGTGAGGAAAGCAGCAGCAGAGAGAAGTAATTTGACCTGAAGGGCGGTGGTGGTTGAACACAGACTGGATGAGACGAAACAGTCAATTTCAGAAAAAAAACGCCGTTAACAGGACAGCAACGAGACGCATCAAATCAAAGACAAAGATCCCCCGTATAGCCTTTAACAGACGGTTGGGGCAAGTGCTGTTCGCGAGTACTTATGGAGGCCGGCACGGCACACGATAGAGTGGGTGGCCAGCACCACGCCCTACCGCCTTTGTCTCTCAAGTGGCGATATTAACACACCGCACCATGTACTAATTTAAGGCTGAGTCGACCTCGGGGAGGGTCCATGAACAGTTCGGATATTTGTGAACGAGATTGGGTCGAGAGCAGGTATCTAACTCAGGGTGCCATGTTCGTTGTGCAGTGCGCTCACCACGGTGCCACCACTCCCCACACGCACACACACGTTACTAGACTTTCGTGTTGCTGCACCTCGCGCTCACTGCCATGTGACCCCAAGAGTCTGCGATGATGGCAGTCACCTCGTACACTCTATTAACTATTTAACTAGTTTATATTTATTTGATCAGGTAAAGCCCACTGAGCTACATACCTCTTTTTCAGAAGCGACCTGGCCACAAATGATAACCCACGACCGTAGGGAGAGAGAGAGAGACGCAAACTCCAAATATACAGGTGTCATCAGGGTCGGGATCGAACCCACGACCTCTTGCATACCAGGCGAGGCAGGAAACATCTCGCCACCGCAGCACCCCTTGATAATAAACCTTGATGGGTATCCCAAAGTTAAGGGTCGGATTCATTTCATACGACCAAAAATTATCATTGATGATTAGTTTATCTTGGGTTAGATCACTGTGTTGTGTAGCATGCACATGTTTGGGTATAACCCTCCACCACCCAACATCGTGGATCAAATCAAGTTGTCACTGTGGGCAAATGTGCCATTTGATTTGGCTCACCAGCAAAAGCAGTAGGAGTGTTGAAAAGCCATCGAGTTCTTTGACAATATTTTTACGACGTTTCACTGGAAATTATGACGAGCGTCATCAGGTTGTTTAACACATTCTCAGCTCTCACGCGAGAGAGCCGCCTTTCGACATTCACGTGTGTCCCACTGATGAGCCAAATACATTTGCATATTCGGCCGTGACAACTTCAAACGATCGGCTCTGTCGGTTGGTTCAGGGTTATAGTTGAAGTTAATTATACCTACGCGATCTAAACAACAACAACAAAACCAATCATGAATCAACGTTAGGATTTGTTAATTAAAAATCACGAGCAAGGCAATGATTTCAAAATGGGCGGAGGAAAATGGGCGCAAATGCAAATATGTTTTTTTTTTCATTTATAAAATGCAATTATTTTTGTAAGGGGATTAGACTAATTCGTATCACAAACGTCGCTCTTGTTTCCCCAACAACCGCATGCCGTGAGCTGGAAAACTTAAAGAAGAAAAAAAAACAGATGTTGCATTGAACCGCAGCAGGATTCGTTCACAGGTAGCAACATCCACCCGCAAAAAGCCGATTGCGTTTATGAGCTTGTGACGGAAGCATTAATGATCATAATCCCGCGAAGCAGTTATACTGGTACATCATTGACATAATAATGCAACACCGTAAACACATTTTTTGTTTTACATAATCCAGATAGTAAAACATAATTTTCATCATCGTCATCATCATCATCATCATCCGTTACTCGCCCGCTTTAATATCGCCCCGCGATAAATACTGCTTGTGAGCTGTACACACAGCACCTTGGCAGCTATGTTTAAAACAACAAAAATAAAGACTTCCATAATACAGGTTTTTTTGGTTAGATCGCGTAAATTTCTATGAATTTGTCGTTAAACCCACCACCACCCGACACAGCCAATAAGTAAGGTTTGTCACGTAAACAGAACATGCCAATTCGTCACTAGTACAGCAACACCGGTGTGTTGGAGAGCCAAGCCACAACATTTACACTCGGAGCACGACGTTTCGCCAGCAATTACAACCAGCTTCAACAGGCGGCAGCCAGATTTTGTTGAGAATTCCACCAGTTTCGTTCCTTAAATGGAGGCGTCGATGTGGTGTCGTAAATAGACTCGGAACAAGCAGTGGAACTCCACAACAGAGGCTCGTGGTGCGCCTTCCCTCGCGTTTCCCTTCTCTCCGTGCCACCGCTGCCTGTGAGCAGCGGCGCAGAACCGTGTGCTGTTATTATTGAGGGCAATGAGATGGCCCGACCCTCCATTACCTTGGAAAATGGGAATGTGCGGACAAAGTAAATAAATAACACGCGACATTACAGACGGCAACGTCGTCGGCCACTGTCGCTCTACCCGTTGGACGAAAGGCCTCTCCGCCTTTTTTCATCGCCATCCCAACCAGTGCTAATCGCACCTCCGATCAGCACGGTTGGCTACGTACGGTGCGAAAGAAGTTCAACGTACGTAC